>JAECUM010095392.1:0-167717 GCA_016617855.1 Megalonaias nervosa | reverse complement strand
CTGCTACTTCAGTTTTAATATGTCTGAGCATAAAATAAAAACAAACCACTGACGTGGTATCCAATAAAAAACCTGCTACTTCAGTTTTAATATGTCTGAGCGTAAAATAAAAACAAACCACTGACGTGGTATCCAATAAAAAACCTGCTACTTCAGTTTTAATATGTCTGAGCATAAATAAAAACAAACCACTGACGTGGTATCCAATAAAAAACCTGCTACTTCAGTTTTAATATGTCTGAGCGTAAAATAAAAACAAACCACTGACGTGGTATCCAATAAAAAACCTGCTACTTCAGTTTTAATATGTCTGAGCATAAAATAAAAACAAACCACTGACGTGGTATCCAATAAAAAACCTGCTACTTCAGTTTTAATATGTCTGAGCATAAAATAAAAACAAACCACTGACGTGGTATCCAATAAAAAACCTGCTACTTCAGTTTTAATATGTCTGAGCATAAAATAAAAACAAACCACTGACGTGGTATCCAATAAAAAACCTGCTACTTCAGTTTTAATATGTCTGAGCATAAAATAAAAACAAACCACTGACGTGGTATCCAATAAAAAACCTGCTACTTCAGTTTTAATATGTCTGAGCGTAAAATAAAAACAAACCACTGACGTGGTATCCAATAAAAAAACTGCTCCTTCAGTTTTAATATGTCTGAGCATAAAATAAAAACAAACCACTGACGTGGTATCCAATAAAAAACCTGCTACTTCAGTTTTCAATAAAAAACCTGCTACTTCAGTTTTAATATGTCTGAGCATAAAATAAAAACAAACCACTGACGTGGTATCCAATAAAAAACCTGCTACTTCAGTTTTAATATGTCTGAGCATAAAATAAAAACAAACCACTGACGTGGTATCGAATAAAAAACCTGCTACTTCAGTTTTAATATGTCTGAGCGTAAAATAAAAACAAACCACTGACGTGGTATCCAATAAAAAACCTGCTACTTCAGTTTTAATATGTCAGAGCGTAAAATAAAAACAAACCACTGACGTGGTATCCAATAAAAAACCTGCTACTTCAGTTTTAATATGTCTGAGCGTAAAATAAAAACAAACCACTGACGTGGTATCCAATAAAAAAACTGCTCCTTCAGTTTTAATATGTCTGAGCATAAAATAAAAACAAACCACTGACGTGGTATCCAATAAAAAACCTGCTACTTCAGTTTTCAATAAAAAACCTGCTACTTCAGTTTTAATATGTCTGAGCATAAAATAAAAACAAACCACTGACGTGGTATCCAATAAAAAACCTGCTCCTTCAGTTTTAATATGTCTGAGCATAAAATAAAAACAAACCACTGACGTGGTATCCAATAAAAAACCTGCTACTTCAGTTTTCAATAAAAAACCTGCTACTTCAGTTTTAATATGTCTGAGCATAAAATAAAAACAAACCACTGACGTGGTATCCAATAAAAAACCTGCTACTTCAGTTTTAATATGTCTGAGCATAAAATAAAAACAAACCACTGACGTGGTATCCAATAAAAAACCTGCTACTTCAGTTTTAATATGTCTGAGCGTAAAATAAAAACAAACCACTGACGTGGTATCCAATAAAAAACCTGCTACTTCAGTTTTAATATGTCTGAGCGTAAAATAAAAACAAACCACTGACGTGGTATCCAATAAAAAACCTGCTACTTCAGTTTTAATATGTCTGAGCGTAAAATAAAAACAAACCACTGACGTGGTATCCAATAAAAAACCTGCTACTTCAGTTTTAATATGTCTGAGCGTAAAATAAAAACAAACCACTGACGTGGTATCCAATAAAAAACCTGCTACTTCAGTTTTAATATGTCTGAGCATAAAATAAAAACAAACCACTGACGTGGTATCCAATAAAAAACCTGCTACTTCAGTTTTAATATGTCTGAGCATAAAATAAAAACAAACCACTGACGTGGTATCCAATAAAAAACCTGCTACTTCAGTTTTAATATGTCTGAGCATAAAATAAAAACAAACCACTGACGTGGTATCCAATAAAAAACCTGCTACTTCAGTTTTAATATGTCTGAGCATAAAATAAAAACAAACCACTGACGTGGTATCCAATAAAAAACCTGCTACTTCAGTTTTAATATGTCTGAGCATAAAATAAAAACAAACCACTGACGTGGTATCCAATAAAAAACCTGCTACTTCAGTTTTAATATGTCTGAGCATAAAATAAAAACAAACCACTGACGTGGTATCCAATAAAAAACCTGCTACTTCAGTTTTAATATGTCTGAGCATAAAATAAAAACAAACCACTGACGTGGTATCCAATAAAAACCTGCTACTTCAGTTTTAATATGTCTGAGCGTAAAATAAAAACAAACCACTGACGTGGTATCCAATAAAAAACCTGCTACTTCAGTTTTAATATGTCTGAGCGTAAAATAAAAACAAACCACTGACGTGGTATCCAATAAAAAACCTGCTACTTCAGTTTTAATATGTCTGAGCATAAAATAAAAACAAACCACTGACGTGGTATCCAATAAAAAACCTGCTACTTCAGTTTTAATATGTCTGAGCATAAAATAAAAACAAACCACTGACGTGGTATCCAATAAAAAACCTGCTACTTCAGTTTTAATATGTCTGAGCGTAAAATAAAAACAAACCACTGACGTGGTATCCAATAAAAAACCTGCTACTTCAGTTTTAATATGTCTGAGCATAAAATAAAAACAAACCACTGACGTGGTATCCAATAAAAAACCTGCTACTTCAGTTTTAATATGTCTGAGCATAAAATAAAAACAAACCACTGACGTGGTATCCAATAAAAAACCTGCTACTTCAGTTTTAATATGTCTGAGCATAAAATAAAAACAAACCACTGACGTGGTATCCAATAAAAAACCTGCTACTTCAGTTTTAATATGTCTGAGCATAAAATAAAAACAAACCACTGACGTGGTATCCAATAAAAAACCTGCTACTTCAGTTTTAATATGTCTGAGCATAAAATAAAAGACAAATTTGCTTGCCCTGAGTGAATAATGGATATATTTCATCTTGTGGTCGAAAAAAAAAACTAAGTATTTTCATCCACTCAATGAAATATATCTGTTATTAACTTGTTTCAAGTAAATATCCTCTGTGTATGTCACAAGAACCAGTTAGGGACATTGGTTTAGTGAATTCATTTAGTGATATGCAGTGTATCCCCTAGGGTTGCAAGATTCAGAGTCAGAAATGCTCTTGGTGTCTGGACTGGGGGTCGAACTGAATAAAAATCAAACTTTGGTAACAAAAATGGGGGTCAAATTAAAAATTTGCAGGTCTCTGAAGCACAAATGAGGGTAAAAGGAAACCCTAGATATGATATATTAGACATCTGGGGTTTTTTTTGTTTTTTTTTATAGCACAAACACTCGAATAAACATGTGAGACTTCCAAGGAGCAAATAAAGGCCATTGGTATTTATCTGCTTGTTTGATGCGGTAATGCATAGCAGTGTTTGTTTTAGAACAAGCTGCACTTTTGTCTGCAGAAACTGTTACTGTGGTTACAACAGATTAAAGGAACATCAGTAGTGGTCACTTGTTTTTGTGAAATGGTAATTCATTGCAGCGACGAAATGCATTTATTGCCAGAAAATCATGGTCGCAGGTTGCATTCTGCAGGTGGTGGCTGACGACATTGCATGTATATAATAAAATTTATCTGTGCATGACAATTGTGGTCATAAATGACAGGTGGTCACTTACAGCAGAGGTCACTCAAAACAGGTTTATTGTGCCATCAAAAATACCCTCCTTTTCACAATCACAAAGATTTATACAGAATGTATACAAATGAGTTAACTGTATTAACAAACAAAGTTTGAACCTGTCTGGCTAACAGTTAATTAAAACCATTGTTTTTCATATTTCAGTCAATCTGCTTTGTATAAAGCAATCAAAACTGAGTTAAAGAATGTCATGATGAGAGTGGACTTTGAGGAAGTTACCACCAAATTTGTGAGTATATTATTTATTACTGCCACCAGAGGTGTATTTTGATGATCTGACTTAATGATTTTTTTTTTCTTAATGAAATTTTGAGATCTGGTCCCTTTATCATAAATCTTTACTCAACATTAGAGTAATAAATGTTACTCCAGATTTATAACTCGTTACTTGAATCAACAAATGCTGCATTTGAATAGAATATTTGTTAGAAAGATTTTTATTTAAGTAAAGATTTATGTTGGAGGGGTCTGAACTGTGTTCTTGTTTATGGGAAAAAACAGCTTACAGAGGAACTTTCTTAAAATTTTTGTATATTTATTTTAAACTTTATTTTATTTCATCTTTTATTTTATTTTTTAAAATTTTTTAACAGCTAAAATGAACATATTGTATTAACAAATTTGTATTTGTTGGTGACGTGACATGCTTTTATCCAGGGATGCACATCTTGTAGTATTTGTTAAGTATGAGTTAATCCCAGTCTAAATTGTTGTGTAGCATTCATGACTAAGGTCACTCAAATTGCCCAGTAATATTCGAAAGTGAACAGGTTACCGTGACCCTGAACGTTGTAGTTTAACTTTAAACATCCCATTTCTCTACATCTCTCTCTCTAATCTGTGAGCATAAGTAGACGTCAGTATTTGTTAATAGCCAGGCATTCTGGATGGTCATTTTGAGACAGATATGCCAAATCTACTTAGGAATACTTTAACTTGACCCATTTTTCTTATTTGCAAGAGTTTATTAATTTATTTTTAAAAATACTTTTAACACAGACCACTCTGGTGTCCTAGTGGTTAGAGCAACCACTTCAGGTGCAGGAGGTCATGGGTTCGAACCCCAGTTGAGTCATACCAAAGACTTATAAAAATGGTACTAACAGCTCCCTCGCTAGGTGCTCAGCATTAAGAGGTTAGTGTCAGGACTGGTCGACCTGGTGTCAGGATAATGTGACTTGGTGGGACATCATGCTATATGTCTGCAGCATGATGTCCCAGTGCTAGACATCACTATAAACTGCCACACTGCAGACATCATAGTAATATGACTGAAAAATTGTTAAGGCTATGTTAAAATCCGAATCACACACACACACACACTTTTAACACATTATTGTCTATACCATGTTGTGGAAATTGGAGCTAAGTGCATTTTCCAATGACACTTTGAGGCAGCCAACCCAGGCTGGCCTGGTGGAGTGGGGACGTAAAGTGAACAAAGTTGATGACATAAAGTCTTTGTATGATTAGTCACTTCCATATTTCATACCCATTTTCTTTTTTCACTGTCCATATTTCCTGCTTTTATTGAGATATGCTCCTAATCTGTCTTTATCACCCTGAATCCTCAGAGCTTGTGCATTTCATTATAGTTACTGCTATTACTATTTCCATCACCACCAACAACACCACCAGCAACATATACATAGAAATAAGTTGAGATTATCTATCAACAGATTTCACTTGGAGACATCAACTTTCATTGAATGATTATTCTTTGGTTGCCAAGTTCATGATCCACAGAACAAGTGTCAAAGTCAGTTTTGGAAACTGTCTGTGCTCGTCCTTTTTTTCTGCTGTGTTTTTTTTTCTGCTGCTAATCTTAATATGATCTTGAATTCCAGATACGGGAGGCAGTAGAGGAAGCCATGGGAATGTCCCTTAAGGAACACAGAAATTTCATTGATCTAGAAATTATCAACATCATGGGACAGATGGATGCTCCAACAAAAATCGAGGAATATCTTTACCTTGGTTCTGAATGGAACGCTTCAAACTTAGAGGAGTTGCAACAAAATGGGTTAGTAGCCTTTGAACTGGGCAGGGTCATCTTCATTTGGTCATATTTTTACATCTATCCATACCTCCTTCCATTTGTGCCAAGCAACATGTTAGCAAGATTGCATAAAAACCAGTCAGTGTAGACAAATGTAGTTAGGCTTGCTTATTTTTTTTGTATGCATATGTGGACAACCTGATTAGACTTCTCTTTCAAATACAATTCCCCGATCACATTTATGTTAGGGATGTAAGCCTGCTATCTCCCAAATCCAGCCTTACTAAAAAGATGAAATTGGGTCTTCTATCTCATATTGACAAAGGGAAATAACGCTTGCTCATTACCTCTCTTTGACACCACCAGGTGTTGCTAGTTTTTAAGCTTTGTTTCTGTACTGTCAACTTCATATGTGATACCTCATGTAAATCCATGCCAATATCAGCGTCAAAAGCAAAATTAGCCAGCAATCCAGGAATTTAGTCAGTTTGTGTGTAATAATCATTCCTCTACAAGTGGCATGTATTATTTTCACATTTAAAAAAAAATTTATGTGAATTTGTCACATTCTTGGATTCATCTATTTAGATTGTTTATGCAGCATGTTGAGCATGTTATTTACATTTTAGCACCCCCTGCCTATTCTTAGCTTTCTCCTTTAGCTTCAGGTGTTGTATTAGCAACTTAACATACAGAATTGTTAATTTATGCTTGGCTTTCCTCTTGTGTCATTCCAGTTAAAACATGCATTAAATGTAAGAAACTTTTAACACATGGAAAGATACGCATTAGTCCTGTTTAGTGTGTAACAAAGGTACTTCATCTATTCCCAGCAATGTGTGCGTTAAGTGGTCGGAAGAAGTCTTGACTGCAGCATTATAGAAAGCAGCCAAAGGGGAAGACAGTAGGAGCAAATCTTGCAAAGACAATGCCAACATATTACATATACATCCAAAGTCAGCATTTCTGGTGGAGGACTTTGCTTCCCCACCCCCCACCCAGTGTAATGTTTACAACTGTCAGCTACTTTTACCTCAGTGGAAATGGGTAAACAAAACATTGAGGCATTGGGCATAAGTGTCTCTGCATGTCTGAACATTGCCTTCAGGCCTGTAAGACTGCATGCAGTGGGTTTTTGATGGATCTGTTGAATCCATCTTTCAATACAATCACACCTTCCAGAGCTGGCCAGCTGGCCAGCCAGCCCAACTGTCCCAGTTCAGGGATCTTATTGATAGATCTGTTTGTCCTGCCATGATTGTATATCTCCATCCCGATACATTTACAGGAAACTTTCTGACAGAACCATCCATCTAGCCATGCTTTTGGCCACATACCGTATTTTCCGTATATATTAGAACATGATAAAATAGTTATTTCTTTTCCTGTCCCAGAACTTATGGTGAAACTTTTTTTCACCTAGATCATATGTCCCAAGACTTAAGAAACGAAATAAATTTGTATTGCATTTTTCTTTCCCTTCCCCCCCCCCCGCACGTTGCAATAAAATAGATAAACAAAACGCTTATTTGATAATAAAAAGAAAGAAACTAACCTTGTATTGTTATCATTTATTCCTTATTTTTTTAACATGAGCATTAAAGAATAAAATATATCCACAAAATCTGCATATGTAGCGTAGACTTCCATACTGTAGCATGTATCGCTTATGTCCGATAACACAATCCACGTTGTTCATTGACATGAACATTGAGAAACAAATTGTGTTTGGTTGTGCTCAAAGGTTTGAATATGTTATCCGACTGAAAACTGGATCCTACAAAATTGTAAACAAGAGGGAAATAATCAACCGATATATTGAAGACAACTGTCATTCACACATGACACGGTGTTAGGTGAAAAATAATTAGGATTGATTTATATCGAGGTCTACTGTATGACAGTATCTCGCAAATAAAAATCATTATCAATACAAAGGTTATTTTATTGCAAAGCAAGCTGACATCAGAAGCCTACTATGGATTCTTTTAAGTCTGCCGATTATTATTTTTTTTTAATATATAAAGACAGTCAAGATATGGAAACAAACTTTGGTTCCTTTTCACCGTATTCACTGGAATTTTGAAAATAAATTGAAACAATGGAACAAATTTTAAAGTGAACAATATAGTGCTTCATGCACGGACATCCATGACCAAGCATCGCCCAGAATATTTTGAGAAAATAAAATCATGTGATGAATTCATGCAGGCCAGAAGAGAAGCAGATGATTTCGCAAACAAGAGGGAAATGATCAAGACTGAACTATATTCAGGTCTACTGTATGACAGTGCCTTGCAAATAATAATCATTATTTGAAAACACATTCACTTGAGTGCAAGTGACAATCTTTTCGCCAGCACGGGTTACAAAAGTATCATGACTATTTACCCGCAGACGTCAATGCTCCTTTGTATTAATTATAACTACAGATGCCAAGCACATAGAAGCCTGGGTTGTGAATAAACTCAACTGGCAGCAAGCAGTAAACTCCTTCTTTGAACTTACCGACAGGACATCAAAGACAAAGGTTATTTTTATTACAAAGCAAGCTGACCTCGAAAGCTGACTATGGATTCTTTTAAGTGTACTGATTTTTTTTTTTAATATACAAAGACAGCCGAGATATGGAAGCTAACTTTGGTTCCATTTCACAAGTATTTACGGTAATTTGGAAATAAATTGAAACAATGGAACAATTTTTAAAGTGACACAATATAGTGCTTGATGCGCGGACATCGATGACCCAGTGTTGCCCAGAAGATTTGGAGAAAATTGTTATGTATATGTAATTAAATTACTTGTGTCTTAGTTTTAAAATCTCTTTTATTTTTTTTTTGTTTCATTACTTTGTATTGTAAGGATAATATTTTTACTGGATTTGACATTTTTCCCAGTAAATTTAGTTCAGTTCTTTTAGCCTGTTTAGAACACAAAATGATTGCTACATTGTATTTTTAGATAACCTAGTTCTTGACCTTGGTTCTGATTTTGTAAACATTGAGTGAAAATGATTGGTCGTTACCAAGGTCATGTCCAGCCCACGTGTTAGCTCTGTTGTAAACAGTTTTATTTTTAAATTCATTTCCAGTGTGAGAATCTGATTCTTAGATAAGGGCTATTCTTGCCTACGTGCTAATTGACTTGTAGTGGGTGACCACATGACCAATCACGCGGGTTTGAAATGCGTTCTTAGTTGGGATTTAATACTCATATCTCAGTGAATTATAGTCAGTCGCAAAATATACCTTCAGGCCAAAAGGTATTCCTGTTGTTGCCATTTGAATTGAGTTTTTTATTTAAAATAATTTATTCACCCTGGAAAATACTCTTCTTCAACAAAATTCTTGGACAAAGACATTCACTAAATTATTCGGAATTCAAATGCCAGAATTATATTCTTGGTGACTCAACAAGGAACTGTTGACACATCAACACAAACTAGTTATAGAGGACGTCATTGCCTTCCATATTGGAACTTCGAGATTCGAACTTGGATTCAATTAGAACTTTTTAGTGATTCGACTTATATTTTTTAATTCTAGGATTAATTTTTGGATTAGATTCACAAACTGTAAGTCCTATTTCATATTTTTACCTTGTTTTCTAGGGAAATAAATTATTTTGTTAAATTTACAAAGCTTGTTGACTTCACTCTTTTCTTTTGTTACTTTTGTATGAGCCTACACATAACAAAATAAAATCATGTGATGAATTCGTGAAGGCCAGAAGAGGAGCAGATGATTTTGCTGACAACATGATCATGATCATGATGGACTGACGATAAGATGGGGGTGAAAAATATGAGAATTAGACTGGTGTAGGTTTGAAAAAATCTGTCTTTAGTCGTTGCAGTTTCCACTTCAGGTGATATGTTGCCTCTAACAAGTTTTCATGGTATAAGAAAGCTAAAAACAATATTCATGCACTGAAAGAATGAATCGTACGTGTGCAGGAGAAGGATTGTGTTGATGAGATGCTGCTGCAGTGGATTAAAGAGTTTTATCTCAAGTACACAGTTTTATATTTTTAAAATAAAATTTCAGTTGGAGTGCATTTTCTGACATGTAATTTTCGAATGCTTTAAAAGGTGTCCCACAGCTTACGACTCGAAAAAAACCCCAATGTGTCCCAGAACATACAGTGCACAAAAAAATTACTTTTGAAATTAATTTATGGTGTCCTAACATATACAGTGTCCCAACATATACAGTAAATACAGTATCCATCTTATAATGGGAATTTTAATGAAAAATCCAGCCAGCCAGTACAAATGATGGCTGGACCACCTTCCTCATGGCCAGCAGTCACATGGACCATACATCTGGCAAACCAGCCAGCTGTTTGGTATGACATATTCATCTGGCAGTCCTGGCTTTCCATTTGTTCATGGATTATCCACAGGGAAGTTATCCTGACTTATCTTGAGATTACATCATTTTGTTATTACCACTGGGTGTGGTTTATCTGAATACACAATGAGTGTAAAGATACACAAGGACTCACACAGTGAGTGTAAAGATACACAAGGACTCTCACAATGAGTGTAAAGATACACAAGGACTCACACAGTGAGTGTAAAGATACACAAGGACTCACACAATGAGTGTAAAGATACACAAGGACTCACACATGAGTGTAAAGATGCACAAGGACTCACACATGAGTGTAAAGATACACAAGGACTCACACAATGAGTGTAAAGATGCACAAGGACTCACACAGTGAGTGTAAAGATACACAAGGACTCACACAGTGAGTGTAAAGATACTCAAGGACTCACACAGTGAGTGTAAAGATACACAAGGACTCACACAATGAGTGTAAAGATGCACAAGGACTCACACATGAGTGTAAAGATACACAAGGACTCACACAGTGAGTGTAAAGATACTCAAGGACTCACACAGTGAGTGTAAAGTACAAGGACTACACACAAGGACTCACACAGTGAGTGTAAAGATACTCAAGGACTCACACAGTGAGTGTAAAGATACTCAACACACATTACTCGGATCCAACCAAGGCTGCCATGAAAGAAAATACAGGGTGTTGTCAGCTTCAGAATGCCCTCCACCCGCTGCCACCATGCATGGCTATAAGTTCAGAGCATCAGTAGATCTCTGATAATGAGAAAGAAACTACGTCATTGTGGTTGCTTCCCCAGTCTGCAAAGATTAGGGAATTTAATGACTGTCTGTTGGGAAGACACTGATCTGGGGAATGAAAAGGCTTTCTTTTCCAAAACCACGTACAAGTGATATTCTCATCTCACTGGTACATAATCCACTCCAATGCCTTCCATACTGAGTTCACAGCTCTGGATACAAATCTACCTTTGGGAAGTGGACAAGAATGTGTTACATGTCCGATGAAGCTGGTTCAGAACATTGTCACTATGATTTTTATATTAGCCTTTGGTTTCATTGGCAGTTTTCTGAATTGCGGTGACAGCCCCAAACTTCTTAGGTCCTTAACAGGACACTAACCATTCCTTGGTGAATGTGCTAACTGCATATGTGAATCTTGACCATATATGACTTGATGCACATTTGCTCTCCACATTTCGCAAGCCTTTCTCAAGCCACATCATACCCTGGCATTATAGATGGCCCTTTTTAGCTTGCCATTTCTCTCTGGGGGCAAAATTTAAAATGTTTGGAGGAATTGCCTCACCAACTCACTGCCTAACCCAGTCTTTTATCATCAGTCCATCCCTGCCACAGTGGAGGGACTATAGGCAGGCCATGGTCAAGGGATCTTTCTTTACACATGTTCAGTTCAGATCCCAGCCCAATGCCTAGAGGCAACAACCTATCCAGTTTAGGAGGCAACCTTACATACGAGACAAGAAAGCATGTTTTTCTGCCTCCAAGCTTACGAACTCTCAATGTTGACCAACCAACCTGTCTGCCCCCAGTCAGCCTACTGATGGGTACCCAACTCCTGTAATTCTAGTCTCACTTGATCATCCAGATTCCTCAGAACAAATAGCTGATCCAGGTCATTTAGTAGAGGCTTTGGATTTCATTTATCTAACCCCCATCTCTCTCATCGTCTCCACTATTCATGTACATGCCATCAGGAGACTTTTCTACATGGGAATATATGGTCACTCTTTGACAAATAGGCAAAATGGAGATTGTGCAAGAAAAAACAAAATCCATGGTTTTATTCAAGGCTTTTTCTTGTCCACAAGACATATGGCAGGTTGAGGCCAATCATCAGCCTGAGTTACCTCAACCAATACATTCTGCCTCTGAAATAAAAGATGGAGATGGCGAGATTGATATGTCTCTCCATCAGTACAAGTACACCATCAGTCTCAATCTGAGTGACACATCTTAGCTATCCCATGTCATGGAAATTTCTCCATTTTACCTACCATGACACGGTTTATCAGTTTCAAGTCCTACCCTTTAGTCTAAACATCAGCCCCTTGCTTTCTAACAAAATCATGGGTTGCATCTCACCCTTTTTTTTTTAAACTTCATCTACAGTGATTGTAGCATACTTGGGCTATATCCTTTAGAAACATATGATACGATCTTTTCTCCTCAAGGGCAGAAATGATTTCCTGTCACTTTTGGATCATCTAGGTTTTCTTGTGAGCTGGGTAAAATAAATTCTTCATCCATCCTAGCATTTTGTCAAGTTGGGTATGAAGTTTCTCACCAAACTCAGTCTGATATGGCTCTGTTATGTTCACATAGTCCAGATTATCAAACTTGTAGAGTCTGATTCCAACAGAACATGGATTTCTGTGAGAGAATTCTTACAACTCGTTGGATTTTTCGATATGGCAGCCGATTTAATCATGCCTGTATTCAAGTCTCCTTGATAAAAAAATGTCACGATCACAAACGGGATATGATCATTCTTGTAATTGGTGCAACCCAGGTTGGCTAACAACAGGATTCCTCTGGAGAAGCCCCAAGCAGTAATGACAGTATCATACAAGTTTTCTGATAGCTTTAGCTTTTGCGTGCGGGTAAGCGAGCTGCAGGCTCTTTATGTCAAGTTGAACTCACTTCAGTTCAGATTGGAGGGTTTGGTGGTTTACTTGACACAACCAGGCATTGTAGCTCAAAATATGTTGCCATAACCAAAGAGTCATCACATGCTTGCTGTCTTTCAAAGACAGGTCGAGAACAGCAGCCATGAAAGATTCTGTTTGTGCTCTCAAGCACTACTTTCCAGTGTGAGGCAGAACAAAGGATATCAACCCTGAAGTCCTTGCTTCATAGCTGAAGTGGGTTCTATGCTCAGTGTACTTTGACATCTCACCAGATCAGAGTCTACTCATGAAGATTACTGCTCAGATACTTTGAGCCATCTCTGCGAGCCTCACATTTGAATACAAAGTTTTGATTCGAGATATAATAAAAGCTGTTGGCTAGCATGCAGTCAACCTTTTCTAGCATTGATCTCAAAGATTTAGCATCGTAGAGGCAAACCTTCAGTCTCATAGGTGCAGTGGCGGCAACACAGATGGCCACCAGACCCAACTAGACCAATCAACACAGCCTGTTAGCTTCTCTGAATTCACCTGTGAAATTTTGTTGGTAAGAAGATTTCAAAATGTATCTTCTTAACCATATGTTAGGGTCACAGGTCAAGTGACCCCAGGCTGTGTTGCTTATGTAATTAAGAGAATGAGTTATCCTTCACATGGGGATTCCAACTATTTTTGCCTAGAAGGATACCTGAGGTATGGGTTGGATGCTCAGCATCCTCTCCTCCAGTTACTTATTCTCCTAACATAATGTGATTAGGGAAAATATTTGAAGGAGAAAACCAATTTTTAAGTAAATTATGTTTCGCCGAGAATACTTACTCAATCACATTACTTAATAACCAAAAACCATCCTGCCATGCAAGCATCCTTGTTTGTATCTCGCTCAGCTAAAAACTAGCAACACGTGGCAGTGCCAAGGGGAGGTAATGGGCAAGAGTTATTGCACTTTGTCTGTTCATCTTTTAGTAGGGCTGGATTCACGAGGTAGCATGCTAATATTCCTAAAGTAATGTGATTGGGTAAGTATTCTCGGAGAAATATGATTTACTTCAAAATTTGCTTTTCCTCAAAAATGGTTGAACAAGAGTTTGACAAAATTTTAGAGAAAGTTGATTCAAAAGATTCTGATCTGTGATCAGATATGGCTGACATTACTCAAAGTAGAAAACCATTACATTACTTCTTTTCAAACACTGCTAAACAGATTCCGACTATTTTTGAGAGAATGCAACCTAGCATAAAGGCTTTCAGTTTGGATTAAATTGTGCTGATCTGTTAAAGATAGGAAACCTTTCTAAGACCTTATAAATGAACCTTCAAAATAAGTTGAGCAAATTTGACAGATAGCACCTTGGATATTAAGGCCTTTTAAATTTTTCAAATAATGATAATTCCAATTTTTATTAATTGACTGCGTTTTCTACGTTTTGATTGGATGTAAACGGTCACGTGATACTGATATGGAATTTTTTACACATCGATAAATTCTGCGGACTGCTTTTGGTTCCTTGTGCCCAGATCATTTGATGTGAAGTTTTATCTATATCAATGCTTTACACCCTAATAATAATAACAACAAGCTCCCACCCACCCACTCCTGTGATTTCCGATCCAAAATGACAAGCCACAGATTAAAATCGTCCATTAGAAGTTAAAACAATGTAATGGCACAGACCTTCCTGCACTCCAACACTCACCCCTTTTGCCGATGAAGGCATGTGGCAGGGTTTAGAAGGCAATCTTCGGAAATTATTGTATTTCACCTCGACAGCATGTTACAGCGGCGGTTATTAAAGGTCAGGGTCATGTCAACAAAGGGATCTCACTAAAAATGGACACAATTTTGCTTTTGAAAGATCGAAATGCATAGAAAGTAACAACAACGTTGCTATAACAACACGTGCCATACGCAAGCGTAATTTTCGAAAAAAAGGAATATTCCTTGTGTAACTGCAACAACCATTTTTTATATATTAAAATAATGATCATAACAATACATCGCTGGCATGACCCGCTATGACATTCTACCCCGTATCACTGTATAAAGAATCAATGAATCTTGGCTGGCGAAGATAGGGCTATGTATTCTATCACAGTTAAGAGGCTAATGAAAGAAAACTTCGACGTACATAAAAGTGAATGTTTTGTTGGTTTAAATCTGCTGATCTGATGTTAGAAAGGAAGCAAATTGGAATTATAAGGATTAAATGATCATGGTTGGGTATTTATCGATGTGTAAATTTTACCTAATCACTCACAAAGTTTACATAAAGTCCTTCGGACTTTATTTACTTTGTGAGTGATTAGGTAAACTTTACACATCGTTTACACAAAGTTTACCTAATCACTCACAAAGTAAATAAAGTCCGAAGGACTTTATGTAAACTTTGTGAGTGATTAGGTAAAATTTACACATCGATAAATACCCAACCATGATCATTTAATCCTATACAGAATGCAGAATAGAAAACAGTTTAAATAATTTTTTTTGTATAGAATATCCTGGCATGAAGGCATGGTAAAGTTTGTACAAAATGCTGATCTGCCTTGAAATGTGACTGCATTTCTTAACATAAAAAAAACAAAAATTACTTCTCAAACACTGATTAACAGAATTGTGCAAAATAATGCTGATCCACTTTTCAATATGGCAAATTTTTGCTGACAAAATAATTTCTTTAAATGACTTCTTTAAATCAGGTGAACAGAATTTGACCATATTTCAGGCAAAGATTCCTGGTGTATGGCCTTTTTATACATTCACAAATGATGCTAGTATGGCTTTTGTTACTAAAAATAGCATATTAAACCCAGATTGCTTGTTCAACTACACTCGCATTTGGCTTTTATATACATGGTTTTTTTTTGTAGGAGCTCGATATTATTATCCATCTGAATTAACTTCTGCATTTGTTAAATACTGTTAGAAATAGAAAACCAAACTTTAGGTGCTAAGTATCCTTCAGTGCTTGAAAATTACTTCATACGATTGTTTAGTGACACAACTGAATCACATTCTTAGTTTACCTACTCCAACAGTTTTTTAATGCGACACATATATAGGGCTTATTTAGTGCATGACATCATTATGACTTCAGTCAATTGATTAAGCCATCTAGCAGGTTTGTTAATTTTTACCCTTGTGTTTGTTGAAGAATGTGACCTTGCTGTGGATTATTGCTCATTATTGCACTCTGCTCAAGACTGAGACTTAAAAAGACTTGGTAAATAATAATGGTTAGTATATATAGTGTACTAAGTGCTTCATGTACTGGGCAAAACCATCTTAATATAGATTTACAAATCAATTTGTGATTTACTTTTTTTTAACCCTGGGGGAAAGTGTGCTAGGGTCAGCAATAAAAAACGACAGGTTTTTTTGTTTGTTTTGTCTAATGGGGTTTGTCGACATTTACAATGGTTTCAAAATTTAGATCCTTCCATACATATGGTATTTAATAATGGGGTTTGCAGATACGTACATTGGTTTTAAAATTTTAATCCTTCCTATATATTGTATTTAGTAATGGGGTCTTTAGACATGCAAATTGATTATAGAATTTGGATCCTTTCCTGTGTATGCTGTCTAGTAAAGGGTTTGTAGACATGCAAATTGGTTTTCAAATTTAGATTCTCCCTATATGTAGTATATAATAATGTAATATATAGTGGTATATAATAATGTAATATATAGTGGTATATAATAATGTAATATATAGTGGTATATAATATAGGCATGCAGATTGGTGTTAGAAATTAAATCCATCTGTAATAAGTGCTTTGAACTTACAAGGGTTAATGTAATGCATGCCATTTGTGTGTGAATGGTGGATGCATTTTGTAGTTTAGATTTATGAGAAGCAGAACTGAATGTGTGTGTGTGACTGTATGTGCAAATTCCAGACTAAAGTCTTCATGATTTCTGGACCAACATGGGCACCAGTTAAAAAATTATTGACATTTACCATGCCAGTATATTTAAAAACTATTCACAAAACTTCTCAGCATACATGTTTTTATTATACAGGGTAGGTCATATTTTAAATGTCAGCCGAGAAATTGACAACTTTTTCCCGGAAGTTCTTTCATACATGAATGTTCGTGAGTGGGATGTAAAGGAAGCCAACCTGTTAAAATACTGGGAAGATACCCACAAATTCATTACACAAGCCAGGTGAGAATATATTACATTGATTAACCACTGTGCTAGTTTGAACAACTTTCTGCTTCATGTTGTAGTATCTTTTTTCCATAGATATTTTGAAAATGCTGTGCTTTTTTGTTTTGCTTGCTGTTATTGGTAAGGAGGAAAAGCATATTTTTACAGAATGATGATAATATAAGAATTGGTATATACTGAAGTATTTTCCTATCTATGAACTTTTATTTTGGTCAGACAATGCCCTCCTACAGTCTAATTGATAAATCTGTCAATTAAAATGTCACAGAGCTCTAACCAGCTGAAATGAATTGGCAATTTACCATGTTGTATGGTCATGTTTTAAGAATCGTGTTCTCATGCACTCATCATGGAAATTATTTTATGTTTAAATTCACAGTTGAAGACAAAGCAGATGCATTTAAAGTTGTCTGTTTAAAGACTTAAAGAGATAATGATTGCAATTAAAATTAAAATGTCACAGAGCTCTAACCAGCTGAAATGAATTGGCAATTTACCATGTTGTATGGTCATGTTTTAAGAATCGTGTTCTCATGCACTCATCATGGAAATTATTTTATGTTTAAATTCACAGTTGAAGACAAAGCAGATGCATTTAAAGTTGTCTGTTTAAAGACTTAAAGAGATAATGATTGCATATTTTATTAATTGTCACGAATTTAGGTCTACCTACAACTTGTGCCATCTAAACTCACTTAGAAGTAAAGTCCAACTGCAAACAATATAGACCCTGAACTACTGTGACCTAATGCACCTGCAGATTTGGATCTATGTTAATTGCTTTATTGAGTACAAACAGTTGAGACCCAGATCTGTAGTCGCATTATGTGATAACAAATCATGGTCTGTGCAGATTGCATTTGAACTAGACTTACAAGCAAGTATATATGGTAAGTGAGTGAAGTTAGTACTAACTGATATAGCAATAGATAACAGTATTTGCCACAGTGAAACTGCCATAATATCTTCACAGTTACAATTACAGCATAAACCCCAATCACTTCTATTACTTTAATATATCTGATGTATTAGTTGCCTTCTGTTGTAACAATGTATTAGTTAACTTTTGAACATTTTGTTGTAACAATGTATTAGTTACCTTTTGAACATTTTGTTGTAACAATGTATCAGTTACCTTTTGAACATTTTGTTGTAACAATGTATCAGTTACCTTTTGAACATTTTGTTGTAACAATGTATCAGTTACCTTTTGAACATTTTGTTGTAACAATGTATCAGTTACCTTTTGAACATTTTGTTGTAACAATGTATCAGTTACCTTTTGAACATTTTGTTGTAACAATGTATCAGTTACCTTTTGAACATTTTGTTGTAACAATGTATCAGTTACCTTTTGAACATTTTGTTGTAACAAGTATTGCTGGCACTTATTCAGTGTTCCACATGTCATGCAAGATGTTACACTCACATATTTGTCAAAATACATATCTCCACTTGCTTATAAGTTGAGTTCAACTACAGACTGCACATGCCCAGATATGCTATTGCATAATGAGATGGCCAATCTTGGTCAGTGCAGTAGAACAAATAACATAGACCCTATTTCCTGTTGAACTTGGTAAGTGAGAAGATACAATAACAGAAAAAAGAAGTACAATAATACTGTTTGAAATTTAACTACTGATTGTCATGATTGAGATTCTGTTACATAGGATGCACTTTCAAGCAGTTTCCATTTACCATTTCAGGCAGCAGAGTTCCAAAACATTGGTTCACTGTAAAATGGGCATAAGCAGATCTGCCTCTACAGTAAGTAGGCTAGTTCTGTTTTTAAAATTTTAAGTACACAATTAAGTTAAAAAGACAAGAAAAGATATTGCTTAAGTTTTGTTCAGGTATAATACTCATTTTTTTTACTACTGTTTACAGTAGATTTTATTATTTGTGATTAGCTCATGTAAAATTGTGGTCAGGTCACAAAGAAAAGAGGTTCATGGATGGTTTGTTTTTGATGAATACATCCATGACAATACATGTTTTAAGGTATATGTTCCCATCTGGGGCCCACAGGTGGCTGAGTGGTTTAAGGGGTTTTCCATTACAATTAACTCACATCTCATCTCTATCCATTGGTTCAAGTCTCAAATCGACCAATCTGTACATGTGAGAAAGCTTGCCAGTAGCTTCCCATGGGTCAGAGGTTCTCCCCAGCATCATCCTCCACCAAATATACTGAGTCTCATGTATTGCCTATCATGTGCTGAAAAATGGCATTGAGCCACACAAAACCAAGCCTTATTTCCTATCTTGCTCATTAAACCATGTAATTGGCTGTTTCACTTCAGATAAGTGGGGCTGAAACTATACATTATCCTTAATTCTAAGTGCTGGAGTACATAGATTACATTATTGTAATGACAAATAGATAATAATATTTATTTTATTGCCACTATAAAAAAATTTGTTTTATTTTTTATTTCAGAACTAAACCAAAAACATTCACATTCATCAAACATATAGTTGTAAAGTTGAGGTTACCCAGTGATGTGAAGATGTTTGCGCTTGCTCCCCTGTACATTTATAGTGTTGTTTCAGAATAGCATTGAAATGTTTTGGACATTTTTGTGACATTTTAAAACTATCAAAAAATAATTTGGTTCTAATGGTAGTTAATTAATATTCTTATTATCAATAACCATATTGTAATCTTGGTACTCCTGCTAGTTAGAATTAATTAAGAATTAATTAAAGTTAGAATTAATTAAAATGCATAGTTTCTGCTGTGCTAATTTGAAGTCATATGGTCAAAATATGTAGTATAATGACCAAAACAGGTACATAAACCTTAAATTACTTTTATGAATTGATCAGACTATTTTTTGTGTATTGTAATACATAACTAATATGTACTCGATTTTAATTTATTTAGGTTTCAGTTCTTCAACTAGGCCAAAACGTTCTATTTTAGCTCAGCTAGTAAGAAGAGCATATTGGATGGCATGTTGTCCATCATCCAGTGTATGTCCTTTAGCACATGTTGTCACGACTTCATACACATATTCATCGCAAGGTCTAGTGGGTCCTAAATGAAAACAGTGCTGCTTAGACATCCAACATGGCTGCCACAGCAGCAATCTTGAAAATCTTTGATGGTCATATCAAGATGGGTTTTTCGTTCAAGATTTCCTGACATGTCTAGCTAGCCCTACATGAAAATGGTGCCGATCTGACATTAAATATGGCCACCAAGGCATTTGTCTTGAAAATCTTGTTATCTCTACTTCTTCTGAATGGAAAATCCATATTGACATAGGATTTGGCACCAGAAGACCTCTGATGATGTATAAAGGATCCTAAATGGGAATGGTTCTGCTTGGACATCTAGTAGGCCATAAAGAGTTTTAGCTCTACTGGTCATTTCCAAGAAGAGCTTATGGGATGGCCTGTTGTCCGTCAACTGACATCCATCTACTTCTAGTACCATTTTGTTATCACTGCTCCTAATAAACGTTTTGCGGATCACTGTTTAACTTTTTCACACACATGCATTCCAAGGTATATTTGGTCCTAAATGAAATGGTACTGCTCAGACATCCTGTGTGGCTGCCAAACCTTTTTATCACTACTCCTCCTGAATCGATGGTCACATCAGCACGGAGTTTTCACTACAAGACTCCTTATGATATCTAGTTTATCCTAAATGAAAATGGCTAACATGGCAGACATCTTGAAAATCTTATCACTTCTTCTGAATAGAAGGTCATATTGATATGGTGTTTTCACCAGAAGACTTCATAAGATGTCGAATTAGTCCCAAATGAAAATGGTGCCAATCTGGTATCCCACTTGGCACTACAACAACCATGCTGAAAATCATATCCTACTCTTGTAAATGTAAAGTCATATCAGCTTTGGGTTTTCACCAATAGACTAGCTATGATATTTACTTGGTCCAGAATGAAAATCATTATGATGGATGTTCATATCAACATGGGGTTTTCACCACATTCTATTAGTGTCAACTTTGCCTTAAATGAAAATGGAGCAATTTTACATTCAATGTGGCTGCTACAGTGGCTAATTCTTATCACTCAAGCAAATGAGAGATTGTCTTATCAAGGGGCTCTTGTTTGTTCTGAGTATAACATTCTCTTCTCCATTGAAACAACATATTGAATGTAAAAGCACTTGGTGCATAGTTGCTCACCTATTCTTATATGATTATTTAGGGCTTCTTCATCAAAAGTTTCTCATCTAAGATCTCAGATGATATTTTCACTAAATTGCATTTTCTGTTTTATTTTTCTAAATTGGCATTGGTCAGATTTGTGCTAAGAATTAAGCACCTGCAGAAAACGACACTTTAATTGCATTTCTTAAGATTGTTCACAAAGAATCTAGCTTTTTTGTTGATTTCTGAAAATTTTACAAAGTTCTTCAGCTCTTATGCTTGCTTTTTATTTACATTTTTCAAAAGTTTTTGAGTTTATCTCTGGCTCTTTTATTATGTCTGCCTCTGAGACTGCTCCAGTGGCCAAAGTGGTTAGAGCGTCCGCCTCAGATGTGGGAGTTCGTGGATTCAACCCCGAGCCAAGTCATATCAAAGACTTAACAAAAATGTTACTAACAGCTGCTAGGCTTTCAGCATTAAAAGGTTAGGTGTTTGGACTGATCAGCCAGGTGTCAGAATAATGTGACTGGATGGGACATCATGCTACATGTCTGGATGGGACATCATGCTACATGTCTGTGGCATGATGCCGCAGTGCTAGACATACAGCATTATAAACTGCCACACTGCAAACATTGTAGTATATGACTGAAAAATTGTTAAAGCTATATTAAAAATGTAAATCACACACACACATCTCTGCCTTTAATATTATGAAAAAAGTTTCATTACAAAGTTATTTTTAAAACTCAAATTTAGGGAAAATTTGGACTGAAACTCTTGTTGATCTTCAGGTGATTGCATTTCTGATGAAGGAACACAATTGGTCTCGCCAGGAGGCATTTGACTACGCCAAGGCAAGACGTTCTATTATTAACCCTAATGAGGGCTTCTGGAAACAGCTGGAGACTTATGAAGGAATCCTCACAGCAAGGTATCATGAAATATTTCCTGCTTCATTAAGAATTTTTGTTTTACCTCATTTTGCATAGTAAGACATCAGATCAGTATCTCTTTTCTAGCTGTGACAGCAACATCAAAGTTTAGTGAGGATGTTTAGAGTTAGGTGTCTGCAAGACAGGTATTTTTGGATATATCAACACAAGGGCACAGGTAAGATATGGGGGTTCCACAAAACACTAGTTTTAAGCTGGCATTTATGTTTAACATTGGATTGGGATGGCATCGCTGTAAAAGCAGTACTCAGGATAGCTGGCATATATGTTTAACATTGGATGGGGATGGCATCACTGTAAATGCAGTACTCAAAATAGGTGGGAGATATTTAGATTTATTGTATACATTAGATCAAGTGTCATTCATTTTCATGAAAGTTACTTTTCAGTATTTTCTCCTTTGAATACATTCCACAATTATATTAACAATAGGGTAATAAACTCTGCTACCTCCTGAATCCAGCCCTCCAAAAATTCCATATATAAACTGTTACTCATTATTTATCCATACCACCACTAGGTGGCAGCCCATCAACCAGATATTTTCCAGTTTCAGGCTTTCTATTTGTATTATCAGCATGGTACCTCAAGACCTCCCTAAAGCCTTGAATATCTTCCTGATTTCAACCTGTCTTTCCAGAAAGTTGGTTTCATAGTTTGTATTAATGTATTTGCTGCATGTTGTAGTCATTATTTTTCATTTTTGATTAGTATTTATGGGAGGGATTTTTTTGGCAGTTATGGACTTTATTTATTCAGACCTTATTCTTCAACATGCTATCATTGGTTTGTGTAGGTTGTTTATTTATGCTGTCTGCTTGTATTTTTCAATTTTTTTCATTAACGATTATTGTTATGTGATTTGTTAACACTTTCTGGTTGTCAGTTTATTTTTCTTTTCATTCAGTTAAATTAAGTCAGTGAAATGCAGTTAGTACAAGAAACCAATTTAAAACCAATGAGACATGTTTTGCTTGCACAAAATATGATCCTCAACCTCAGCCTCAGCATTTGTTGATGATGGTCAGGAGGCATCTGGTACACTGCATTGCAGACAGTCATCAAGAACTAGGAGCAATGTGTAAAGTCTTAGATGTGTGAAGTTTTGACCCTTTACCCCAAAACATTGATTGATAACATCACCTCACTCAGTAAAAAATGTTTATAATGCTGACTGAGATAATTACATTTGGCAGATTGGAGGAACAGGGTTGCAAAGTTACTATCCCTGCATTCATCCCAGGTGCTATTAGAGTCACAGATGCATCACCTGGTACAGGAAATGACACAGAACTGGCCTTGAGACAATTTTAAGTCTGAGGTATTTGTTGGAGCATGATGATCAATATCACTGTCTCCAAACTGGATGCCAAGTCCTGTGAGAAAAGAAATTTAATGTGCCAAAAGTGATGCCTAAAAGAAATGGAGGCATGATTTTTTTTTCTACCTTTAATCCGATACAGATACGCCAACCAGTCATTAATTGTCCAAATGACTTTGTTTAGCTCTTGCTTCATCTTGAATTCCTTGTAAAGAAGGATAAATCCTTTCCCATTATGTCCCAATTCATAATTCATCTGGACATGGTGATTATAACTCCTTTGTCTGAACTTCTCTCCCACTTTAATGTACCTTGAGTATCACTTCATTGATGTACCTCTGCTTGGAGAGTTGCATTTTAACCAGGAAATCCTGTTGTTTCTTTTGTTTTTTCAGTGTTGCAGCAAACTAACCCCTTCACCTTGCATGACCATTTCATGATTCCCTCACCCCTATTCCAGCTGTGGCTGAAACTTTGCTTACTAATCTCTAAGATCCAAGTTTCAGACAACATTATCTTGGCAAATGAGAGGACCTCCTGCCGTTCACAAAGGGTACCTCTCTCTGATGGATCAACTGCTGGACGTCATAACATCATAATGTTCACAGAGGGTACCTCTCTCTGATTGATCAACTGCTGGACGTCATAACATCATAATGTTCACAGAGGGTACCTCTCTCTGATGGATCAACTGCTGGACGTCATAACATTATAATGTTCACGGAGGGTACCTCTTTTTGATGGATCAACTGCTGGACGTCATAACATTATAATGTTCACGGAGGGTACCTCTCTCTGATGGATCAACTGCTGGACGTCATAACATCATAATGTTCACAGAGGGTACCTCTCTCTGATGGATCAACTGCTGGATGTCATAACATCATAATGTTCACAGAGGGTACCTCTCTCTGATGGATCAACTGCTGGACGTCATAACATTATAATGTTCACAGAGGCAGGCATGTATCTACATAGTGCCTACCTCCTGCCCCTCCTTTCAGATAAGCTGAGTGTGGCCCCCCCCCCGATGTACTCAGTACATATAAAGTATCTGGAGATTAAGTCCATAGCAAATACCTTTCTATCATGGCAGATGTTATGTGGAAAGGGCATGCTAATTCGTTCCATGGCCTCAGTTGTCATTAATTACTTAGACAGGCAAGGATGAACCAAAATTTCAGACTTCTTCCTTTCCCATTTGGGATTTTGACAAAACTACATTTAAGTCCTCCACACACAATGCAGGCCAAGGTTCCTATCAGACTCATGATCCTGATATTTGGCTGTTTTATAGAACAATTTTCTTTACCCATTGGTCTTCAGTAAACTCTGTTGGTTTTGACCCTTGTGAACCTTGTTAAGGTGAAGTGGAGTACCAAGATCCCAACCCTCCTTTGGCTTTGGGAACAGACCCAAAAGCTTGGGCAGCTGATGCTCTTTCCTCAGATTGAAATGATCTCAATGAAGACCTTTTCTTTTACCCCTTGAAAGTCTTGCCGAGTCTTGCAGAGAGTGTTCCTGCCGCCAACCTGAAAAATGATGGATTAGCTTCCTCCTCAGTCTAGTTGCTTGACTCTCAGGTCAGTCCTGCTCTCTCCTCATCTGCCAAAACAGCCATGCAAGCAGATTGTCCATCCTAACCATCACTTGCTGAACCTGCATGACTGCCAATATCCAGCAAGTCCTCTCAAAGAAATATTTCTCCATTATGAGGGAAAGTGGCATATTTCCAGGGACTGGTGGCAAGTCAGGCCTTTAGCTAATATTTACCAAAATCCCTTGCCCTCTTTCGAAAATGGAACCTTTCAAGGTTTTAACATAGCTCTATTCAGGTGAATTTGAGACGTAAGTCCACACATTGCTGAAGCTGCTAACCTTTTAGTCTTAGCTTCAGCATACAGGGTGAGCAAATTACTTGCCCTTTCCATTGACCTGATCTGTAGATTGGATGTTCCGTGGTCTTCTTGATGCAACTAGGCTTTATAGCTAACTAGGTTGCCATCAATCAGAGGTTCATCATGTGCTCCCTCTTGTCTGTAGACATGTCGAGAGCAACAGCCATGCAAGACCCTGTTCTCTCCCCCCCCCCAGCACTACTTGAAGCACACAGAAGTGACAATTTCTTCCAGTGAAAGCCTGGAAGCATGATATCACCTCTTAAGCTCTATCTTCATGGCTGAAGTGGATTATATGCTTTTGCATACTCAGGTCTCAGAAGATCAGATTCTCCTCATGAACATTTCTGCTCATGAACTCAGATGGAGCCTATGATTCAGACATAACGTTTTGATGCAAAACATAATCAAAGCTGTTGGCTGGTATGCAGTGTCAACCTTCTGAGAGTTTTTATCTGAGAGATTTAGCTTTTGCAGAGACACACCTTGTATCTGGTGTGTCTGGTTGCAGCGGCCCAAATGACCACCAGAACCAGTTAAAAGTCATCACAGCCTATTAGCATCAATGGATTAACCAGTTAAATTTTGTCAATAAGCTTTCAGTAATCGTTTCCTTAAGCATAGGTTGTATTGCATATCAGATCAGGGGAGTATCAAATCAGGAGGATGGGTTATAATTCGCACGTGAAATCCAGCTAGTATTCCCTAGAAGAATATCCAAAGAATGGTTTGAATGCTCAGCATTCCCTCCACCTATTACCTATTCTCTTTATGGTATTGTTGTCGGGGAAAATATTTGGAGGAGAAAGCAGATTTTCTTGTAAATTATGTTTCTCCAAGAATACTTACCCAATCACATTAATTACTTAAAACTCTCCAAACTGCCCTGCCATGCAAGCATTTTCATTAGTTTAAAACATTCAGCTTAAAAATTAGCAACACCTGGTGGTGGCAAAGTGAGGTAACAAGCAAGAGTTTTTGCCATTTGTCATTATGAGATAGAAAAGATGTTTTTATCTTTTTGTAGGACTGGATTTGGGAGGTAGCAGGCTTATATCCCTAATGTTAATGTGATTGGGTAGGTATTGATGGAGAAACATTATTATTTAAAAATTTGCTTTCCACTGAAGCTGTAACATCTTGGCATCATTTGTTCAGCCAACAAAGAAATGCCCAAGATCAGATAAATTTTATACATATATTGGCTTACGAGTTTGGAGCAGTTATCACTAGCACGGCACCTGGGTACAGCTGTTCCCTGATGCATATCGCTCAAGCCATGTGACAGAGGTCGCAAAGAACATCCAGCTTTAACCAGTGAAACCTTTTATCCTAAAGTGGTTAGTTAAACTTAGTGCCACCTGTATTAGCTTCTCTCCCAGATTACTCAGCAGCTTCATAATAACACCAGTTACTCTACTTCTGGATTTTTGGGAGCAAACTATTTATCTTAACCGTATCAGTGCACAGATTATTTACTCACTTTCCTTCCATCTTGCACATGACTCATAGTTGCTTCACATACATTTGGAGACTGGAGATGGGGTCAGCTTGGGGATATGGAACTTTAACTCCCTCCTTTTTGTACTTATTCTCCTAATTTTGATTTTAAGAAGAAACCAATATTTGAAGCAGTACATGTTTCTTCAATTATACTTACATGATCGTAATATAAGTTCACCTTACCTGATCAAAATACATGCTTACCTTATCTGATCGTAATACAGGCTCACCTTCCTGTGCTTTCCCTGCAGGTCCATGGAACTCTCTGTCCAGTGGAAGAACAATCTAGTAGGGGTGAAACAAATAATCAGTATATAGATGTATCGATACTTGTTCCATATCAGTAGTAAGTACCCATATATGATACAAGAGGTGAAGAATCAATACAAAATGATACTTACCCCAACATATTACTTTAATGTTCAGCAGTCATAAATAATTATCAGTCATTTGCCTTTCATTCTTTAAACTTATAATTCATTTGAGACAGCATGTAGCAGGAGTGTGCACTCATTTCTGTCAGTAAGAAAGAAAAACTATTGACAATGCCTATTCATGTTCTACAAATTAAGAAACACAAGGCAGCTATTAAAACTTTTGTGGTTTGAATATGCACCCTCATCCCAACCCACACATTTCATGCTGATTATTTTATCCTGTCAAGAAGCTCAGCCACTGATAATCTATATTAGGATAAAAAAGACATTCCAGAGTTGTTTCCCCTCTAGGATTTGAGTATTTTACAGATCATTCAGTAAGCATAATATATTTCTCCGTTCCTTTACTTCGATACTTCAGTGTGTCATGCAGAGAAATGTTGTATTTGTTCAAGTATAGAGTCAATCAATAACCACCAATTGGAACTAACTGTGACATATTCACTGCATGACACACCAGAAGTATTGACATCCAAACTAAGTTTAGATCCAAAGGAACAGAGAATCTTTGTGCAAAAGTGGCTATTAAATGACCTGTTAAATCGTACATGGAGCACAAATTTGTAAAATGTCTCCTTTTGCATTGATATATGTAATCAGTGACTGACCTTGTCGATGGGATTAAAAATAATAAGAAAAAATTAGCACAGAATCTGCAGGGGGACTGATTCCAAACTGCATGACCTCTAGTCACCTTGTTAATTTTTAGAAGGGTAGTAGGTGTTGTTAAAAATTTCTTTTTTCACTGGCAGAAATGAGTGTGGCTGTGGCAATTGTTTTTCATGTACAAGAAGTACAGTTTGAAGGATTTGGTTGTTAGTCATCTCCGCTCCTATACTTGAGTTGTTCTTGCTAAAATTGTCTTTTGTTTACAAAGAAGTTGTACTGTTTCTTCGTTTGTTTTGATAGCAACGAACTGATTTCCAAATTTAAGACATGAAATTGGTAATGTTTTAAAAACATAAATGCAGTGCAAGACAAAGGGGGTGATGACCAAGAATAGTCCTGTTTGTGATCAAATGGAGCAGCCATAAATGGCCTAGTAGGTTGAATAAAAATCACTGACACCTAACAGGTAGTCTGTTTGGAAGTATCTTTTATATCTTGTCAAGGATGAGAATGGCATATAAATAGATGACAAGTCTATGTCTGTAATCTTATAACTAGAATTGGAATCAGTATGTCAAAACATATAAAATGTCACCGCCCCACCAGTGGCGGACTTTCTAAAGATGAAAGACTGTCAAATTTGATATGTGTATGGATAATGTATTGTATCGTAAGCTGTGTATGATGAATCATATAGATACACGACAGAGGTGTATCATTTCACTCCAACAATTTAGCCTGATTTATGTCATGGGAAGTAGACAACTGTTTAGAACTTCTGGTGGTAAAACAAGCCAAATGACAAGGTAAACATCTTTTTTAGCTTGGGAGGGCTGGATCATTGAGGTAGTATATGTAATCCAAGCATATCATGATCGGGTAAATATTATCAAGATAACACATTTTATTCTGAAAATTGTTTTCCCCAGTATCAAGTCATTAATTCGCTACCAAATGTTATACCCAAAATTAGTGATTTCTTTTGGAGAGAAAAAGAAATTCATGACTATTTATTTTGGTAGATTTTGACAAAAAATAGCACCAAAATAAAGGTAGTTTTGCTGAATTTCTCCATGATCAGCATTAGACAGACAATAAACAGACATATGGGAATGATAGAATAATAGGAAGAAATTATACTGAATACAAAGTCATATTTAATGAATAATTACAAAATATAAAAAAGATTAGCTAAAGATTACAAAAGACTGAGGCTTATTAATCTTGTGCTTTGTTTTGTAGCCGACAACGGAAGATTTTCCTTGAGAAATCAGCTCAGGACCTGAGAACTGCCATCGCACCTCAGATAGTTGACCCTGATGTTGCCTTCGATTTGGGATCTGATTTAGAAATTCCACAGGATGCAGATTTGTTGCTTAGACAGAAACTAGGTATGAATCAAGGGACTTGTAGAAAAAGATACTCTTATGGTCATGGTTAAGAATTACCAATGAAAGGAAAAAAAGGCTGCCATGACATATTACATGATGATTTACACATTTAACACCTTGTTTACCACAGATCAGATTTTCAAATCATTTTACCCACCTTATATATCCATTTATCATATAGCTGGCACACTTTACATTTGGTGTGTGAAGTTTAATATTTTTGATATTACAACATGTTAACATATCACATTACATGATTATGATTGGGCCAGATAAGACCATGAAATTCTTGCACAGTATTCTCTTTACTGATTGGCTGTGATTGTGGGAAAATATTCTTTATCCCGATTTCTAGAACATTTTGGTTTTACAGCCATATTTCAAATCAACTGCCCACAGGGAATTGGGGGGGAAAAAGGTCACTTCTATCTGAATATGGCAAATTTAACCCCCAGGGGTTCGTTTCACCACATATTGCCTATCATGCGCTAAAAAATGTTAAACCACAACAATAACAACAAGTAAAACTAACGGTATTGGTCAATTTATAGCATACGTGAGGGGAGGGGTGGGTGGTAATCCTATAACATGGAATCTGCACTATATACAAGAGTTGTTTAAATGTTAACTTCTAGAAGCAAATAAACTCACTTCTAATCATAGAGGAACATGGAAACAAACCAGTCTCCCAACTGACAGAACATCTGTCAAGGCACAGTATTATTATGCAGTAAAATACCTCAATGTTTCTTAAGTGATACAGTTCTGACTTTCTCCTGTTCCAAATCAACTATAATGAATATCTGGTCACAAATACATTATAATAAATATTAATTCTTGTCCAGTAATAATCCTTTCACATGACTATCCAACATCTTCCAGTACTGAAAAAAATTTGACATACCTTAGGTGTCAGCATTATTACATTTATCATCTTACCTAAACAAATCAAATTACGTGACATCACATGTAACTTCCATACACATTCTTTGTTGAAAAACTATGTTCTTTAAGTCAGGTACTGTATTTATTCTGAAGGATAATTGCTGTTTGAATTCTAATTTGTAAAAGAAAATCTGCTTTTAAATTTTATTGGTTATAAAACTGCCCAAAAAATCGACCAAAGTTTGGGACTATTTTTTATGTGCAACAAAGAAAGGTACAAATCTGAATCAGAATGAACAAATTATATAGTCTTCTTTACATTTCCATTAAAATAAAATCTATGTGCTGAACAGAATCTTGCCAAGGTTTGCAAAAGCTGAACATTATTAAACTTGTTTGATACATTCAATATTAAATCAATATGCATTTGAGATCCTTTATTAATTATACACCTGTCAATTTAATAACTAGAAATGAGCAGTCATGACTCATAGCTTTGTCTTGTAATAATACAGATTTTCTGATGCTCACAACTCACTGTGATGTAGCAATCAAGATCACATTACTGTGGATGGGGGGATGGATGGGGGAGTGGGAATGCAGAAAGTTGACCAACTTTGACAGGAAGTATCCTGGCCATTTACTATTAGATTATGTTTCTGATGTGCCGTCGAACATGAATGAAGATGTGAAAACTACAGAAACCTTGAGGCAAAACATAGGTAATCAAGAATAGTGGAAAATGATTTCCATAGAAAGCATCCAAATGACCCTCTAGCATTGGACTATTAGGCAGATGACGGCCATGTTACACATCTCAGTTCCACTTGAACCTGATGTTTTAGACTTGCAATTTTTAGAATGGATAATCTTTTATTGCTGTACTATGAATGTGATAGGGGGAACTTGTGTTCCTTTGTGAATGTGGTAGGGGCAACTAGTGCTTCCTTAGTGAATGTGTTAGGGGCAACTTGTGTTTCCTTTGTGATTGTGGTAGGGGTAAATAGTGTTTCCTTTGTGACTGTGGTAGGAGCCACTAGTGTTTCCTTTTTGACTGTGGTAGGGGCAACTTGTGTTTCCTTTGTGATTGTGGTAGGGGCAACTTGTATTTCCTTTGTGATTGTGGTAGGGGCAACTTGTGTTTCCTTTATGATTGTGGTAGGGGCAACTTGTGTTTCCTTTGTGAATGTGGTAGGGGCAGCTAGTGTTTCCTTTGTGATTGTGATAGGGGCAGCTTGTGTTTCCTTTGTGATTGTGATAGGGGCAACTAGTGTTTCCTTTGTGCATCCAGCCATCAGTTTAAATTGTGTTTTAGGTTACTTTTCAGGCAACAAGTTGTATACAAAGTTTTTTATGGGGATACATATATCAATGACCCCATTATGGTTGACTACATAAATTTAGTAGTGACTTTTTTTCTTGATTGTATTGTTAATTTTTAATTAACTATCTGCAGTGCTTTTTGTCAAACAATCATCATTCAGACAAACAGGCTAATGCATTTTGATTAAATTTCTTGTTGAAATACTGCATGATATAATGTACTTCTTCCATTTATTTCAGGAAAGACTGCATCAGGCATTGAAAGGGATGATCTGATACTAAAGTTTGAACCTGAAATTGATAATGTTTCACGCAGCACAGATTCTACGGAAGGGTCCCTTTCAGACATACCTTCTCCTGTAATCACAGAGGTGCCACCTGGAGAACTGGGTGAATTCACTGATCCAAAATTTGACACTAAAAGATTTACGAGTAGTGATTTAGCAGATTCAGAAAATGAATCCTTAAAGGGTTCAGAGGTTAGATACTTGTCAGGCGAAGATGAAAAAAATTCCAAGATTTCAGTCCCATGTGGTGTTAAATCCTTGACTAAGGATGGGGACAAATCCAGGTCTTCCACAGAGGGTACCAGTATTATTGACCCCGCCAGACTTTCAACAGAAATTTGCTCATCTATACCTAATTCAGCAAGTGCAAGCTCATTACTAAAGTTTCGATCAGACCGTAGTTGGATAAAAGCAGGGGCAAGCCAGAAAGAGGAAGAGGGGGAGAAAGAAGATAATTATGAAATTTTAGAAGTGTATGGAAGTGTTGGTAAGTTAGGCGAAACTCTAATAGGTGAAAAAGACACAGAATCTGGAATTTGGATAGAATTCAGAAATAGCAATGAAAAGATTCAGATTGGAGAAGAAAAGGAGGCAAAAGCTCAAATAAAAAAAGTGAAAGAGGAAGATGAATTTCAAACTAAAGATAAAGGAACGGACCCAAGTAGAGTGGAAAACACAAAATATACAAGTGGGGAAGCAATGAAATACGTTCGTGGGGAAACCACAAAATCTGAAAGGAATGAAACCACAGATTTCAGTAATAAGAAACCTGGAGGAGCAGGATTAATAGAAACCTCGCAAAGAGGTAGTGTAGAAACCTCGCAAAAAGGTAGTGTAGAGACCACTAAATTTACTTCTGCAGAAAATGCTTTGTGTAGTAGTGTTGAAGCCACAAAATTAGAGAACATGGAAAGTACAAAACCAGGCAATGCAGGAATATCAAAATCCAGCACAATACTGGGTCTGGCCATTAAAGAACACTATACCAAGGAAAACATTCCATGGAATGCAGGCACAGTGCTGAAACAAAGGCAAGATTTTGAGGAAAGATGGAAACCAGCCATAGATTGTGACCGTGCCAGAACAGAGTCCATAAGTTCTGATACTAGTAGCCAAGCAAGTTTGTCTCCCACATTACAGAAAAAGGAAAAGTTACCAGTGAAATTGTCCCCTTCTGATGATTCAGCCATTGCAACAGTAAGTTCTCATGTAAGCGTTGATCTGAGGACTGACAGTAAGTCAAAGAATACATCAAGACTTAAGATTGATGATGTGTCTAAGGATGATTTTGGCCTTGTATCTTATGATAAGTCTAAGACTGAATGTCATCCTTTTGTGGATTCACAGAAAGTAGATATAGAGGAACATACAAAACAGACTGGTTCAGCAGATGAGGATCCAGGTGCGGATGAGAAGGAAGATGAAGGAGATGGGCCTAATTCAAGAGCAAGGTTGTCGGTTTATGACATGGAGGACATCCAACTCCCTCCTGGCATTGTACGACGAACCACACAGGAAATTGAGGAAAGACACAACATGTAAGTAATGCAGAGACAATGGACAGACTTAAACTACTTTTAAGCTTTCCTGAACATTACTTTTAGTATAATAAAACAAGCTGTTCTTTCTGATTTCTATAGTCGAAGTTCAACCAATATTATTATTTTGATATTTCGTCCAGTAAATACAGTTTAGTTTTATCAGTATTTAGAATGAGTTGAAATTTAGGGATGAACCATAGATTTTAATCATATATGGATTTATTTTCATAGAAAATATACATTTTTTCATGCATGGAAATGTTGCTTTTGTCCCTGAATTCATGCAGTTATCATTGTCAGCAGATTGTCTTACAAGAGCTCCAGCTGGACGAAACTTTCAGTTAAAGATTTCGGTAAAAGCCTGTGTCTGAAATGTTCTATCATATGTTGATTGTGATGCAGCAAAAATATTTTCTCAATATTTAAAAATTTTAACAAAATGCCCTGAAGAAGAAACCTTTTTTTATATAACTGATGTTTGAAAATCATAATTTGATAATTGGTTGTTTGGCTTTTCAAACCAGTCTTCAATTGTTTTTGATTAATTTATCACCAATTGTCTGATGAGGAACTTAAACAATCAATAATCATCAACAAAATCTTACCATTTGTGGCATCATTTTAAAATGATAACCTAATACAACAGATCAACAACAATACCTTATTGAAAAGTGGCATTTATGTAAGAATTGAAATTCATATTTTACAGCATAAATATTTCTCCTTAGCATTAATTGTCTGATCACTTAAACATTAATATCTAGCAATCATGGAAAGATAAAAATGTTTTCTTTCCAGTCTGTAAACTATATAGACAAAGGGAAGAAACTCTTCCCAACCTTCCCCTTACCTCCCCTTACTGCTAGAAGGCTACAGTTGTCTACTCGGTGTTAGCTTTTGTTGGAAATGACGTACATCCTAACCCATATCTCTCATAAAATCCAAGTTTTATCTTCTGGCTTATTGAACATCCATCAAGAATGTCATTATATTATTGAGTATGAAGGTATTTACTACATATTGTTGTCATTTTTTTGTGAATTTTTTTATATTAATATGAATTTCTCTTTTCATTTGTGGACATTCCTTTCTTCTGACCTTTTGATCCAACACAGTATCATTAGTACCTGTTGGTTGTGGTATTTCTTCTGTTATTAAGTAATATCATGATTATTTGCATAGAAGAACACTTTCGGTTTCATATTATTAAAAATTTTCCTCATGCTTGTCTTTCAGAAATTTGATAACAAAGTATGTCAGATGCAAGAGTTTAAAGGCACCTCTTTGCCCCCATCGAAACTAAAGTGTTCAGTGCTCACAGTAACCATTACATCAGGTCAGCTGCAGATGGTAGAGCAAGGGGTTGCAGAGTTGCCACTACACAGTCTTCACAGGAATTGTTAAAGTTGCAGCTGCAGTGACTAGTCCAAGAAGTGACAGCATAGTTGCTGGCCTCAAGTGAATTTATTCCTCACCATCCCTTTTATTTCTCCGCTGATGGCTTGGCACTTATGGGAGACTTGCCCTCCTTTTCCAGGCTGCCTAGTGGGTGTAATTCCCCACATGTCTGAGATGGACCTTAGGCCTGATAAGTCTGGATGCATTAGGTATTTTTGGGATGCAAGGTGATCCATTTTGCCATCAGTCCATGCCATGCACCATAATCTGTGACTGGGAATCTGTTGCTTTGGCGAGCTGTGCTGTAAAAGGTTGGCCACACCATGGTACATGGAACCATATGGGAATCTAGTTGGTCGATCCATCTGTTTCACCACACAGACAAACCAGATGGGTACTAAGGCTGCTGTCCAGCTGACTTCCAGGTCATTGGTCCAGCTTTATGTCGAGACAACCAGCCTTGCCATCCATCCAGTAGCCAAGATAATCCAAATTCAACAATACTCAATTATATTTTTTGTCAAATGTAAGTATTACCACCCATTTATGGCTCAGGAATTTTGTTAATCAATTTTGGGAATTAATAATTAACAGTACTTTCTTGGGCAGTGCCTTAATTGTTTTGTTTGTTTTGTGGATATTGATAAGTACTTGCTTAGGCAGTTGCTCAGTTACTGCATTGAAATATTTTTGTAGCACTACTTTATTTCTTTTCCTTATGCGGTACTGTTTTAAGTTTTGCATCAAGTTATTTTATTACACCCCTTTGAAAATCAAATACTTGCATAATTATAATTTTCTTTCAGAGAGTTCAAGTTTCAGCATAACATACCTTTCTTTTGAAGAATGTTGCAAAATGTGGGGAAATGTGGGCACAAGGAGATCCTGTGGGATTCTCACCCTGCATGTTTATCTTATACAAACTGCCTATGGTTGCCTGTTCTATTTGTCTGTGGCATGATAATGTTTGGGACCTGGCTGAGATTTATAAAGGGAATGCCCTTCTTACCATTACACTCTTCAGTCTCAAGAGAGTTAGGATTTTTATCTCCTCAATTCTAGGAATGTATGGGATGTTATTCTTCTCTAGAGAAGAGTAGTCCAACATGGGTCAGAATAGAACTCCACTGCTCCAAGATAGTATGGGACCAGTCACTCTTCAATTCCAGGTGCATATGGAATCTCTCTCTTGTGAAGGTGAGAGATACAGTGCTCTTTAAAAGTTGCAGAACTCTGTTATATAAGGCATTACTCACTCCTGTGAGAGTATGGGATCTGTGAGACATAAAGCTCCTGAAGAATCACAGAACTTTATTAGGGTAAGCACTTCTCTATCCCAGGAATGTACAGAATCGGTCACTCATGGAGTGGAGAGAGACATAATCCAACTGAGGAGTCATAGCACTTTATCAGGATTGGTGGCCCAGAGAAGGCACCTGAAGCCAGATTGCACTTACCTAAGGAGGCAGAGTGGTTATATTATTCTGATCGGATGCAGGAGGCTCTTCCATCTGATCATCATCACCTGGCTGATGTGTTGGCTATCCAGTGGGTGCTGGTCACCAGTCACCAGTCTTTGAGTACTGGTTACTGGTCAATTGAGTCCCCTCAGTGGTATAGAGAGGGATCAGGTCAGTAGTCCAACTGTCTCCGTTTTACCAATCAATCCTGTTAGCTATAGGGAGTTAGCAAATACTCATCCAGTTAGGGAAGGGGATCAGATTGGCATCACCCCCATCCTGTGTTACCTTTCAGTCTCATTGGGATATAGGGGACATCATTCATTACTTGGAGCCAATCTTCTTCCCATTAACAGCACCATGGTTGCCCATGCCTTGGCCTCAGAGCAGGTCATATGTGGCAGTTGATAGGCCAACATCTGCTCATGTGGAGTGAAACAAAATAAAAACGGGTTTCAGCTCTGTAGGTGGAACAAAAGGTATTTCCCATCCTCCTAAAATGTTTGCTGGTTGAGGCAGTCCCACCAGTCCCCATGACAATTTGTGGGACGAGGATACCCCTACTACCCAGCCTCCCTGAGGGACATTGGGTTTGGGAGATCTCATCTCCCCTCAGGAGCAAGAGCAGGATGATGACATCCTTTCTGTTTTGGTGCACTTTAAAAAATTTGGCAAGGAATTGGCCAAGATGGGCCCTCCTCCTATTCCAGTTTGAGGAAACCCTTGAGGGCCACATCACCACCAGGTCTCCTTTTACTTCATCATTTGTTGATGGTAAAGAATTATCCCAAAGGTTTTTGGGAGGCAAGGAATTCACCAGGTAACATGACAGGTGGTCTGTTCAACCTCTATGCTGTGACTTCAGCATCCAGATAGTTTTCACTCCCCTCTTTGGCTTCTTCAGTCCCACCAACCTCTGGATGCTGGGGTGTTACAAGAGGGGTTTCGATGGAGACCTGGGTTCACACTCCATTCAACATGCTGAGGTGCTGGAACTTAATGCTCATATGCTACTAACCAAGACCTTGCATGCTGATCTTTTTGCAGTAGCCTGCTTCAGTCTTCAGAAGGAGGAATCTTTGTCTTCAGTCACACTGCAGTATTTGCAGTGTCTGCTTCTAGATCATTTAACAGGGTGATGGGAGTAGTTGCAGCCCACCAGAGAGTTCTGGAGATTCCCATCCTACAGTATTTCAGTGACTGCTTGATGCAGAATGGTATTAAAAGGTCTATCTTGCAAGGCTAGAATGCATTCCAATGATAGCGAAATTTAAGCTCATCCCCTTTCAGGATTTTGTTTATATGGCAATGATTTGCTCTTGTAAGTTCACATTCCACAGAACAGGATAAAAAGAATCCTGGCTCTTGTGGTAGCATTGCAGGCTTGACTCTATTGCTGTCTCTCCTTGGGTCCTTTAATTCTGTGACAGACATGACTTCCCTGGCTTGACTGCACTTGTGCTATTTCCAGTTTTTTTCTCTGATATTCTGGAGACTGTACAAAGATCCTTTCCATCAAGTCCCCTCACCCACAGGCTGAACAGGGTCTCTGTTATAGGCTGGTGGATAGACCATTCCGTGAAGGACTACCTTGCCTGTCCTGGACAAGCAGGCTGCTAGAATATCTTAATAGCCCAGAATATGTTGAACATGGAGGATAATCCCCACTGAAAATGTCCAGCAAAGGAGCATGCAGAAAGAGAGAGAGAATGTCACAAAATAACTCCGCGTTTGGTTGTCACAACCCTTCAGGGCTAAAAGTACTGACTTCATTTCAAAATTGTTTTATATAAAGGGTAGCTTTTTCCTGGAACTACAAGCCCTGCAGAACTACCTCAAGTGAGTGTGCCAACCTAAATATGATGTGTCCATATTCAGGGGTGTGCATTGGGACTCCAGCCAGAAATTGGACCTGATTGATCCACCAGCTCAAGGGATGATGAAATTCTGATCCAGAGGAGTCCGAACAAACAGAAGATCCATGTGCATTTTCCAGTTCAACAGAGGAGAAGCTGCTGGAGAAAGCATATGTACAGCCTTCCCAAGGGAGTCATGTCTGCCCCAGATTTAAATGCCCCCAGAATAGCTATCCAAGACATAACAGATGCCGTTGGCAGGCTTGGACAGTCAGCCTACTCGAGCTTTTATCTGCTTGGCCAAGCTTTGCTGAGACAAAAATTGGATCTTGTAGAGCTGCTGGCTGCAGCCCAAACCATTACCAAATCAGTCTGAAGTCAGCACAGCCTTTCTGTGGATGTAGAATAACGCTTTTCTGGATTCACCTTTTTATTTTACTCGTTATAACAAAATCATTTGATACTTTTTCTTTTTTTCCAGGAAATTTTGTCAAGGCTTATGTGACTGTCAGTTGCTTTGATCGCTAGTATAAGTGTGATTTACCCTCATACAGGGGTATAATCTGCATTCCCTTGTGGATGACCATGGTAGAAATAGGATTTCAGAATTGCCTCCTACAAATAACTATTCTTACAGTGATAAGGTGTTAGGAGAAATTATTTTTCTTTTACCCGGTGAGATTACACTCACATCCCACACCTCCATACAGATACAAGCATCCTTACTGAGGTGTTGCTTAAGCTTAAACTGAGTAAACAACTGTATCACCTAGCAGTAGCAAGGGGGTGGGATGGACAGAGTTTCTTCCTATTGTCTATATGGTAAAGTCTTAACATGATTACAGGATTCGAGAGGCAGTGAAGCTTGTTCCTAACAATATTGTGATCAGGTATTTGTTCTCAGAGAAATATAATTTTGTAAAAGAATTTGCATGTTAGAACTTTACGTCTGGTTTATGCCATATAGCCATTGTTGTGCGGATTTGTTGTTAAACCCTAATACATATATGCACACCAACACACAAAAATTTCATCACATTGTACAAAAGTGATGAAAAATAGAGTCAGCACTATTTTTGATTAACAGTATCCCTTACTGTTGCTGTCAGGTGTATGCTGGTTCAAAGTTCAATAATTTATCTTCATTTTAAGTACTATTTCCTTTCCTCGTGTTTAATAAACTAGCAGATATTATAAATTATATACTTAGGCATCTATTCACGACCTATTGATTGTTGCTTCATCTGTTTCATTACCATCAAAGTTGTATTACCATCAGAACTGTATTACCATCAGAACTATATATTACCATCAAAGTTGTATTTCCATCAGAACTGTATTACCAGCAAAGTTGTATTACCACATCAAAGATGTATTACCAGCAGAGCTGAACTATCACATCAAAGTTCTATTACCAGCAAAGTTGTATTACCAGAAAGTTTTATTACCATCAAAGTTGTATTACCATCAGAACTATATTACCAGTAAAGTTGTATTACTATCCAAGTTGTATTACCATCAGAGTTTTATTACCACATCACAGTTGTATTACCATCAGAGTTGTATTACCACATTAAAGTTTTATTACCATCAGTGTTATATTACCAGCTGAGTTGTATTACCACAGCAAAGTTATATTACCATCATAGTTGTATTACCAGCAGAGTTGTATTACCACAGCAAAGTTTTATTACCATCAGTTATATTACCAGCAGTGTTTTATTGCCACAGCAAATTTTTATTACCATCAAAGTTATATTACCAGCAGAGTTGTATTACCACAGCGAAGTTTTATTACAATCAAAGTTATCTTACCAGCAGTTGTGTTACCAGCAAAGTTTTATTACCATCATTTTGTTACCAGCAAACATATAGAGACTCTTACATTAAAAAGAGTTGCCAGTTCTGCTTAAATAATGTCTGAAAAGATCAGGAAAGAATAATTGTCAAACAGCATCCAAAAATCACAAAGTGTTGTAAAATTATTTTTGCAAAAAATATATGATGTCCAAAAGTGAATATTCCAAAAGCATACAGAAAATATAGTATGCGTGATTTCTGTCTGTCTTCAGTCATGAAGAACTATTGAGAAAAAGATAACTTCATGTTGAGTTGTTGAAGAAGGGCAAATAATCAGATTTCAAGTTTTTGAAATGACCAGGATTTTCAAATATTTTGAAGTTGTTTTGAATTTTGAATTTTTTTGTTGTCTGAATCAGAATTTTAAAAAAAATTTGAAACTTTTTTTTAGGTGTGGAGACATGATGCATCATGTCTTGGGATGTAAATAATTTATCAGATTCGATTTTATTTTATTTAAGTTATTGTAACATAAATTTTAATTTTCATTATGGCATTGGCAAGCTAAAATTGCACACAGTTACTGTTGCAAGTCTGAGAATTAATTAAATTTTATATACAGTATCATAATCACTCTTTAAATTACTTTGAGTAGCGTTGCATATTAGATACCTAAAGTATTAATTTCATGAATTATCTTATTCAGACTGACTGATACAAGTGATTCATCACAAAAATGCCCCATCAAGAGATCATCAAGCCTTAAAGCTAAGAGAGTGACACCCAAGTCAAAGGACCGTGACAGTGAAAGACGTAAGACTTGCATGGCAGTTCTGTCACCCACCTCATCTAATTCTGATCTCAAAACACCAGGGAGTAGTTCAAGGGAGGCAGGTGCAAGCTGTAGCATAATGGACTCGCCAACAGACTGTACTGTACTAGCCAAGTGTTGTCTAGATTTTGAATTTGAGAAGGAAATGCCAGAAAAGGGAGAAAACTCCTGTTTAAGTGGAGAGCAGGCAGCCATAAAAGTCTACAAGCTTTTTGGGGAGGAGGTGACTGTACAGGAGGGATTAGTAAAAAAACAGAAAATGGGTAAATTTTGTCTCAATAGTTAATATTTGTTTAGTTTGCCAGACAATAAAGGTATAAGTTTCTTCATTCCAGTACATTACCCAATCATAATACCTTGGGAGAACTACCACTACCTTGCAAATCTAGCCCTCCCAGATACTACCTTTAACTCAAGGGAGCTAAAAATTGTCTGCCGACCCATTGGTGGTCAGGCGGAGTGATCTCCCCTTACATATAAGACTTGGCAGCAAGGAGTAAGGATATGTTAGTTATTACTTCCACTCGTGCCAAGAAGCATGCTTTCATTACAAGAGACCTCGCAAAGCCAAAGGTACATGGCAGATATGTCACTTCAAGTTGAAGGAGTTTTTTCACTTCTAAGGAAAGTATACTCCATCAATATTTCCAACTTTTCTCTCTTTCTCTCATGACAAAGTTCTGCCTTTGCAAATTAGTCACACATTGTCATTGTCTCACATTGGGTACTTGCACATGGAACCTAAGCAACTTCACAGTCCATTCGCGCTTTACTTAATTTTAAGTGCAAGTCTCTAGTGCTCATGTAACTCCTATATATGTGTCATTTCCTTACTAACGGGTAACCGCTCCGGTGGCCTAGTGGTTAGAGTGTCCACCCCAGATGCGGGAGGTCATGGGTTTGAAACCCCGGCGGAGTCATACTATAGACTTCTAAAAATGGTACTAACAGCTGCCTCACTAGATGCTCAGCATTAAGAGGTTAGCGTTAGGACTGGTCAGCCTGGTGTCAGGATAATGTGACTGGGTGGGACCTCATGCTACATGTCTGGGGCCTGATGCCCCATTGCTAGACATCGCTTTAAACTGTCACACTGCAGGCGTCATAGCAATATGACTGAAAAATTGTTAAAGCTACGTTAAAAATCTAAATCACACAAATCACACATACTAACAGGTACATATTAGCGAGTTTTTTTATCCAAGGTTTTCATAACATCCAGGTGCCATTTCAGTGTAATTACTTGTATGGGTGGTCTCTGGGCCCTTTTTTCCCCTACAAGTACTGTCTCATAATGGATTTTGTTGCCCCTACCAGTTATATCTTGATAACAGTGCCTTTATTCCATTCTTTGTGAAGGTTGTTTGTGTGTAATGTAGATACTGGTACATTCTGTATTTATACCTTCTAGTCGGACAAGTACAGTTCAGTGCTGTATACATGGTTCATTCAGTCACCTCCAGCGCATGCATGTTTTTATATAGGTGGCCTTTGAATCATGTTTATCTGCATAACTTTATATCCAGTTGATCAAACCCATGTCTTCATAGTTAGGTTCAGGCCACATTATTTACATGCGTGCATGTCTTGATGCTCTGAAGAACCCCTTGTATATGAATGATTCCATTTCTTTTGTATATCAAGGTGAGTTCTTTTACCACAGTATTTTTAGCCTTGGAACACCATGCTTTAATGATTTCCAACTGTATAAGCCATCCTTGAACTCCCTACAGGTAAGCATGAAATCATCCCTTGGCAATTTTTTCCAGATAACTATTATTTGTATACCCACAAACAGGTGGTATTGTCACGCGGTATGCAACATAACATGTGCAGGCATACATGTTTGTAAACAGGTGATATTGTCATTATTGTTTACCTGTACAGTTCCTTACCTTATTAGACATTAATTTCTGGGTCACCCTCTCAATGAATTAGCTCAGCATGGACATTGCATTCTAGAACAGGTGCAGGGCTACAACTTTATCCATTTTGCTCTATTTTGACTTACAGATTAGAACTATGGGCAAAGCACAAACAACATACAGTTCAGACCAAAGGTGTCAGTAGTCTGCATGCTGATTTCTTCTGCAGTGTGAACCTTTATAGGAGCAAGGGAGATAATTCAACCAATTCAACTTACCCTTTAACTACGAAGCACCGGACATTGACACGCTTGGAAACAGCTCTGGCACCCAAGTCACCACCACAGGCCTCATCGTTTTTGGAACTCCCCCTTACCTTGCCTGCTTTGGGTCTGACATGATTCAATACAGAATGGGACAGTTCCCTCTCATTCAGCAGACATACGGACACGTTACATGGATCAAATATACCACAATCCATCCCAACTGATGATCCTAACGACATCTTCCTCATTTTGATGGCCTATTTCCATATACTAGGGATCACGAAGGACCAATCGTCAATATTACAGGCTCAATCAATAACAGCCCGAGTTTGCAGTACGACGAATACAACTTTTACAGACATGTGCAGGGACCAGTCTAACTCCTACCACCTCATAACACTCATTCGGCATGATACTACAAGCAGATCCTCACACCACAACAGATGTCGCCTCGCAATTTCTCTACACTCTGCCACAAGAAGAGCCATTTTACCCAGCGACTTTCTTGAAGTCATGGTTTCTAATTCAGGGCATTTTACGTGTTTTGTGAGTGATAGACTGCATCACTCTTCGCCCAGTAAGTCTTAACGTGTTACATGGACTGTAGCCCTGTCTACGCAACTGGATGATGTTAATCATTCTACCAGTATCATCGATCCTATGCTACACAAGGGCACGGGAAGTCTCTGCCTTCCGACCTCCATTAAGAACGTTCTTTTTGCCCCCAGAGCTATGTCCTCTTCCAGCTCCATCATCAACATACACCAGTGCTCCAGCATCTGTTGATCTTGCAACAAACAGATGGTTCTGACTTAGTTATGTTCACAGTCTTCACAGTTATGGACTTTCTGACCCACCTTTTATCATCAGTTTGTTGGTGGTTCTAACATTTACACTCCCCCAGCTAATCATTCGGTACCCCAGCATTGACAGTGATCTCACCACATTGGGGATAACATAGCCACACTCCATAAGCATGGATCGGATGGCCTTTGTTTATACTTCAGACTTAGTGCACAATATTGTTAATGTAATTTGCAGTGGGAATTTTATTTTCTCGGTTATCTTCAAACCGACGTAACATACCTTATCTTAAAACTCCACACAGAACACCTAAGGCATACATGGAGTCAATCTCAAGCTAAGAACACGACCTCAGTCCACTTTGCTTAATGACCCAATAGATGAGTATGCTAACAAGCCGTCAAGGAGACATGTTTCCCTCCCTCCGCAACCACAGCGTCGATACAGGGATAGTACAGGGATTCAACAAAAGGACCCATGGGTCACTCATAGGACACAAATTGAGTAATGGCACATACCTGGACCATTTCTATGGCGGCAACCTCGGGTTACCTGGACAACATCCTGCAGCAACATCAGCGAGCTCTAACCAGTCATGATGGCACTTGTTACCAATCTGGACTTCTCATTAACAAGGAAAAATCTGACCTGGTAGCATCTCAACAATTCATTCACTTAGGTATGGACATCAGAACACAGGCACCATATCTATCTGCATTGGATTGCTCAACGCGGCAGTGGACATCATGGTCCTTGGTTGCCTTCTGATGCTTTGCTACTAGTTTTGTCTGCACAAATCGAGTCCTCAAGTTGGCCCACTGGACCATCCTCTCAACATCTGCACCCATTCGAGGCACCATCAGCAGAACATGGAGCAGCCTAACGTGGCTCGTGGTGGGTATGTCGAGATTACAGGCTGTACCGATGCAAGTACGAAAGGCAGGGGAGCCCACCTACTACCATCATTTTGGGCCACCAGTGATGCATGATCTCCCCAGGAATGATATCTGCATATCAGTAGTTCAGGAGAGGACGGCTGATGTGAAAACTTTTCATTGGGGCAAGAATATTTCAGAGGCCAAGGGAGTTCTCATTCTGTCTGACATATCTACAGTAGTGATTTTTCTCAATAGCAAGGATTACCTCTAGACTACGATGTTGGTTTATCTCCAGCAACAAGGAGGATCCCAGTTGCCAGATCTTTGCATTATGGTGTGCGACTTGTTGAAGTGGTGTTGTCATCAACAGAATTTCAAGATCATCATATCCCTGGACTCCTCAGTGCACTGATCATCCCTTCATCACGGAATAATTTACTAGTACAGATGGAATGGTCTCTCCATCCCTCGGTTCTCATGCAGATCTGTACCCGATGGTACCATTGATAGGCCTGTTTGTGACAAATAGGGAATGCCAAACCCCGTTCTTTGTCACTCCCATCCCGGACCCAACAGCTTGGGCAGTGGACACCCTATCATTGGATTGGACCAACCTTAAGTCGTACACCAACCACCAGTACCTCTGATTCCAATTGATACAGCAAACAAGTGAATCAGTGTGTCACCTCATTTCATCACTCCCTGATGCGAGAAGTCATGGATTGACAACCTCATCAATCTGGCATCAGAAACCCCGCAGAAGATTTTGTCTTCCCTCATCTACTCAAACAACCAACACGGCAGTTGTTCATTCCTGTCTGGAGCTCCTGTACCTGCACATCTGGATCGCATCAAACAGGCTCTCAGACACAAAAAATTCTCGAAACAAGTATTGGAGAGAATCGCTTAGGCATGACGGCCCTCCACTCCAAAGCATATGAAGGCAAATAGCACTTTGCACCCACTGGTGCGCAACGAACATATCTTACCTCTCCAGGCATCAATATAAGAGTACGAACAAAGGCAATGGCTCGACGATAGGTGACACCTTTTGCTATCATGGGCGCGAAAATATTGGGCAGAACAAGGACATATCTGATCTCCTTGCAACTCTGAGTACACACGGCCTAACATTAACTCTCTGCCTCAAGGGGAATCTATCTTGGGTATTAACCATGCTGAACAAGAACCCTTTTGAACCATTTGAACCATTTGTATGGGCATCTCTGGTGCACCTTTCCTTCAAGCCCTGCTTCCTCATCGCCTTAGCAACGGCAGGCAGAATTAGTGAAATACATGCTCTGTCCTCAGACCCCAGTTACCTGCATTTTCGACAAGATAGGTCAGTCTTTCTTATGATGGCATCCTCTTTCATCACCAAGAACCATCACCCTTCCACGGGTAACTAGTCTTTTCTCGTGAAACCTGTCTCATCTGGACACTTAAACTGAAAGGTCGCTTACAAGACCTTGTTGGATCTTTGAAGTGGTACCTTAATCAAACAGAGTCAGCGCATAGAGGGAGATAATGCCTTTTTCTATCTCTTAAATCAGGTCAAGACGATATATCAGCTCAGAATATCTCATCCTAGATGAAGTGGGTTATTCACTCAACATACAGGGAAATAAACCCAATTCAGTTAACTTTTTTATACGCATTTCAAAAGTAAACTATGTTTCTTCAATAATGCTTATCTGATAACAATATGAATATGCCATCTCACACATATCCTGAAGAATGCATTCCACAGGTTCCATTATCTTAAATATAGACTCGTGGACCTTTTCTTGTGTGATTGTTGATGGGTTTTAAAATCAAGATCTCAATCTCTCATATGTGTTACAATCATCAGTTTGGCCGATTAGTCTAAAGCACTCACCATTAAAGATCACTACCATCTCACTTCTGTCTGTGTGGGTTCAAGTCTCAGACACTGCCAGTGTGGTTACGTGAGAAAGCTTGCCTATAGCTTCCTGTGAGTTGGGGGTTCTTCCTGGGGTTTTCCTGGGTTCTTCCTCCACCAGTTAAGGCCTATCTTGTGCTGAAAAATGGTGTTAAACCCAATAAAGATGTACATTTCATAATGATGAAGTGTTCATAGAGTAAGACAACTCTAATTTTAAAGCCATTCATGAGTCATACAACAGTCACCAATCTGACATGTCATACAATCAGAGTACAACTTTGAAATTTTTGATTCTTCAAGAAGTTGTATGTTTACACATAACAAGATCTAATTCACCAAATTGTTTTATGCTTGTAATGTTGTTAGTACATGAAAATTGTCCAATGAGTCAAACACCTTATTCCTTTATAAATGTTATCAACCTTTTTCCATCTCTTGTAAATTTTACATGCATTTTGAGAATATTTAACATAATTTATATACTTGCTTGTAAGTCGAGTCATACTGCAAAGAACAAAGATCCTGATCTGCCATAGCATAACATGCCTGTAGAACAGGGTCAGTTCTTTTTTTCCCACTGATTACTTCTAAGAAACTGCACAGATTCAGATATACTGGCTCATTATGTAAGGACATATCTGGGTCTGTCATTTTACAGTTGAAATTGTCTTATAAGTGAGTGTATATGATATGCTAGGGACCAATTTCATTTTTTTTTAATCTACTCACTTGAAAATACATACTTGAGTCTCTCCCAACATTACCGAGATGTGTACACTTTCCTTGGAAATGCATAGTGGCAAGCAAGTATTAGTGTGTAGCATAGTCCTATATATGCTATGCAGATACTGTATATTTTATATACTACCCACATACAGTATATTTTATATGATACCCACATACTGTATGTTTTATATGGTACCCACATACAGTATATTTTATATACTACCCACATACAGTATATTTTATATGATACCCACATACTGTATGTTTTATATGGTACCCACATACAGTATATTTTATGTACTATCCACATACAGTATATTTTATATGATACCCACATACAGTATATTTTATATGATACCCACATACTGTATGTTTTATATGGTACCCACATACAGTATATTTTATATGGTTCCACATACGGTGTATTTTATATGGTACCAACATACATTATATTTTATATGGTACCCACATAGAGTATATTTTATATGGTACCCACATACAGTATATTTTATATGGTACCCACATACAGTATATTTTATATGGTACCCACATACAGTATATTTTATATGATACCCACATACAGTATATTTTATATGATACCCACATAATGTATGTTTTATATGGTTCCACATACAGTGTATTTTATATGGTACCCATATACAGTATATTTTATATGGTACCCACATAGAGTATATTTTATATGGTACCCACATACAGTATATTTTATATGGTACCCACATACAGTATATTTTATATGGTACCCATATACAGTCTGTTTTATATGGTACCCACATACAGTATATTTTATATGGTACCCACATACAGTATATTTTATATGGTACCCACATTCCATATACTTTATATGGTAACTATATTAGACCTTCAGGATTGTTCAGTCTGTCATAAGTATTAAAGTATTTTGTTTACAGGGCTGCAGAGCAAACTACTTCCGAATACCACAGGTTCAGTTCCACAATAGTAAGTTTGTCTCTGACATTCTTGAAGACAATAACAATTCCATTTAGCATGAATACTACTTTGAGAGAACTGTCTCTTCAACTGTTTCCAAAATTTTAAATGCAACAGTCATATCCAGATATTCCTTCCTGACTTTCAGTCTTGATGTATAACTGTCAACTTCTACTCTGAAAATCAGCTGTTATATCAGTGAGTGGAAAGATGGAAAAATTTGAAAACCTGATAATGTTAGCCATGATGCACATGATTCTCTGATTTTCCCTCATGTCATATTTATAGCGAAATTGACACTATCATAGAAAAGTTTGATTCTATAAATAAGAGTCATGTTGAGCTTATTTATAGTATTGCCAGTAGGGTTCCAAGGAGACTGTACGGCTGGGTATTTATTGCCAGTAGGGTTCCAAGGAGACTGTACAGCTGGGTATTTATTGCCAGTAGGGTTCCAAGGAGACTGTACGGCTGGGTATTTATTGCCAGTAGGGTTCCAAGGAGACTGTACGGCTGGGTATTTATTTTATGTATTGTGATTAGGGATGGACTGGTAGGGAAATTGCCAGGGCCGTGTACTCGGAGGGAACTACCCAGTTGGCCAAGTGTTTGTGGGTAGTGCAAAACCGGGTTCAGGCCAGGTGACCAGGCCAGGCACCTGTCCACCCCTAATTGTGATATATTGAGATTCAGAACAGTGTTTTGCAATATGTACTACAGTATATTGGGAAAAATATAAGAAAGTCTACAATAATATTGAAGAGTGAGAATGAGTTTCCTGTAACTTTAAATTTTTTAAAATCGCTAAAATGAACAATGACTAGATATAACTTGTTTGAAAATTAATCTTTTAGAATATGTGAAATTCATGGATCAAAAAAGTATCTACCAGTCTCATTTTAGATGTGTTTTCTTGGAGCAAAAAGCGTATAAAAATGTATCATATTTTTTAATGTATAATATGGCACACTGTCCAGTATAAACCAATGCCAGTATTCTCAAACTGTACAGTGTAGACCAAGACCAGTATTCTCAAACTGTACAGTGTAGACCAATGCCAGTGTTCTCAAACTGTAGTGTAGTCCAAGGCCATTATTCTCAAACTGTACAGTGTAGACCATGGCCAGTATTCTCCAACTGTACAGTGTAGACCAAGGCCATTATTCTCAAACTGTACAGTGTAGTCCAAGGCCATTATTAGTCCAAGGCCAGTATTTTCAGACTACAGTGTAGTCCAAGTCCAGTATTCTCAAACTGTATAGTGTAGACCAAGGCCGCCTAGTGGTTAGAGCGTCCGCCTTGGATGCGGGAGGTCGCGGGTTCGAACCCCGGCCGAGTCATACCAAAGACTTTAAAAAATGGTACTAACAGCTGCCTCGCTTGACGTTCAGCATTAAGAGGTTAGTGTTAGGACTGGTCGGCCTGGTGTCAGGATAATGTGACTGGGTGGGACATCATGCTACATGTCTGTGGCATGATGCCCCATTGCTAGACATCACTATAAACTGTCACACTACAGACATCGTAGCGATATGACTGAAAAATTGTTAAAGCCACATTAAAAATCTTAAGTCACACACACAGACCAAGGCCAGTATTTTCAAACTGTACAGTGTAGTCCAAGGCCATTGTTCTCAAACTGTACAGTGTAGACCAAGGCCAGTATTTTCAAACTATACAGTGTAAACCAAGGCCATTATTCTCAAACTATACAGTGTAGTCCAAGGCCAGTATTCTCAAACTGTACTGTGTAGTCCAATGCCATTATTCTCAAAATGTACAGTATAGACCAAAGCCAGTATTCTCAAATTATAGTGTAGACCAAGGCCAGTATTTTAAAACTATACAGTGTAGACCAAGGCCAATATTTTCAAACTACAGTGTAGTCCAAGGCCATTATTCTCAAACTGTACAGTGTAGTCCAAGGCCAATATTTTCAAACTGTATAGTGTAGTCCAAGTCCAGTATTCTCAAACTGTACAGTGTAGACCAAGGCCATTATTCTCAAACTATACAGTGTAGTCCAAATCCAGTATTCTCTAACTGTACAGTGTAGTCCAAGGCCAGTATTCTCAAACTATACAGTGTAGACCAAGGCCAATATTTTCAAACTACAGTGTAGTTCAAGGCCATTATTCTCAAACTATACAGTGTAGTCCAAGGCCAGTATTTTCAAACTGTACAGTGTAGTCCAAGGCCAGTATTTTCAAACTATACACTGTAGTCCAAGTCCAGTATTCTCTAACTGTACAGTGTAGTCCAAGGCCAGTATTTTCAAACTATACAGTGTAGTCCAAGGTCATTATTCTCAAACTGTACAGTGTAGAGCAAGGCCATTATTCTCAAACTGTACAGTGTAGTCCAAGGCCATTATTCTCAAACTGTACAGTGTAGTCCAAGGCCAGTATTCTCAAACTGTACAGTGTAGACCAAGGTCATTATTCTCAAACTGTACAGTGTAGTCCAAGGCCAGTATTCTCAAAACATTTTGAGCAAGCAGTTCAAGCCAAAGTCAGTGTGTTTTAACCTTGTAATTAGAGTAATTAGAGTTAATCAGAGTTAATTAGAGTAAAATTACGTAGCACATGATTATCTTCTTAGCTTTGGTTTCTCTACAGCCATACGAAATTTCAATAATGTAGACTTACTCAAAGTATAATACAGGGTTTTAATGTTTTAAGCTTGAACTTGAGTTTCATGCTTAGAAAGTTTGAAATTATTTGGCCAGATCTGCCACTGTCTGAAACAAACAGCCTTAACCATGAAGTGACTGTAAAACTAGCTTTAGCAGAGGTTTTATTACTGATGTTTACTGGTCCAATGAATACAGCATCCTGATAAGGCCCATAATAAAATTCAGTGAACAGCACCTGGTCAGGAGGCAGTTGTGTTGCATTTCATAGCATAGTTTCATTTTACCATACTTGTCAGTAGGGTTTGTGATGTTCTTGTCAAACAGAGGTCTGATAAACTAAAATTTGAGTTTTCATTATGATGCCAGAATAAGGCTTTCCTCGAGTTTGGAAAATTGATTTCATTGGCTATGTTAAGAGGCAACAGAATGCATTAATTTGATAATGAAATGGCATCATGTTTTGCATATACACAGATGGTTAAAATAGAAGTTCAGCTTGAATGATCAAGGAAAAATATGGCTAGGTAAGTTTTAAGACAAGAAGAAATGCCTCTGTTGAATTTTTTGTGGAAAGTTTGACTGTAGCACATTCTGTTGGTAATGGTGAATCAATAAAAAATGGCTGAGATCTAAAGGAACCATGCAAGAGTCTAGTTGACCAAGACTATTGTTAACTTTAGTAATGACCCAACTGCCCCCTGGTGGCAGGGTTAAGACCTTGATCTTCCAATGCATTATGCAATGGCAGAACTAGGTCACTGGAACACGTGTCATGCATATGCTAGCATAATATTCATTCATTTTTAAAAACTAAATAAATTAAATTAAATTCAATATTTAATGTGGATATTGCCTACATTTATCATCTTGCTTTTTTTTCTCACCTGCAGAATCAAAGTAGATGTCATCGTTAGTGGTTGCAGACTCGCAGTTACATTTAGCATTAATTATTTCGACTGCTCTTTGACAAAGTTCTCTTATTGTCACCCAAAGCCTTTTTTTCACAAGTAGGTTGCTCTTTACTCCCTTGAGCATATATCCTAATCTGCTGTATGTACATGTGTATAAACATATTCAATTCACTGGAATGTCCTTGGTCACTTCTACAGCATGCTAGAAAAAAAAACCTTATGTAAATTGCAGCTATTTTGAACCTTATGCATTAGTTGTTATTATCCGATAACAACCTCCCTATCTGATTCTGATAACAACCTCCTTATCTGATAACAACCTCCTTGACATCACTGTGATTAAGTGCTACTCAATCACATATGCAGAGGTTGGAGGTTATGGAAAATGAATAGGAATTACAGTAAAATCTGTCCTGAAAGACTACTGCTATGAGCAATCACCTGCCTTGAGAGACCCTCTTCTCAAAATGGAAATTTATTGATTGTATAGTGTTAGAACGTGTCATGAGAGACCCCTTACCTTGAGAGACCATGACATTTTGGCAGAAGGGGTGGTCTTTTAAAAACAGATTCTACTGTATGACCATGATTAATTTGATGTCTCTTTCTCTGAGATGAAGTTTATTTGACTGGAATAAGGAAGAGAAAAGGATGATCCAAACGATACCAAACTGTGAACAACATAGAGCCAGGTCAAGAGATCATTGTTTTGAGTTTGTGCTTCAGCATGTGATCTTGTTGTCAACCAGTCACATTTTGAATATTAACATATGATTGGCTGAAAATTTAAAACTTCCTCCCAAATTTGAACTAAGTGTTTTACAATCTCCAGGTCTGATATGAAGTCTCATATGAGACCTGACAGAACAGGATCTACATTGTTTGCCTGAATCTCTTAAGTAGAACCAAGAATGTAGACCCTAATTTACTTGTGCAATATGTAATGGCAGGTCTGGCCTTGAAATCTTAAAACTCAGAGCTTGAGTTTGAGATGTTTCACTCTCAACCAATTAAAAGTTGCACTTGAAAAGTAAAGTCATTTGTGATTGCCTGAAACAAATTCTCAAGCACAAGCTCAACCAATTTAAAGTGTCACTTCAAAGTAAAAGTCAGTTGTGATAGGCTGAAACAAATTCTCAACCAGTTTAAAGAGTTACTTCAAAGTAAAGTCAGTTGTGATAGGCTGCAACAAAATCTCAACCAATTTAAAGAGTCACTTCAAAGTAAAGTCAGTTGTGATAGGCTGAAACAAAATCTCAACCAATTTAAAGAGTCACTTCAAAGTAAAGTCATTATGATTGGCTGATACAAATCTCAGGCAGAAACTTGAACTTGGATGATTTATGATTTCCAAGCCATGGTCTGTGCTGCTGGCATTTGTATGAGTGTAAAAATTGAGCCAATATGGTACAGGGAAAGGGAAAATTAAATGAACATTCTTCACAAGATAATTTTAATCTTTCAGATATTGAGGCCATGGAAAGAGATGTTGGAAAAAGAGCACAAACTAGGACAAATCAAGCAGATGTACCAAATTTACCTTCACCCACAAAGAGTGCCTTACTTACACAAGGTTTGCTTCAGACAACTTGTTCAGATGCTATACCACAAGTAAGCTCTGACATTCCAAAGATCTCATTTTCAGCACAATCAGAGGCAAATTCCTCAACAAAAACAGTTCAAACTTCAGATAAAAACATTGTTTTAAACCAGGATCAAGGCATTTCCACTGACCTAATTCTTTCACAGATTTCATCACAAAATAAATGTAGCTTTGAAAGTTCAGCAGATATCAGTAAATCATTTGCAGAACTCAAGCAGGGTTTTGATAGTAAATGCTCCACAATTTCAACAGGGTCCGAAGGAAGTTCTCTGAAAAAATCTCAACCAGGAATGAAAAAATCCCCAAAGCCAGAGAGCCGTTTTGATGAGGAAACTTTAGAGTTAATCCGTGAGATAGGATCAGCATTACTTAATAGCCCATCAAAAGCTGAGACAGAGGATGAAACAGATATTTCCAAGGAAGGGAGTCTTGTGAAGCACTTGGTAAAAAATATTGAGAGGAAAACCAGGGCGATGAAGAAAAGACCATCAAAAGAAATTATTATTGTTGATAGGGATGCTCCTCAGAAGAGGAAACTCTTTAATGAGGAATCAAAATCAAAGGAGATTTCTATTGTTGTTGAATCTTTAGACATTTCTCCAAAATACTCTTGTCCAGCAGGGGTGGTTCCAAAAAGTGCTAAATCATCATATAATGTCACCCCAGCAGCTGTAAAGACTGGTTTTCAAGCTTCTGAATCAAAAATCATTCCAGATGTCAGTGCAGATGTGCATCAGTCAAATGAGAATCCCCCCAAAATTCAACAACAGTATTCAGGTATTAAACTGATTCAAGTGCCGGCAGAAAGTACGACAGTGACTACAAAAGAGGAATGCAAGACAACAAGTACGTGGAGAGATAAAACACCAGTTACTGATGACACAGAGTCATGTTCAGTGAAAAATTTGGTTGGAAAGTTTGAAAGTCCCGGTTCACATTCAAAAATGATCCTAGAGTCAGTGGCCAGTGTGTCTGGCTTGGAAATCCAATTGGATAAACCAGCACAGATCGTTCACAAATCTGTGTCAGGTGACTTACTATTAAAAGTAAGGGAAAGGGAGAAAACATCAGATTTTTCACAGGGTTCCTCAACAGAAGTAGTGGCATTGAGAGAAAAACTAGTTAAATTTGCAAGAACTCGACCAAAATCTGCTGATCATCTTAGAGCCGTGCGAGTAGAAGGGAGAAACAGAGGTTCTTTACAACAGTCCAAAACTCTGCCAGAGTCAGAGACAAATGAGGCATCAACATTAAGTTGGCAGGGTAGAAAGGTTCGAAAATTGTATGGAAAAAGTCATCCTCTTTCAAAACTAGAACAGGGTCATGGGTCTATTCGAAAGTCCCCATTTTATAGCACAATGTAACTGTTATCTCATATTACCTCATATTTGTATTTTATCTCTGTTATGTGTTTTTGGATGTTCATTTGTAACAGGTGTCTTTTGTATGCTTATAACTATGATACCGAGTTCAGCTTTCATTTAACAGCATTCATCTCAGTATTGTTTATATTATTATTGTCATTTTTAACCTGCCGCCATATCTTTGGAGCAGAAATACAGTGTTACCCATAGTCATCCGCCACATCAAGTCATATGGATGAAAACCAGATTTTTTAAAAGACTTTACATTAAGAAGATAGTTAACAGTGTATTTTCTCCATCTTCCAGCAGCATTTAATGGAGTTATGGCCCTGTTTGAGTTTGAACTTTGCCATTCATTTGTGTCCTATTGGCAGAGGCATATGTACTTTATGGGTACATTTCTTGTTAAAGAAAAATGAAATCAGGCATTCATGTTTTATAGGTAAATGTTAATATCAAATAATTTATTTAGCATCTCTTGACAATTATACCATGCACTCCTGATTCGGATTTTAGCTGCATACTCCTGATGACAGATTTTAGCCACACACCACACAATCCCGATGACATAGATTTTAGCCACACACCACACACTCCTGATGACTTAGATTTTAGTTGTACACCACACACTCCTGACTGCCCACCCTTTCATGTGCTGTGACTGATAGTTATATCCCCAGCAAATAAAGTTGAAGGGGGTGAGTATTCTGGAGTCCACTTGTCCCTCCATCCATCACACAGTTATTTACTTCCTTTAATATCTCCTTAACTCTTTAAGATAACTTCATGAAACTTGTATGGGTATTTTTGTATTATAACTAAACATTGTGTACTGTAAAATAATGTGGTCTGCTGGATCAGCTGTTAAGAATTGTTCCCTTATAACAAATTGTGTCAGTCGATTAATACTCTTGTCTTGCTAATATCACCAGAACTGTTTGAAATATCTTTGTATGGCAAGGATGTTTGTTCCATAGGAGAGTCTGCTTTGTTTCAGATTAGTTCTGTTTGAGTTCATTTGCTGAAGCTTGTATTTACACTTGACATCTTGCAGGGGGTATTTGCTGAAGCTTGTATTTACACTTGACATCTTGCAGGGGGTATTTTGTAAGCTTGTATTTACACTTGACATCTTGCAGGGGGTATTTTGTAAGCTTGTATTTACACTTGACATCTTGCAGGGGGTATTTTGTAAGCGCTCACTTACTGGTAGATCTAGTTGAACACATAACCATGAAAGTAAAAAGCAAGTCCATTAAAAATTACACATGGCCCAAAGAAAGTTAGCTCATCTTACTGAAAAGCCAATTGAGATTATTGTATAATCTTGCATGTGTCAATTTTCTGTCAACAGGTGCTTGTTACCAATATGGAAGTCATATTTCTTATCTGACTTTTATGCATCTTTTCTTATATTTCTGTATCAGCAAGATGTTGGATAAGTTGAGTATTGAGCAAGATCAACACACAGTCTTGCATCAGACTGACTGAACGTGTAACAACTTTGGAGACCGTATCTCTGCTCTGACTTTGATAGAACTGGGAATATGAAGTTTATCTCATCAAGGTCTTGAATGAGTTTAATAATGAGCAAGGTACACGGATATTAATGAGGCAATCTTGCATGTGTTTTGTTGAGATTGTTACCGCTCTGGAGGTCATATTTCAGTTAAGATTTTTATCAGACTTGAAATATTGGCTTAAATTGGCATGATCTCATACAAGATCAAGAATGAGTTATTTCCATGCATATTAATGAAGTGATCTTGCATTGGAATTGCTGGTCTTGTCAACATTGGGGACTCTATTTATGATCAGAGATTGATCAGAAATGTTTTTAAAAAGTCTTATCCTGTCAAGATGTTGGATGAGTTTGATCATGGAGAGGATTTACACAGTTTTTCGAGGTAATCTTTGGTCAGATTAGCTGAACTAGTTACCACTCAGGACACTGAGCTTAGACTGAATTTGACTCAAACTTGGTAAAGAAGTTTTTATCATCATTGTCTGGGGCAGGTTGTATAACAAGTGAGATCTGCCCATATTAATGAGATGATCTTGCATTTGATTGGCTGTCCATATTAGAGACGATCTTGCATTTGATTGGCTGCCTATATTAATGAGGTGATCTTGCATTTGATTGGTTGACTTTGTTCTTCTCTAGATGCTTTATTTCTCATCCAATTTCAATACATCTTGGTTATCTTTGGAGTATATTTTAATTTTATTGAACAATAGTAAAATAGGTAAAATCTGTAAAATATAAAGTTTGAGAGGTAGTTTACACTGGGACTATATTCTTACAGTACTTCATAAGTGAAATGGTCAGTTGTTAAGTTACACAATTCAGGTGAGGGATATCAAGTCAACATGGCCCACTTGTTTATATATAAATTAGAAGGGTCCATTTAAATGTTGAAAATCCATTGATAAATACATTGTAACTCATTGTCCATAGTGTTAACAACTCTTCCAAATCACTAGGTTAGGCATGTACATGTTTCTGTAACCTTCAAGCCAGATTAATTGCATTTGTTGCAAGTTCTTGTTTTATTTTGATCCTTTTTAGGTCAGATGTTGTTACATTGATAAAATAACCAAATTATTGTTTGTCTGTCTGTCCATCTGCTGTTTTCCATTAACCAGCCAGGAAGAACAAACATTCCAGAATCGTTCATGTATATTTTATATCAAAAAATTATTTCACATATTTATACTTTTCTTTTCAGTTTGAATATTACTTTTCACCAGCCAAGGTGGTCTTAGACCTAAAATTTTGTATCAGTGTTTGTTTCTTGAGTTGCATTTCTGAAGTAGCATTATTTTTCAAAACCTCGTAAGATTTTGTCCCATTTTCTTTTCTGGTGATCTAGAGTTATGTTTAAACAGTGCTTGGTTTTGCTTTTTTCTTGTTTAATTTTTATTTCAATAAGTCAGTTCCTTTCTGTTTGCTGTTTTTTTTTTTTTTCAACATGACCTTAGCTTGTACTGGATACTTTGTTTTATAATAATCTTTGTTTTATTCATCCTACAAAATTATACTTTTGTTGTAATTTTACACTAGCATGTAATTGCAGAGATAGGGACACATAGTCATCATAACTTTTGTACAAGAGCTTGCTTTGTTGCATTTGCAGGCAAATGTGGTCATTGCAAGTTATACCAAAGCAATGCTGCAGATTTTCAATCAGCATTGCAAATTATTTTATTTTTGTGATATGATTAGATAATCATGCAGTATCCTCAGCTTCACATTTGCTATTGTTGATACAGCTGTATTGATAAGGAACCGCTGCTTATAAAATCCATATTTTACAAAGTTGAAATGATAAACCACAGACTCAAGTTGTAGTTATTTTAATGGGTCTTTGTCCAATGTTTTATTAAAATGTATGAATACCTTAACATATGTTGTTTGAAAATCTGATGTTCTGGAATGTTATGTTACCGCATTTTTTTTAAGTTTTGCCCAGTGTATTATTATATTAGTTTGCAAGGGTTTGTCTTCGTTTTGTTTCATATGCATATTTTGATGATTAAGAACACAAAAATCGGATTATAAAATTTACTACTTTGAAGTCAGAATTCTAAATTTTAAAAACTGTATCATTTGAAATTGAAGTCTGTGCATACTTGACATTATTGCACGAGAGGCCATGGGTGGCTTATTGGTCTAAAGCATTTGCCTTTGTGATCACTGTCATCTCACCTGTCGCATGGGGGTTTGAGTCTTGGGCTTAGCCAATGTGGGCATGTGAGAAAGCTTGCCAGCAGCTTTTCATGAGTCAGTGGTTCTTATCAGTGGTTTTCTTGGTTCTGTCTCCACTAGTTTAAAAGAAAATATTCAGGCTGCCATGTATAGCCTTTCATGCACCGAAAAGTGGTATTAAGCCCAAAACAACAACATATTGGAAAAACATAAAACCTGTACCTACTCATTAGCATTGAATTTTATATAAAAGTAAAGTTTATATTTTTTGCATCATTCCCCGCCCACCCCCACACCCCAAACAACTTTACCTAAAATTATTTCGTGTTTGTGGAAATGTTTATTAAACATTTGTTGAGAAATTTTGACAGTGACAACCATGAATTTGTGTTTGCTATATAGTGATAATTACTGAAGTGCTCAACTGTTAAACTAATGAACTGTGATAAGTTTTCCATGTACCTGGGATTACATGGTGACTTACACACTTAGTCAGAATTTATACCTAATTCCACAGTCAGAAGTCAGTTGGCTGAGCTTGTAACCTTTGTGGAGGCCATATTTCTGCTCTGACTTGAATATAAAGTTTATTCTCAAGATCTCAAATTATTCTGATAATGAGTAAGATACACAGATATTAATGAGACGTGTAAACCAGTCTGTAAAAGTGTCCACTGGATTTTGCAAATTACCAAGCCCTACCCAGATGTTACTGTCTGTCAAACATTGAAAGTTTCAATCTATGTCAATTAATTTCCTTGTGCACTGAGTGTAACTCATTATGTAATTGCATATCTAGTGTCGCATTTGTCTAACTTTTGGAAAGCATATTTAGAAGGGGATGTATTTTTCACTCTATGAAGCTTGATAATTCAACTGTTATATTCAGCTTCCCATCAAATTGTTACTAGAAGTCCAAAACTTTCTGAATACCTGCATGATAAATTACCATTAAGTATGGTAATATCGATAAAAACCTTTGATATTAACGAAATATAATAATGAGCAGGTGTGAATACCATATCTAGGCTTTGCCAATGTAGTAGGAATATATCTCAAAAGGTCCATATATTGGATTGATCATTTTCCCTGCATTGCCTTGAAATATATAATTATGAGGAAGTGTATAAGAAAAGATACTTTTTGAATGCCCATTCAGCCTGCATTCAAACATAAGAAGTTGGCTACCAGGTTCTTGTAGTGGACAAAATCAAATTTAAATCTGAGGGTGATGTTAATTGTCAATTATTTGTATTCTGTAAAAGTAGCAACGAAGACTAAGGCAAAAACAACATACTGAAACTTGTTGAATCGTAAGCAAGCTTCATGTCCTCATGAATTTTATATTAGCTTTACACCATCTGAATACTCTGACCTTTTTTTTCCTGGACTGTATCATAGAGCTTTGGATGCTGTATGCATAGCTGAAATGTCAGTGCTGAACAAGGTATGGCTACTTTACAAAGCTACCCTGGGTGCATACAGACATTCACAAAAGCACCCCATCTGTCAAGTATGAAGGTATCCCATCTGTTAAGTATGAAAGCATGCCATCTTTCAAGTATGAAGGTATCCCATCTGTCAAATATAAAGGCATGCCATCTGTCAGTTGTGAAGGCATCCTATCTGTCATGTGTGAATGTGCCCCATCTGTAAAGGGCAAAGGCATGCCTTCTGGAAAGTGTGAAAGCACACCATCTGTCAAGTGTGGAATAACCCCATCTGTAAAGGGTGAAGGCATGCCTTCTGTTAATGGTGAAGGTACACCATCTGTCAATTGGGAAAGCACCCCATCTGTGAAGGCATACTATCTGTCAAGTGTGAAGGCAACCCATCTGTCAAGTATGCTTCTTTGAATGTAGGCAGTTTGCAACATTTGTATCTCTTATCTTGGTGGAAAGGATTTATATTTGGCTTAATTGTACTTGGAAGCATGTACCAGTCATACTCAACTTGGCTGCAATTAGAAGTACAATAAAAAGCAACATTAAAAGTGGGTGATGGGCAGGTATTGATGTCCTAACATTTTTTAAGTTATTCTATCTGACTTATATCACTTTAGACAGAAGAATATCAAAGATAATTATATTAATTAATTTTGATGATAATTACTTTAATTGTTATTTGATAATTGCTTTAATAACTTAATATAGATTGCATAATTCTGTCAATAACATTTTTCCTTCTCTTCTCATATAGAAATCATTTCTAGCTTATCAGTTGATAACTATTTAATAATAAATATGAATATTAAGTTGTTAGTAAAATTAATATCAGTACATGTACCATATTTTTCACAAGACAGGAATCTTCAGCTAATATGTATACTTAAATGAATACTATTATTATCCAGTGCATGAATATTTTAAATCTGCTAAACCATCACTGTAATTTTTGTCTAAGTTGCTTTAAGAAAAAAAATCCCAACTTTTTATACTGTCCCATAGGTTCAATTTATAATATAATAGTTAATTGGGGATAAATGTTTCCAGATAATAAACACAATTACTTTAACTAGTTGCGTATTGTTTTCACATAAACCTGTTTGACTCAGTTCTTTGTCAATAAGGGGCCAAGCCATGAAGTTACAGGGGAATTTTACTCCAAATTTTGTGCTAAACAAATGCATCTATTAGTGTTTACATTGAACATGGTGGCGTATGGGTGCATATTATTTATATTTATATCACTGTATACATGTAACGACTTGATGAATTACAATGAGGGCTAGAATTTATCGAACTAGTCTTTCAGCATTTAGCATATGTTACAATGAAAATATTTTTTATTTAGGTATATGCTTTTATGCTTTATAAATTGAAATAAAAATGCTCAAAAAATAAAATTTATTTCCTTAATTTATGCCCAATGTTGTTTTCCTGTCTCTCCAGATGTTCACATTTGGTACATTTCATCTTCAGTTATGTCAACCACACAATGTAGCATACTTGCATAATTTTTTTATATGAAATATGTTTGTAGTTCATTCATATGGCCACATGATTTTATGGTATTGTCCTGTGTCTAGCATGCATTTGTCATCTAGAAAAATTGCTGTTTTCAGCCTATTCTCATTCAACCAAACTTAGTAAATGCACACTTAGCATCAAAGGTCATTTCAGACTTGAATAAATTATATTGATCAGCGATTGATTTTTAAGTTGAAAAATAACAAACGTTAAATTGACCAAATTTGAAATGAACTATCATGGCATAAAGGCCTTTCAGATTCATACAAAGGAAAGTTGCTTCTGAAAATATTTCACCCATTTCAATTAATAGAAAATCCGTCAAAAGAAGATTTTTTAGACGTCATTGAACTGAATTGGACCAAATTTGACATGATACGAGACATGTTGGCAGCATGCTTCCTGGTATAAAAGACATGTTGGTCTGCTTGCTTACTGATATGAAAAAATGTTTGACAGCATGCTTCCTAATATGAAGATATGTTTGACAGCATGCTTACTGATATGAAGACATGTTTGACAGCATGCTTCCTGATATGAAGACATGTTTGACAGCATGCTTCCTGATATGAAGACATGTTTGACAGCATGCTTACTGATATGAAGACATGTTTGGCACCATGCTTCCTGATATGAAGACATGTTTGGCAGCATTCTTCTTGATATGAAGACATGTTGGCACCATGCTTCATGATATGAAGACATGTTTGGCACCATGCTTCCTAATATGAAGACATGTTGGCACCATGCTTCGTGATATGAAGACATGTTGGCACCATGCTTCCTGATATGAAGACATGTTTGGCACCATGCTTCCTGATATGAAGACATGTTGGTGCCATGCTTGATGATATGAAGACATCTTTGGCAGCATGCTTCTTGATATGAAGACATTTTTGACAGCATGCTTCCTGATATGAAGACATGTTTGGCAGCATGCTTCCGGATACGAAGACATGTTTGGCAGGATGCTTCCTGATATGAAGACATCTTTGGCAGCATGCTTCCTGATAATAAGGCGTGTTAGGCAGCCAGCTTCTTGATATGAAGACATGTTTGGCAGCTGGCTTCTTGATATGAAGATATGTTTGATAGGATGCTTCATGATATGAAGACATTTTTAGCAGCATGCTTCCTGATTTGAAGACATGTTTCACAAATTATGCAGATTCATCATCAGATATGGTCGTCATTGCTAAATAGAAAAACTTAGGCAACCTTTTTTCTAAAACCACTTGACAAGCTTTGGCAAAATTAGAAAACTTGTGTACATAAAGGCCTTTCACTTTTGTACAAATGATGCCAATCCATTGCTAAATATGGCTGTTGTTAGCAAACTAGAAAGACATTAAAATAACATCACTAAATTTGATAGAAAGCTTCGTAGTGCGGAGGTCTTTCAAGCTTGTACAAATTATGATGATTTGCCTTCAGATATGTCCACTGCGATTATAAACAACAGATGTCATCTTAAAAGCCACTAAGTAGAATATAACAAAATTTAATAGGAGCATTCTCACTGAAGATCTTTCAAATTATTACGAACAACGCCGATGCCCGTCATTGCTTAAAGGAGAAAAACTTTATAGATATCCTCAAAGATGCATCCTGGCATAAAAAGTTTTCAATTTTTGGCCGTTGATACCAACATTATCAAAATCCTTGACGCATTTTTGAATGAAAAACGGCAGAGCATAATTTAATCAATTTTTCCAGAAAGCATCCAGGTATGGGAGACTTTTAATGTTTTACAATAATGTCAACATGCTGTCAAATATGACCATAATTAATAAAAATAGGAAAACCTTGAAACGACTTCATCTCAAAAACCGCAGAACAGAATTAGACCACTTTTGGCTAAAAAATTTCACATGATGGCCAATTTGGTACAAATAATGCAAATGCGGTAGCAAATATGAGCACCATTGATAAAGCTTTAAATGACTTCTCAGAAATTGTGGAGAGAATAGGATCAAATCTGACAGAAAGCAACCTGCAACGACGGCCATCAAATTTTGAACTTAATGCCAGTCCATAAGCTTTATCTGACTTGTGCAGACAAAAGCTGCATAACAGAATTTGACCAAGTTTGATAGAAATCAACATGGCCTCTTGCCAAATTCAAATTCAGTCCCCCTTTTGTGGTTGGGGTCATAGGAAAGGCTTGATGCGTCATCCCTGCGTGTCGTAAGAGGTGACCGAGTGGAGGGAACGTGTAGGTTGTGGATTGCATCCTGTGTCAGTGGTAGAGAGAATCCTATAGACGATGAGAAGAAAAGTCTATGGTTGCGACTCCACTGCTAATCACTGCTACGACTTCAACTTATATACAGGTGGTCAGAAGAGCCTAGTCTGATTAGTCAGCTAGATTCGTCAAGTTTCGGGGGGTGAGGGCTATTATAAATGCATCTTCGTACATTTGAAAGGTCACCATTGACATTCAAGAAACCTACTGTTGTTCTTAGAAACGTTCACAGGACACATTCGCAGTGGCCGATGGCAAGGGAAACATGAGAAGCTGTTTTTGCCAAGTATGTTATCACCTTGTGTAGCTCTGACATGAGAAGTGCAATAATGAGCCTAAACCTGATCCCTTGTTTGGGCTTGGAGGTGTGAAAGGAGCACAGTTTATGAAATAATATTATTCAGTAATGGAAAAGCACCAAAAGCTCAGCCAATAGTTTGAGACCCGTTTTCAAGACGACCAAGAATAATTCAATTAGTAACTCGGAAGAGTACTGTGATGGAATATTCTCTCAGTGTTATGTTCAGGGTACAAGGTCATCCGATGAATGACCTTTTAAAACTATTACATGTATCACCCGTTTGGGTGATACAGTAATGGTTTTACTGATGTAAGAATTGGACTGCACTGTAGGAAGTTCAATGTTGTCTTGCAGAGGATTTAGGCTTGGTGCAGAGTCACATTCCAGGGGCCAATTTCAATAAATATTCGGGTTGTATCTTACCTTTCCTGGTCAAAAAGAAACGCCTGAATGATATCCTTCACGTCTTCTTGCTCCTAGGCGAGGTCTGTGGTAAGATCTACGTAGGCATCTTTCTCCAATGTTGACTTAGATACCGACATTGCTGACCTTAGAGTACCAAGATAGCTCAGTCTGATGTCAAGGTCATGAGAGATTCATCATCACTATAGTTGGGTTTTTACAGCTGAAATGAATGAAATCATGCTGAAAAATTTCCTTGGATACCCCACGTGACTGCAAAATTCATCAACTTATCAAAATCGTACAACCAGTACCGTGGTTACAATGGCAGACTTGTACGGACGTGACTGCAAAATTCATCAGCTTATCAAAATCGTATAACAGTACCGTGGTCACAGTGGCAGACTTGTAGGGACGTAACTGCAAAATTCATCAGCTTATCAAAATCGTATAACAGCACTGTGGTTGCAATGGCAGACTTGTACGGACGTGACTGCAAAATTCATCAACTTACCAAAATCCGTGTAACAGTGCCATGGTCACAATGGCAGACTTGTACGGACGTGACTGCAAAATTCATCAAGTTATCAAAATCCATGTAACAGTTCCGTGTTCACAATGGCAGACTTGTACGGACGTGACTGCAAAATTCATCAACTCATCAAAATCAATGAAACAGTACCGTGGTCACAGTGGCAGACTTGTACGGACGTGACTGCAAAATTCATCAACTTATCAAAATCAATGAAACAGTACCGTGGTCACAGTGGCAGACTTGTACGGACGTGACTGCAAAATTCATGAACTTATCAAAATCCGTATAACAGTATCGTGGTTGCAATGGCAGACTTGTACGGACGTAACTGCAAAATTCATCAACTTATCAAAATCGTATAACAGTACCGTAGTCACAATGGCAGACTTGTACGGACGTGACTGCAAAATTCATCACCTTATCAAAATTCGTGTGACAGTACTGTTGTCACAATGGCAGACTTGTACGGACGTGACTGCAAAATTCATCAACTTATCAAAATCAATGAAACAGTGCTGTAGTCACAGTGGCAGACTTGTACGGACGTGACTGCAAAATTCATGAACTTATCAAAATCCGTATAACAGTGCCGTGGTCACAATGGCAGACTTGTACTTTCCATACCATGAAAAGAAGGAGCGAAACTACTATTTAAATGTAGTTTTATTTACATGAAAGGGGAACGTTATGAATAATTACTGAAACCTGTTCGCAAATTAGTTGTTCAGAACTCCAATAACACATGCAACTGAAAAAGACAGTTAAAAATAAATCAGTACATTTCAATGTATGCATTTTTATGTAATATGAATTTTAAATTAAAATATAATACGTCTTTACTAATTCAAAGTTAGAAGTGGTATTGATGTTTTAAATTATTGTTTTAATTTATTTATTTTGCATTTGACCATAATCATACTTTTGACGGGGAAGTCTTAGATCACCTAAGACAGATAGGAAACTGCTACGTAGAGAAATATTAACATGTATTACTGTAATTGATGGAGATAATACTAATTTGATTCTACAATTGATATCAGTAAATTTCATTCAAGTGATTCTTATATAATATGTACTTACAAAATATATTTATTTTCAAAAACACTTTAAAGGTATAATGTATAATGACTCCGTAAAGAATGAAGAACGAACATAACTGATATCCTGTTGAATTTAAATTTTTTTTTTTTATCTATACATGAACCGGCATATGGATCTATTCACTTTAGCTCATCGGTCATCAGAGATTCATCATGGTCGATGTCGCAGGAAAAATATTTATTTATTTATATTTTATTTATTTATTTATTTATTTATTTATTTATTTATTTATTTATTTATTTATAATAATTTAATTAATTAATTACCCAGAGCTAGAACTTTTTTTGTTTTATTGGTTTCAAGACAGGATATCAATGTAAACATTAAACTTACCATGTATTAGTGTGCAAACGGTTTATTATGATTTTGTAATTTATTGCTCCAGTCGGACAGAAATAAAAACGTCTTTAATCCCATATTATACAAAAATGGAATAAAGTTTGAGAAATTTACACAATCAGGAAATATCCAACCGCCATCAAACCCAAGTCTATTTAAAGTCAGATTTATAAGCACAACCATCTAATGGTATTATTTGATTAAATTTATTTTTTAAAATAATAATAATAATAATAATAATAATAATAATAATAATAATAATAATAACCTAAATATTCAATATACTATTTTAGAATTTGAAGTTTAAAAGCAATACATAGCCAACTTAAATAACCCTGAGTAGTTAGCGGGAATTTGTCAACATGTACAGAGACATCACATGATAATATGTTCACATTTAACAAGTATTTAACATTTAAGAAGTATTTTTAAAAAACTTTCATTATGTAAATTCCATGGCCTCATCCTGGTAAAACACACTACCTCTGCTGCAAAATTTAAAACTGATACCTTACACATATATATTTAGAAATTCTCTACTTCAGAACTATTTCCTTTTAACAGGTTAAAAGCCGTTGATCCTTCAAGTGGCAAATACAGGATAAAGAGAGCAAATAAGAAAACCTGTTCAATGATCATGAGCAACTTTTCCAAGTATTAAGGTGTTTTATTAAACAATTTCAAATTTCTTTCCTGTTGTAAATTTCAATCCTCCAATATGTCCGACATTTTGTGCACTAACTTCCTGTCACAATGAACAGGTCTATTCCCTAATATATTTTGCTTAGAATATTTTGTAGATTATGTTTCTGACAAGACAATCACATCATATTTTTATAAGATCACAACACTCATTTATTTTCTGACATTCCATGTCAGGATCTTTATATACATCTTTTCGTCTATCTTAAGCGACTAAGTGTCTCTCCAAATCCATTTTTTTATATGTTCTAATTTCATTAGGTGCAAGTATTTACACACACACACACACACACGTACGCACCCACGCACGCAGCTGTCAATGAGAGAAAATAGTAAAGACACCATTTGGAGAAAACATCCTGAAAGCAACTTTCACATGAGTCGACGAGTCACTGCTTGAACTCATTACAAGAGGATGGTCATTTATTACACAGGTTTATATGCTAAACACGATAAAGGATGTGTATATAGGGATAATGACAATCGAATAATGTTTTGTTTTTTTGTTTTTTTGTTTTTTTTTTAAATAAAATAACTTTTCCTCATTTAGTTCCGACGCTGTAGACCCTAATATCATCTTACTACGATTAATATGGTTTTGCAGAGGTAGGGTTGAAGTAGTTTTCAGTTTCTGCTATGAGGCAAAATATGTCATAAAAGTCCTTGAGTTTAGACATTTTTATTATTTTGTTTAAGACCATACAAAATATGTATGCTTTTATGTAAGCCATTCACTTTTCTTGTTCCTAATATTGGACTATGTTCTTTATTAAACAAATTTACCACGATTATTACTCCTAATGCAATTATAAATAAATAAATAAATAAATAAATATAACAATTTTAACTACCTGCAGTAGAACATGTAGTTCATGGAGATCATTTAAAATAAGGTTCTTGTATATGAAAGGGTTTGAAAAGTTTACATCATTTTTGCAGTTTTGCTTTTTTAAAATAAAGTTTAGGTTTTTTTCATCATAAGTTCAAATTTCATTACAGTTTTTAACCCAATTCGTCCTTCAAAGCCTTGACAACGACCAAAACTTTGATGATGAGCAGTTTTCTAGAATAGACAAAGTCTCCAGGCCCAGTTTGGCTGCTTCCTTTGAGGGAACTTTAGTGAGTTCCATATAAATATACCTTTGTTCATCGGCTATCGGCTAATTTTTAAATTTGATGTTATTTGCGTTTGCCGATAATATAATGAAAGCCATAATATTTCCCGTTATAAGCACTTTATAGCTGTCAAAGCATTTGATCTCTTTACTGTCTATCGCAGGTGTTGCATAAAAAATCAAAGCTATTGAAACTATATCTACCTTTAAAACCTAAATTTGATTGTTTTTTTTTTTCTACTATTGAATAATCTCTGATTTTCCGGCAAACCATTCTAAAACACTTAAATGTATTGAACAGAGGCATTTTTATTATTCTGTTTCCTTATTATGTAAAGCATGCCTTACTTTTGAAAAGGCTACATAAAAAAGAGAAGTGATTAAGAATTAGACGGCAGTGAGGTGGTAGCAATTAAGAACAGATGTTTAATTTTGAGTTAGATTCGACCAAATCAAACGTTAACATAACTAATCGGCTTAGAAGTGCTGTTAAATCTTTGTGATTTGTTTTGCATTGAGAGGCGCCTTAAAATGAACATCAGTTGGGAATTAGAGGGCAGAGAAGTGGTATTAATTAAGAATGGATGCTATTTGGCGTTGGGGGTGGGGGTGGGTGTCTCTAGCAAATAAATCTAACAACAGTAATCATACCTAATCTGCTTAGCAGTACGGTTAGATCTTTTTCACTTCATATGCAGGGAGAGGTTTACGCCCTTATTTGCTGGTTTTCCAGATATACAGATTTTGTCTCACCAAAGACATCTGGCTGCAACATAAACATATAATTTCGAATAAATGAGGGAAAGGGATTATTGCAGCTTTTAAAAACTAACATGTTGCCTCCCAAACGAAACGATATAGGATACGATGACTTGAAAAAGTTCCTTCTGAATAATCTGTCAAATATATAGCTGATGCTATGATCTTTATAAAACAAAAGAACTTGGGATAGAGAAAAACTGGGTGGTTTACAAAAAAAAAAAAAAAAAATGGAGAATGAAAGAGGAAAATTGTCAATTTGCCATGTATGCTATAAAAATAAATACTGTAAATTTAAAAATTAGACTTCGAAATGCATTTTATTCTATTCATTTGACTGAAAACAAATGTTGAGGAGGCTGCAGCGTTTACCCCAGAGTATGCTAGTAAATTATACAAACGTTCTAGCCAGCGGATATATCATATTTTGTACCAAGTGTATTGCGGGCGATGGGAGGGGACAGTGTTTTAGGCAAACCAGATGAGTTCTATGCCGATGATCGCGCCAGTTTAAGCTGACCGAGTGGCTATATCTGCGGAAGCCTGGGCTTTTTCGTGTATGCCGACGCACCTACTGTATGAATGTGTGACCATATACTCTTCTGGTAACCCCATGGGGTGTACCTAATAGTGGATACCTTTTTTGCCTTGAGGAGTGGCATATTAAGGTTAACGCAATGCATCGTATAGTGGTGGTGTGCTGGGTGTAGGCCTCATGCACTCTTGAGCAGTGTACTTACAAGACGGCGACGATGTCAAAGAAATTGTTTCCTAAGTATCGTTATATCCAGTATAATATGGAAAATTATTGCCAGCACGATCAACAATTGCCAAATGCGCCTTCTGTTTGTGTTTTTCCCCACTTCCTGTGCCTGTTTGCTTTTTTACCGACCACTGAATTGCGACAAAAGATACCGTTTGTAAAGACCACTTGAACGATTTCTTTGAGGATCCGAGTGGTAGAGGATGTTACATGCCGTGAAGAAATGCTTATCGATCTGTCGAAAGCGCTTCACGAAATATCACGTTGATATTGTAGTAACAATGAAGCCCGAGAGTCGTAAGGGTTCGGATAGGCATGGTGGTAGTACTTTTGATTGTTGTTCCCGTCAGCTTAATCACAGTTAACCCCAGCTGTTTGCAAGTTGTTTTAGGGTGCTCAGGGTGTCACAGTGTACAATATCTGTCTGTTTAAGATCCTGGTTCCATCCCAGTATAAAATGGTAGGCGTCAATAATCTACCAGAAGTCAATGTCATACACTATTTATGCCAGATTTACTACAGCACCTTTATCAGCAGGATCAGCAGGCGCCAATGACTCGAGTTTCTTCTCTATTGTGTGTGCGTATTCCCCTATCGCTTGCATGTTTTAAGTCATGTTGGTTATAGCTGCTGTTCAAGAGCAGGCGAGAAATGGTCAGAGTGGCAAAGAGTCGCGTTGGCTCTGCGTTGACCTTAAAGCCCTTGCACCAGATAGCCTATCCGGCGGTAAGCAGTGAGGCAAATCTGACGGACATACTTTCACGGGGCTGGTGCCACCACTAAATGGAAGTGATGGTCCAGAAGCAGCGACAAGTGCAACAGCGCCGTCACTAAAACATCCAGGATTCGTAGACTCATAGTGAGCCAGCGAAACACCTTCTGTTGCTTGGGAGGTGTTTTATGTAAAATAAGCCACGAGTTCTTATGGACGTCACGTTTATGTAATCTGCACCAATGTGGTTTTTCATAGGAGACAATACGCGTACCTTAATAGAACTCACAGGTCTAACATATGTAGCAATATACTATTTTTTCTATCAAGAATATTCTCGGTTGTGTTTATCTGATCAATGTAGAGATAAAGTCGGGGAATACTGACAAATGCAGGCATATTGGGTGCTACGTCTGTGATCCCTGCTGATAAATCTCATCTCAGTCGAACTGAAAGACGCAAGCAAGCGGAAAGGGGAACACTCTTATAAATGGTTTTGTCAGGTGGCATGATGCATACACGCCCGGTCGCCATGTCGTAGTCCACAGTTAAACCAGGAATGGTTGCATGTTATATTGTTTCGAGCGTTTGGATGCTATATACTCATCAAGAAAAGGTGACATCCGCTAACGTTCCGATTGATGTATGTTGCACCTTAAAGTTGTTGTTTTCAAGCACAGCTGAAGTGATAAACCAACACGATCTGTACGAAATTTCTTGGAATACCACACAGGAATTTTAATCGGTTCATATCACCTATTATATAGCCACATATCCAAATAGAGGATTGGTCAATATGGGAGACATTGTCAGAACCAACTCTTGTGCGAGCAATTGGCGTGAAAGAATATGAAGCCATCTGTAATAACTTTTCCGTGAAACGAAGGGATAATATGAGGATCAAACATGGTATGAACAACGTCTTAGGAGTGAAAATGGGAAGGTCTCTATACTCACGTGTCAGGCCCCACTTTATATGAAACTGAGAATTATACGTTTGGGAAGCCGGAAGCTGTAAAACAAGACGTTGCATGTTTCACACATGACAAAGACAGGATACAAAAATGGGTTTATGTACTTCATGCTGGACAAATTATAAAGCTTCACCCATCTCAGTGTGGTACGTCTCAGTTATAGTGCCCGGGCCATCCTTGGTGAGCAGCATGATGACAGTAAGTCAATAATCGGAAGAAAGAAACCTCGGACTTCGACGCCAGAAATGAGCATCGTAGGTTGCATGGGGGTGTGACGTTTTGCTATCTGGTTTTTCCGCTGAGTGCCAATATTTTTCGCTTGTCTATTGGCACAGAAAAGCACGGGCAAAGAACGGCAAACAACGCAACCACTATCTTAATGACAAGCATCAGGTTTCCGGCCATCCAGCCCATGGCGATGACAGCGGTCCTCGACAAGAACGACACAATTGACCCGATAACTCCGGACAGGGCCACCGCTATTTCTGCAAGCGATGCGATGCGATGCGATGCGATAAGGTACGGTAAGATAAGACATTAGAGAAAACAAATCAGGCATAACAACAAGAATGATTAGCAAGATATCCAAAACACATCATAATACATAAATACAAATTGGACAAAACACACAACGCATGACTGGAGAGATGAGCAAGCAAATCTTTTAAAACTCAGTGAGTAAAGTGAATTTAGCATCTGGCTAAATTAATAAACACAATTGTATGATTTAACAAAATAATGAACATTATTGGTCAAAATTATAATTTTAAATAAAATCAGAAGCACAAAATTAGGACCAAAAAGCATGCTGAGATGCAACTTACGTCTTACTTAAAAAGAAAGGAAGTAACAATAGTGCTATGCATATCTATATTTTTTGTTACTCCTGGAACATGATTTTTATCTAATTTTTATAATTTTTATTCATGGTTGCAAATTGTACAGAATATCTTTAGTTAGATTTTACCTACGTGACTTGGGTCTGTTGATAACGTAAAATCACATAGGATCTATAAATAGATGCTTACGTATCTGTTGACAATTACTAATAATAATCTTAATAACAAGATTTAATGACGACTTTGGGTTAATTTATCATTGACTGATGGGGATTGGACGGTTCTAGAAGAATTCAGTAACTTCCCATTGGTTGGGAATAAGCTGAGTAGTAAGATCCGTCACGTGGGTTATGTTGTGAAATATAATCGTAATAGAACGTGTTTATAACGAGAGAACTGAGTAGTCAGATTCATTCCTATGTTTGGAGACATCCTCATTTCTTATGTAGCTGTTATAAGTCTGCAGACGTGTTTTATATTGTACTTAGATATTATTCGAAAGGAAAACCATTTGTTTGAATTGTTCAGTGGAAGTAGCAAGTGCTCATTGTTTGGACTTTGATATTATTCTGGAACTGTTCTGAATTATTCAAAGGTGTTCGGACGATGCCATTTTGACAACGTCACGATTCTTGGCGGTTTTGAAATTTATGCGGAACGTTTCATTCTTTTGCACTTTCAGAGAATTTTATCAGGATTGTTTTGGATTTATTTCATACTACCGTAAGTTCCTCTCACATTTTCATTTATAACATCGATAATTAAATTATTTGTTAAGTTTACAAAACTTGGTTTTGCTTCTTTCTGTTACATAGTTTCTAACCATAGTGTCGTACCAGCATTGCACTTGTTTAGTACATAAGAACATTACACGCAAACACAAACATTAGCTATCGTCATGACGTGGGGGAGGGGATTATTTACAGATAATAAGTTTACAGTCATTTTTCCAGGATACATTTAAAGATCTAAATGAATTAAAGTTCGATTGCTCTCTAAATTGCTTTGGTAGCTCATTCCATACAGTGGCAACTGCATCTCTAAACGAATATTTGCCAAATGTTGAAGTTTTAATTATTGGGACAAAAAAATATTTGAATATTTAAAATTGCATTTATTGTGTTTATAAGATATTAAATCGTCCAAACATTTGTGAGCTCGCTTGTTCACTATCTTGAAAGTGTATATAAATATAAATCGATGTCTTCGCATCTTCAGAGTTGACATTTCGGCTATTAGTAAAAGCTCATGCTATCTGCTTGTGAAATAATTATGAAATATTACTCATTCTTGACTTTAACATCTGATGCAGAATTAGTCTTACTGTTGTGTTCAGTTTTTAATTTGGTTGGATTTATTTATTTAATTATCAATTACTGGAATTACAAAGTGCTCAATAATATTCTTGGACAGAAACATTAATTTGGAATACAGAGAATTCATACAGGGACATTTTTGGACTATATTATTTTGGTACATCAAAAGACTGCTAGTAAATCATGACACTCATGATCATTGGCACATTACCAAGTTCTAGACTACAGGCACATCAACACATTCAACATTGGAATATATTTGGAATACCGCTGGAATTCAATTGGAACTTCATACGGTTGGATTTGTGATAGAACGTTTAGAACTATTTGGGATTTAGTTCACAAAACCGTATGATCTTTTTTAAATGTTCACTTTCTATTCCGGGGAAATAAATTATTTGTTGAATTTTACAAAACTTGTAGGTTTTCGCTCTTTCGGTTAATTAGTATATGCAACAATGGCATGACCACCAAAATATTACTTACGCACGAAAATCTCTTTGTGTTAAAAGTGTTGCGAATTGTGATGAAACCAAGATGTGTACCTCCATGTGAAGAAGTCATTTGCCGTACTTTACCAGGTAATTACACTTACCCAGACGTATGTATACCCAGTTGGTTTTCCAAAAGTTTTACACCTAGAAGGATATACGAATAGTATTGGCTTCGATACAAGAGGTGGTACTGAATATGCCAAAGACATTGCGCGTCACTGATTAAAGAAAAGAAAAACATAAGCATTGTATGTTTCCAAATGTAAATATATTTTTATTGGGAAACACTGTAATGAAATGTTAATAATAAACGTGTTTAAAATGTAAAAAAAAATGTCTAGTGTTGTTGATGTTGTCTCAGAATTCATAATGCAATTGTTATGGCTGCATCCTCTGATCTCAAAGTGATTGGGTAAAAGTCAGATCGTCATAGTTGCGAGGCACTGTATCATCGCCATCCGTTTAACATGTTAATTGCTGGACCAAGTTGTTCAGGCAAAACCGGATTTGTCAAACGAATGATTGAACACAGATCACAACTGTTAGATATTCTCCACAACGTATCGTGTAGTATTACCAAGAGTGGCAATATTCACTGTGGTATGTCAAGACACTAGATCCCAGTGAAACGAAAAGAGAACAGAACATTGTAATTGTTTGTCATATTAAAGACAATCTGTTTCTGGCGGATCTTCCCAGGTGAGGATCAAGTCTAATTTTTTGAAAGTGATATTGCAGCTTACATAGATTGGAAATTGTCATCGAACAGAAAAGAAAATGCCATATTGATGTTATGTTCTGTTCTCTTTTTGTCCTTCAATATCACGATGAAAGCAAATATTGTATTTATTTATTTATTTATTTATTTATTTATTTATTTATTTATTTATTTCTGACATTGAAGAGCATCTGTTTGTGTTGTATCCTTTTAAATAAGAAAAAATAGAGATTTTGGAAAAATACGGATTTATTTATAGCAACTTACCCAGACTGGCGAATTATAATTTGTCAACTTGGCTAACACACACACACACACACACACACACACACACACACACACACACACACACACACACACACACACACACACACACACACACACACACACACACATATATATATATATATATGAGATTCAGAATTCATTATCTTGTTTAATTCTTTTAAAATTAGAATTACTGACCAGAATTTTGAAACGTAGTCAGACAGATACTCCCATACGGCCTAGAGCCTGCCAATGCAAACTAAGAAGTTATTACTTTTATCACGAAAGTATCATGACAAGAGGAGCTGGCAAGCTAAAAATTGTTATTAAAATATTGATTGGAAGTCATTAAAGTCGTTTCATCATCCTGTTGTCGTTATTAGAGCTCAAAGTTGCTTTTACTGACAATATATCGCTTCTGATACAAGTTCAAAGTGGTTTCTTCTATTTAGAATAATGACATTAAGTCTTTTGATCGTTTCTTGCCCTGAGATCTCCCCTAAGGCTTTTTATAGTTGACAGCTACATTCGATTTAGCTGATTATAAAAACTGTATTTTAAAAAAGAAGAAAAAGAATACGCTGAAAGACATCCAGGAGTAGTAAGGGAAATGGAGACTTCTAGCCCCAGGACCTCTCCCAACCCTCAAAACAAATATAAATTACCATCTCGGAGACCCACCAAACCCTATCCCAAAACGACTTACATTTTTAGTAAGGAGATTTCTAGCCCAAATATAATCCAAGACCTTTACCCACCTCCAAACAAATATAAATTACCATCTCGGAAACCCTCCAAACAAATATAAATTACCATCTCGGAGACCTACCAACCCCTATCCCAAAACGACTTACAGTTTTTAAAACCTCTACCTCCTTCAAAGAAATACGAGAATATAAGTGAAATATTATTTCTAAAGTTAAACAAAATTTCATACCCAATCATTATCATACTTTTTTTGATAATCTTTTTCATACCTGCTGACTCTCATTGGTAGAATATCTGTTAACATACTGTCAATAATACGAAACTCGCGTATTAAATCGTCCATATTATATTTTACACCTCGCAAGTAAGATCGTATCTGATCAAGAAATTTTTTGTAAGTTATACTAGCTGTTTTGCAGGATTTTTTTTAGTCACAAGTCGAGGTTCAATTTTTTTACACGCTGTTGAAAGAGAAACACCAACGCCTGATATTATTAACAAAAACGGATTTAATGATGCTCCACTTGAAATTATACCAGAGCTAGTCATTAGCAGTGGCAAATATGATATTATCCGAAGTATTTTGCTATAGTATTTATAATATATTTTCACGCACCAATGTTTTTTTATGATAATATCTGTAATATTGTATTAGCACGTCAACATCTTGTTTTGGAATATTTTTTTGAAATGGGATTGAAATCGATGATTTGTTTTTTCATTATACAATATTTTATACAAAGACAAAAGTTCTAGCAGCAGCAATCGAATCGAGAAACTCGCGGAATTTATCATTTTTAGGATCAGCTAAAAACTCTCTATATTTATCATAAACATCTGACGAAGTATCATTATATCGTTCATCTGTTAGTACATACTGTTTCTTTAACCAAGCGTATGAATCAAAACTATTTCCTACTTCACTCTCGTACAAATCTATTTTATTCACCAAATTACTGTAATCGATTTCTGAGAACAAGATGTTGTCTGATAATTGCATATGCGACTACGAAATTTGCTAACATTAATTTCTTAAGCTGATCTAGTTCAATTGTAGGAAGACCGACAGCGGAAGCTACTTTTAACATCACTTTCTCATATGGTTTTGTGAGTATTGTTTTAACTTCGTTGTAATAATTTCGTAGTGACAATTGTCTAGAGTACTGGAATGATGGGAATGGAACATCATCTTCTTCACTTATATCATAATAAGAATCAGACTTTACTTTGATCGACTTCTTCAAAAAACTTTTCTCGCTCATCATCACTAAAGTTACTAATTTCATCGTCTAAACTTTTGATTATCTTTAGAGACTTGTTAACAATAATCGGATCAAATTCTGGGTCTTTTTTACGTATCATTGGCAAAATTGCGATTGCGTATACTTTACTAATTAACTCTGCGTCTGACGTCATAGTAACGATTTTAACTAAGGTTTCTTTGTCATGGTAGTACATACCGAGATGTTTAAATATACCTCGTTTTGAAAAACTATCATATAACTTTTTGTTTCTTTTCATTCTCATTTTTTTATTTTCCACTAGTTTGTCAAGACGAGTATGATTTTCGTTTATTCGTCTTTCTTCTAGTGTTCTTCCACTATAAACTCGTGCTTTTATTAAATCTGATTTTATTATCAAATCTATGTTAGACCAATCAAGCTCGAGTAATAATTTTTTAAATATAATTTCAACTTGTTCTTGTTCTTCTAGACAATCATCAGGATGACAGTATCTGCTTATAACATCAAAGTTTTCTATTGCTTTTTCCAGTTGTGGTCCTCGCAAATATATAACGCGAACAAAATTAGCAAAATTTGCTGGAAATGTTGGATTATTTAATGATTCGATGTTAAGTTTTTTCAAACTTTGTAACATTTTTGCTATTTCATTAACGGCTCTAACATCTATTTTAGGGTTTAAAATATTATCATAAAATTCTTTCGCGATGGTTATAATTGGTGGTTCTGATATTATTTTATAGCATTAGATTAAATTTGATCATCAAGTGTATATATTTGAAATGCTGTTAGTCCTGGAAATGGATACTCAGCAGCTAAAACATTAACTCGAAAATATAAGTACTTGTTAACAGTGTTTTCTGTCTGGATTGTAAAATATTGTGTTGCTGAAATGTAAATGTCTGTTGTACTATACAATGTTGTCCAATTAATATCATCATTTGATCCTTCCAATCGCCAATTATAAATTCGACCAATACTAGAGTTTAATCGGCCTCGCAAATGAAATTGCCAAATAGCAACTGCAATGGGACATTTAATTTTAATCCAAAAGTTTTCAACATCTCCGTTGGTCGTCCACTCGTGTCTATCAGAGAAAGCGTAATAAGGATAATTTTCAGATAATATGTTGATGCGCTTACCTCAAACCCAACTCGATTGTCAGTTGCTTTATAAAGTGTTGGAGTATACCCAACATTGTTTTTAGTTCGTTTTGTACCACCACTAGATACACTGTCAACATACGCCTTATTTGTCAGATCATTATTGTTAACTGGAACATTTGTCGTAGTTATTTTTTTGTCTCTCATGTTTATGTTGCCTGACATTGCTCCACCAGCTTTTTAAAGTATGGGGCAAGTTCTTCTTTTAACTGAACATAACTGATAGCATCAGTATCATTAGCTGGTGACGAGGTTGTTGGTAATCCAGTAATGTTTTAGTTATTACTCATCGTAAGGTTACCTGTCATTGTATCGCCGGCTTTGTTAAGTTTCTTATCGTCAACAGATTTTAGCTGCGCATAACTTGCAGCTTGTATTTGATTTAAGTTTTCTGGCGGATATGCAGTCTCTAATTTTTTTTTTCTTCCTGACATGTTGATATTACCTATAACCGTTCCACCGATTTTATCAAGTTTGTTATCATCCACATACCTCAGCTGTGAATAACTTACCGCTTGTGTATAATTTAAGTTTGCTGGTGGATACCTGGTCTCTAAATTTTTTTTTTCCTGACATATCTAAATTACCGCTTAAAGTTCCTCCTGTCAACGACAACTTGTTGTCATCAACAGATTTTAGTTGTGCATAACTGACAGCTTGTGTGTTATTAACATTTATTGGTGGATACGCTGTTTCTAAACCTAGTACTTGTTGATTTGACATAAACTGGTTTCCTGTCATTGTGTCACCGGATTTTTTCAGGTAACCTGATAAATCAATCTTGCCTTCTGTTGTTGTTGTACTTTCAGTTTTTGACGTTGAATTGTCTATTAATGTTCCACATTTTGTATAGTAGCTCATTATTTATTGTCCTACATAAAATTGTCAACATTAGTCAGTTTAATATAACATAAAATTATATAACAAACAATGGCAAAATCGACGATATTAAATTTTGATACAGAGCGGTTGGTGAAACATAAACATAACAACGAACTTCCAGATTGTCATTATCTTATTGTTGGGCGAACTGGATCGGGAAAACAAATTTGCTAATGAATTTACTTCTTGGCGATAATTTTAATTACGATCGAGTTTATATTTATACAATTAATCCGCAGCAAGATAAGTACGAAGTACTAAGCGATGATCTTGAGGCTGGCAAAGATTTTTTTTATTATCAAACAACCAGAAGATCTTGTTCTAGTTAATCAACTCGACTCAGATGAACATAAGATAGTAGTTTTTGACGATATTCCGCTAAACAATGTAGAAATGAATAAAATAAGATCGTATTTTTCACTGTCCCGAAATAAAAAATGTAATTATTTTTATTTAGCTCAAGGTTTTTATAATGTTGATAGATTTTTTCGGCGAAATACTGGTTGTTTTATATTATTTCCGGGACTAGACAATGTTGACGTTAGAAATATTGCAAACGAGCAATGTGGCGACGTAACAAAAGATAAATTTATTGAATTATATCATAAAGCTATAAAAGATAAATATAACTTTTTCTTATTTGATAAGCTTACACGTGATCCAACTAAAATGTTTCGCTGTTGTATTGACAGTTATCTGCAGTAAGGTGTTTTCCACTTCTTAAAATTTTGTAAAATTTATATATAATAATTATGGATAAACGAGCAAAGTGCAGACAACATACAGAAGATTTAAAAAAACTTGCTCAATCTCAAGCAGTATTTAAGCAAAAAGTGCAGCAAGCACGACGTGGACAAGTAACTACTGCAGAAACAACAGCTACGATTCTCAAACCAGTTACTGAAGCACTACTTGGAAAACAACCTGAAACTAAACCATTATCAGAAGAGGAATCTAAAAAATTACTGGAAAAAGGTTTACTCGGGCTGATTAAAGAACAACAAGAAGCTGCTGTTGAAAAAATTATTAGAAAATCTGATGAAGAAAAGGTAAAGTTAGCTAGAGAACTTGTAAAACATATTGCTGATCCTGCTGCTAGACAAGCTGAACTAAGACGGCTATTGAATGATCCACTTTTACTTGAACGAAGATTATCAGAAAGAGTATCAGTTGATCCGATTGAAAGAATGTTAGACGAGATGATGAAAAAAAGTACAGGTCAAATAATGTTGGAGGAGATATATGAGGAAGAAAAAGCTAACAAAGAAGCTTTTAGAAAAGAACATGGACTAGATATCCAAGAAGAGAAAAATTTTAAAGATGCTCTAGAGAGTATAAATGACGAAATAAGAAATTACGAGTATGAATCGTTTAACGAAAAAAAATACGGTTTTAAAAATGTGAGATTACGAGATATTAAAAAAAACTGATTACAACGCTGAAGAAAATATTAGTAGGTTAGAAAAAATAAAAGAAGAAAATAAGAAACATTTAGAAGATGTAAAACTGGAAAATGAAAGTTACCGCGACAGTATCAGACAATACCGACACTGGATTATCGCTGATCTTTATATCAAAGCTATTCGTAATATAAAAAATAACATTTATCGTAGTCATCACTCTAGTGGTTTGAGTAGTGAGGCAAAAGAAATAGATGAAATACGTATGAAAGCTGATAAAGTTGTCTCAAAGGACATAAAAGATCCTATTGAAAGACAAATTGAATTAAGTCGGTTGGTTGATGATTATGATGAACTTAATAAAAGGTTAAAGACAGCTGAAAAAGCAAAAACAGGATCCGGTGTAAAAATATTTACATCAACTGCTGAAATGATAGGCAGATTAATGCTGTTGATATCATCAAAGGAAGCTGGTAATATTAGTGTTGAAATTGATAATGAAATTATTGATATATTGGATCATCTAAGATCAGAAAATTTATTAACATCTGACGAATACGAAACTTTACACCTTGATTTGATATAAATAAAGGCGATTTAATCGCAACGACTTAATTTTGTAAAAATATAGTAAATAACAATGTCAACAACATTATTACTAGACTCTAGTACAGCTGCGAAAGATAGTGCAAATTTTTCAGTAAATTATATTCCGCCAATACAACTTGATACTGAAAAACAGTATGAAATTCGACTAATTTCATGTACGTGTTGGCATTCCATGGCTAACGTAAAAACTGGAGAAAACGATGAATTTTCATTTACAAATATTAGTATTTTAGAAGATAAATGGAGAAAAATTAAAATTCCACAAGGAGCTTATAATATCACTGATCTAAATAAGACAATAAAAGAGCTTATAATAAAAGCTGGCGGTATAGCTGATAATTTTGATCTAACACCAAATTATAACACATTACGCGCTAGAGTAACATTAAAAAATAATATGTTAATCAAATTTACACGAAGAGAAAAAAGTATTGCACAACTGATAGGACTTACTAATAACAGTTATGGTGCTCTTGAAGAAGTTGCTACATTTGACGGTAAAATGCCGGTAAATATAACTGACGTAAACACAATATTAATAAATTGCTCTATTGCTTCTGGATCTTACTCAGCCCAAGGTAGTAAAGGACAAACGATATATAGTTTCTCGCCAGAAGTTCCACCGGGCTCGCTCATGCAAATTAGTCCACGGCAAGTTATTTATTATCCGCTAAATGTTGAAAATCAAATAACAACAATAAATATGCAGTTGACAGATCAATCTGGACGACAGCTGGCTCTTAATAACGAGGTTGTTACTTATTATTTACACTTACGCGTTGCGTAGTTTTATACAACCCCTTGATATAAACAGAGAAAAAAATTTTATCGAAGAAAAATAGTTGGAGGATTTTTTGGAAATATATTTACAAAAATTATTGAAAATGCTCCGGGAATCGCGCGTAAAGTTGCACCAATTGCACTTGACGCAGGTAAAGCTTTTGCAACTGAAGCTGCATCTGCCGCTGGAACTGCGGTGGGACAAAAAATAGCTGATAAAATAAAAGTCTTCATCTGAGATAAAACAAGTTATGTCAGAAATCGCTCCAACAAAAGAAACTCAACGTGCTATGATAACAACAACAAAAAAACTTTTATCGCCAAAGGGCGAGCAGATCATACAAAAATTAATATCTAAAGTAACAGAGCCGCAATAATAAAATTTTATATAATCTAATAAATAAAAAATGTCTGTTAAAAATTATCTCGATTTAGCATAAACTTATGACAACGATGACACTGTAACAGAATTTGAGTATGTTGAGTATCTCGATGAAAATTCTAATGAACCAAATAAAACTGGTATTAGAACATTTAATACTCGAGACGAAGACGTATTTCTACTGCCACATAAGGCAATGTTAGAAGTTCGTGGACAGATTATGACAGTGGCCAATCCGCCTGTTGCAATTGCAGCTGGAACAGAAGTAGCTCTTATAAATAATGGCTGGTGCTTATTTAAAAGTGCCCGATATCAAATAGCTAATAAAACTGTTGAAGATATTTCTAGCCACCTACAAGTTGCAAGTATAATCTTAAATATTATTTCGTTTTCTGATGATTATTCAAGATCAACTGCAACGAACATGATGTGGTTTAAAGATACTGGAACTGGTGGTTTAGCCGTATCAAATGAACTTTTCTCCAAAGGTGTTTTATTACACGGAGCTGATGCCGCTGCAGATTTTCCAATTGTAAGAAATTTTCTTATTGCTAATGCTAACAATTTTGGTATAGCCGCACCAGATGCAGCCGCTAATCAAGATGCTACAAGAGTTTCTCTTACTGCTGCTTGTAATAATCTTGGCATAACACCACCAGGAGCAGCTGCAGACGGTGTTGCAATGTTAGATTTAGTTAACAAAGCAATTAGCCTAAAAAATCCACGTTACAATGAAGGTTATACCAGAAGGAAGGCACTTGCAGAAGGATCACGTCAAATTACAATGATGCTGCCATTAAGTATGGTTTTTGGCTTTTGTCGCGATTACAACAAAGTTTTTCGTGGAGTTAAACATACACTTATTTTAGATCGAGCAGAACAAAACGACTGCCTATTTAGGTCAGGCGGAGCTGATGTACAATTTATCATTAACAAACTTGCGCTATGGATGCCACGAATAATTCCGTCAATCGATAAAATGTCAGATTTAAACAGTATACTCGATAAACATACAAACAGAATTTACTTTCAGCAACATAAAATATATCAAACAGCAGTTCCAAATACTACCGACTACACATGGCGAGTTACAACAACATCAAGCGAACAATTGCCGAGGCAATTATTTGTTGTATTTCAACGGCAAGCGCGACGTGGTAACCAACAACAAAATAATGCGATATTTGATAATGCTGATGTCAGACGAATATATGCTAGACTAAATTCGAAGCAATATCCGGAGCGAGCGATAGAATGTAATTTTGCAGATGACGCTAATAAAAATATTACTCGACCTTACATGTATCTACTCGACGCAATGCAAAAATATCAGGATGTTGAAGATGAATCTCAGATATCAGTAGAAGAATTTCGTACACTTTATCCGATATTTTGTTTTGATGTTAGTAAACATAGCGAGCGAGCTGTCGACTCAACAGCTGATATTGAAATTACTTGGACACTCGGTGCAGCTCCAGCAGAACAGTTGTACGTGTACGCGCTAGTGATCAGCGACAGATTTATTACGATTGATTCTATTGGCGGTAAAATGACAGTGCAAGATTAATCTGCAATCTGTATATAAGATGACAAATTATATTATAAAATAAATATATTTGACTGATGGTCAAGTTAAAATATTAGCAGCTGCTGTTGCAAAGCAGAGATAGGTATCATTAAAAATCAACCCTGACATTTCCAAGGGTATTTTAACAAAATTAATGTTGACCAAAAAACAAGTAAATAAATACGATCGTAAAAACCTTTTGTTTTAAATTTAAGTGCCGCACAAATAACAGCGATGGCAAAACAAGTCGGTTTCTTTGTTCCGGCATTATCAGTAATAGCCAGAACGTTATTACCTAAAATTTTGCCGGTGCATTAGGACTAGCAGCAGCGTCTGGAGCAATATCTGGCGCAACGAAAAAGCAGTTGAAGGTCATGGTATCATTCGCGGCAGTGGAATACAAAAAATAGTTTAAAGACAAATTGTAAATGTCGATGGTAACAAAATGTTATGTGACTGATAAATATAATGCCACAACGAAAAACAAAATCGTCGAAAAAAGGAAAACAAAGCGTCCTCGAACAAAACAAGGAGGATTTCTTCCTTTACTTTTAGCGGGACTGGCGGGAAGTATACTACCAAATCTGCTAGGAATAGGAGGACAAGGACTAACATTGCCGGGAATACGGCCACCCCGCTAAGTAACTTTGATATACTTGATAAACTAAAACAAGTAAAAAATTTCCACGGAGTTTATTCTAAAGATGAACTTGCGGCAATTCCATTGCCGTCCGCTGGTGGTTCCTCTGTGATAAATATACAAGATTTCAATGACGGATCTGGTACACATTGGGTAGCAGTTTATAATAACAATTATTTTGACTCGTTTGGACTTCCTCCGAGCGACGCAATAACAAAATATATAAACAAAAAATATAAAATAATATATTATTCGTCTAATCAACTTCAACCTGTTGGAACTTCTGCTTGTGGATATTATTGTATAGTGTTCAGTAAACAAATGTCTGAATCTCCTGACGTTGTCAGGGGATTGGAGCCTAAATTTAATTTTTTAAATTTTATTTTACAGTTTGACAAGCAACCTTCTCACGCTAATGATGAGATTGTAATAAATTTTTGTAAAGCTATCTAACGCTTACTACTAATTTTATCTAAACTTACAAATATATAATGTCAACATATTGTCTCAAATGTAAAACTAAAACAGAAAATATCAATGAAACAACAGAAAAAAGAAAGAACAACAGGACGATGCTGAAAAGTCTTTGCGCAATTTGTGGAAAAAGAAAAAGTATGTTTTTAAAGAAATTATCCCCAGCGATAAAGTCGTTGGGAGCTGGTTGCTCTGACATTGTCAGGGACGTTATTTTAGTAGACGACTAATTAATAGAATGATATGCAAGTGCGATTGTGATAGAGATTTATGTCTTGAGCAAAATAAAATTGTTACATACTGTCAACGTTGTAACAACAGAGAAATAATAGGAACAGGTATAGACATACATAAAATAATTGACAAATTGCCAAAACCAAAAGGAGGCTGGACATTACCAGGCCTTAAATATACTGGACCTTATAATCCTCTTGATAAACAACTTGATGAAATCAATAATCCGCTGCCAGAACAAGAGCCTTGCAATCAAGTTGATGAGATAGCAATGCTCCATGATATCTGCTACCGGGACAACGAACAAGATAAGCACGGCTGTGATAAAGTAATGTTAGACGAACTTCGTGATATGAAACCGATAAATATGCGAGAACGTTTTGGTAGAAGGCTGGTGCAGGGTTTTATTGGAGCAAAATATAAATTAGGACTCGGTGAAGAATTGTATGATGATCTTGCAGCTGAACTACACAAACCTAAAAAAAAAAGTTTCCGCGACGTAAGGTTGTCGCAAATGCCATTGACGATATCTGGGCAATATATTTAGTTGATATGTCAAATCTATCTGATTTTAACAATAATAACATATCTTTTTAATGTTGTAGATGTTTTTAGGAAATATGCTTTTAGTGTACCAGTTCTAGATAAGACAGGAACGTCAATCACTGATGCGTTAAAACAGGTTATCGTTAGTACAGAAAGAAAACCAAACAGAATCTGGACTGATCATGGAGCAGAATTTTTTAATAAAATATTTGAGCAGTTTTTGCTCCAAAATAATATCAAAAAATATGTTACAGGGAACGAGGGTAAAAGCGTTGTCGTCGAGCGATTTAATCGCACACTAAACGAAAAAATGCATAAACATATGACAGCTAAAAACACAAACAGGTATACTGATGATCTTCCGCAGATAGTTGAGGAATATAATAACACGAAGCACCGAACCACCAAAATGTCACCAAACGACGCAATCAAAAATCCGATATTAGCAAACGAAAACATGTACCGCAGACATAAATTTAAAGTGGGTGATAAAGTTAGAATTTCTCTGACGAAAAAAACATTTTAAAAAGGATTTACTCCAAACTGGAGCGAAGAAGTATTTGTTGTTGATAAAGTACTTTTAACAATACCTGTAACATACTCGTTAAAAGATTTATTAGGTGAACCTATAACTGGCAGTTTTTACGAGCAGGAATTTCAGAAAACTGAACAATATGTTTTCGTTATCGAAAAAGTTACTAGGATAAAAGGCAATAAAAGTTTAGTTAAGTGCCGCGGGTATAGCGATAAATTTAATAGTTGGATACCAACCAAACAAATTATGAAATAATGTTCCTGTAGATTTCCTCGTACTTACGTTTGATAGATTTACATTTTACTGGTTTACATAACGAAATTAAATGTAATTTTCTTGCATCATCAACTGGCATCAAATTGAATATTTTAGGAAAAATAAAATCGTATTTTTGGCTCCTTTGCTGGCCAGTTATTTTTAGATTTAAAAAAGGTTTGATAAGCTGCCAAAATATTTGTTGTTCGGCAACAGTAAAATTAAATTTTATTATTTTTTTAGCAATGTGATACTTAACATTATATCGTCCAGTTGTCGGTCTGCTGTAATTTTTTGTGTCAACGACTGCGACTATCTCATCTTCATCGTCATTATTAAATAAAATATCATCTTCGCTATAGCTAGCAAATTTGTCTATTATATCATTAGTGATTGTAATATTGTCTGCGACTTTATCGTTAGTGATTGTATCACTTGCGAATGTATCTTCCGAATATATATCAGCAAGTCTTTTCATCAAGTTCATATTATAATATACTTTTATCTAATTTATTGTTATAAGATGACTAACGAGGTAAAATATCACCAAGAGGTTAATATATTAAATTATAGCGAACCAGCTGAAGCAGTGAGAAAATGTCTGTTACGGTATAATTCTTATTCTGTCGACGTTATTGTTACGCAAGGCGAAAATGATAGGATATTACTAACAGCAGCAGAAAAAAATAAACTTAACGATAGCGCAATAATTACGCTGAAATTTGATAAAGATGATGTTTTGATGTTTGCTCATAATTGCTTAACCAAAAAGGAGCTAGCAAATATATTTAATCATCGTATCTAAAGATAATCCAAGCATTATGTTCGCTTGAAAAAGCTGATCTTACTATTCTATCGGCAACAAATTTTACTACCCTGGGATTTACCTTGTAGTATTGAGCAGCAGATGAGATTGAAGGAAATTTTATTTTCTCATCTGTTTCGAGATTAAATGAAACAACAGGTTTTACCGGACATCTAAAATTAATACCACCACCTCGTCCTTTTCTCACATTTTCCTGCTGGGTAACTAGTTCTAAATTTTCCATTCGATTGTCAGTCTTTACGTTATTGATGTGATTAATAACCAAACCATTAGGTATAGGTCTGTTAAACGTCTCGTAAACAAAACGATGGCTAAGATAAATAACTTTATCGGCTAATGTTCGTCTGACAGCTACCGTGAGATACCACATATTATTCATAGAACCAACAACCTTTTTAGTTTTTCTTCTTCGAATAATTCCCTTATCATTTGCCTCGTACAAATCAAATACCGGATGCGGCTGAAATTCGTTTTGTAATGCTAAATTTTCAATATTGTCATCAGTAATCGAATTATTTACTCTTTATACTCGTTGTCCTTCTGGAATATCATCGCAGAATAAAGTATAAATAAAATCTGTTCTAAACATTTCAGTCATATCTGTGTCATTACCTTTCACTGAAATTATCATTCCAGCTGGTGTTGGTTTTCCTGTAGATTTTGTAGATTTTATGTTAATAACCGAACCAAGTGCATTTCCAGCATATAAGTTATACCTCGGATGAACATGATAAGTTTCTTGCTCTTCCGTTGTCAATCTTATATATCTCAAAATTTCTGTCATTATACCATAAGGATTTTATATCTCTAATTGATTGCTCAACTGGCGTGCGGTGAGTTATCGATCGAACAAACAATTAGATATATAATATTACACTATATATAACAATGCTGAAATTACGTGGTACAGCCAAGAAGAGCCTTATGGGAGAACCTGAAAAAATAGCGACTGCCTTTACAGGATTTGACAACAGTTATCGGTTTGATAAACAAATGGTACTGGCAAATTTTACTGCAACAAATCTCTATCATTTGCTAGAGCCAACTGTAAAACGTGAACTTGAAAAACATAAGGGTCTGAGAATGTTAGTGTAATATCACGTTATATTTTCAAAGCTACTTGTGACGGAAGAATCGACTGACAAGGAAATCGCAGACCCTTACATTAATGCAAAATCAAATCGTGTTTTGCTTGGGACTAATCTTTCATCACTAGCTGATGAAATACACCAGGAAATTTGGAAAAAAATAGAAGAATTTACCGAATCGGGTTCGGGTTGGAAGTTTGAAATCATTACTGAAATTTTATTTCACACAATAAAATATAACGTATTACGCGGTAGTTCGTATATCGACCTACCACAAAAAATAAAAAATAAAAAATGCTGTATAAACGTAAAGAACGTTGATAACAGATGTTTTCAGTGGGCTATTCTTTCTGCGCTATTTCCAGCAGAACAAAATGCTGATCGCGTTGACAAGTATTTTAGTCACGTATCAAAATTAAATTTTAATGGCATCGACTTTCCAGTTACAGAAAATCAAATACCAAAGTTTGAAAAGCAAAATAATGTTTCAATAAATGTTTTCGGACTAGATGAAAAAGAAAACGTCTATCCGAGATATATTTCAGAAAAAGCTTCACAATCGACAATAAACTTGCTGTTTTATAAGAATCATTACGTTTGGATTAAAAACTTTAATGGACTCGTTGGCAGACAGTATAGTAAACAAAACAATAAAAAGTTCTTCTGTTATCGCCGCTTGCACGGTTGCTCTGACAATGAAACATTACAAAAGCATTTGCATTACTGTAGTGACGTACAACGAATAACAATGCCCTCCAAAGAAAATAGTTTATTACAGTTTGTCAATGATAATCACAAACTAAAAATTCCTTTCGTTATATACACTGATTTCGAATGCTTACTTCAGCCTGTACTTGGCGTAGAAAATAATCCTGACAAATCGAGTACAAGAAAAACTCAAAATCATGTTCCATGCGGAGTGGCGTACAAAATTGTTTGCTGTGCTGATTCGAGCTTATCCAAACCAATGAAATTATATCGCGGTAAAAATGTTTGGCTTCTCAAGCAGTTAATTAGTGAAGTTGATAATATATTTAATCGCTTAAAAAGAATAACTCCAATGATAAAACTGACATCTCAACAAGAATCTGATCACGAGCAAGCGGAATTTTGTTATATTTGTGAAAAAGCTTTTGACTCGCCTGATAAGAAAAAAGTACATGACCACTGTCATCTAACAGGACAGTATCGTGGAGCGGCTCATGATAAATGTAATTTAAGGTTTCATGCTCCAGATTTTATTCCAGTTGTTCTTCACAATTTCAGAGGATATGATAGTCATATTATAGTAGAAGCTTTTGGTGATCCTGGACTAAAATCTCGTTTAAAACTTGATAACGGGATTAAGTGCATTCCAAATAATTTTGAAAAGTATATGTCAGTTACTTTAGGTAAGTAGCGTTTTATTGACAGCCTACAGTTTATGGCAGCATCGTTAGATGAGCTAGTGAAAGGTTGTAGCGAGTTTAATAACTACGAGACTGTTTTGGAGATAAATTTAATCTATTGACTAAAAAAGGAGTATTTCCGTATGAGTATCTCGACGATTGGAGCAAATTTGATGAAGGTCTTTACCTGACAAGGATAAATTTTATTCGCAACTCAAAAATGAAAATATTATAGATGACGAGTACAAATATGCACAAGATATTTGGAATAAATTTAACTGTAGAACATTTGGTGATTATCATGATTTATATTTGAAAACAGATGTGTGACTACTAGCAGATGTTTTGAAAGTTTTCGTCGAGTAAGCTACAGCAATTACGGACTAGATCCTTGCTGGTATTACTCTTCCCCTGGGTTATCTTGGGATACTCTGTTAAAGTTTAGTAAAGTAAGGTTAGAATTACTGACTGACGTTGATATGTTCAATTTTATCGAGAAAGGTATCAGAGGCGGTATTAGCGTTATAACAAAGAAATATTCCCGAAGCAAACAACAAATACCTGAAAGAGTACAATCCTAAACTTCCTTCGAAGTATATAATTTATCTAGATTGTAATAATTTGTACGGTTATTCTATGGCAGAACCAATGCCCTTTGGTGGATTTCGTTGGATTACGACTGACCAATTTCTATCGGAGACAGAAAGAAAGATACCTGACGATGTTTCGTATTTCGTTGAGGTTGATCTCGATTATCCAACTTCGCTACACAATTTACACAACGATTATCCTTTCTGTGCAGAATCAATGATAATTAATTATAGTTTGTTATCTCAAGAACAACAAGCGATAGCATCACCAAGACAAAATTCTATGGTAAAAATCTAGTACCAAATTTACTCGATAAGCGAAATTATGTTTTGCATTATAAAGTTTTAAAACAAGCAGTAGATGCTGGCCTTGTGTTGAGGAAAGTTCATAGAGTTTTAAAGTTTAATCAATCGCCTTGGATGAAAGGTTATATTAACTTAAACACTTCGAGAAGAGCTGTAGCGAAAACCGATTTTGAAAAAAACTTCTTTAAGCTTATGAACAACTCCGTTTTTGGTAAGACGATGGAAAATATTATAAAACGAGTAAACATCGAGCTAGTTAATGATATCAACCGCAGGAATAAACTTGTGTGAGACGATGATTTTGTTAGTATGAAAATTTTTAATGAAATCTTGTCGCGATACAAAGAAGAAAAACAAATCTAAAACTAAATAAGCCAATTTACGTTGGAGCTTCCGTGTTAGATTTATCGAAGTGGCTCATGTACTATTTTCATTACAATTTTGTTAAAAATCAGTGGCCGTCAAGTAGACTATTGTTTACTGATACCGACTCGCTCGTGTATGAAATCGAATGTGAGGACGTCTATCAGGATATATACGATAATCGATATTTGTTCGATCTTTCCGATTACCCTCGTGACAGTAAATTTCATGATGACACAAATAAAAAGGTTATTGGTAAGTTCAAAGATGAAATGAACTCGAGCATCATCAAATACTTTATTGGATTGCACAGTAAAATGTATGCTGTATTGCTAGACAATAATAAAATAACAAAAAAAGCAAAAGGTCTGCCTCGCGATTTTGTTAAAAAGTTTATGAAATTTGATGATTACAAGTACGCACTTGACGGCGGCGTTAGTTTTATAAGAGCAATGGCTATTCGAACAAATCATCATAAACTCGAAACAGATGTCATTATCAAACGCGGTTTAAGTAATTTTGATGACAAACGTTATTGCAAAAATGGAGTAGATACATTTGCACTTGGGTATTGCTTTGATGATAGATCTATACTCGATATTATATTCGATGACTAAGGTATAAAATTTTGTGTAAACAATAAAAATAATGTTTGAAAATTTGACAGTGACAAATAGCTACAATAGTAAGATCAAATATCTAATGATAGATGGCAAACAGTTGACAGTTGAAGTTAATAATGAAATATCAGGTATATGTTTTGCCGCAGCTCTTGACAAGCTACAACTTTCGCTTATCAGATCTGGTGACAGCGAGTATTTCAATTACCTTGAACAACTGAGCCAGAAGTTATCAGCAGGATTTAAAAACTTTCATGATCCAATCAGTCAACAAAATATACTAAACTTACCATCGATCTCGATCGGTCAAAAGTATATTTTATCGACAAAAAATATCCTCTTAACAAGCTGCAAATAAAAGATTTGTTCCAATGTCGTCGCTGTGTGAGCGACAAAGTAAAATTCTGTCGCTATTATCGTGATGATGAGATATTTCTAATATCAACCTTTGAAACATTGATAATTGGTGATGAGGTATGAACAATAAAAATAATGTTTCACTTATATTTTCGTATTTGTTTGAAGGAGGTAGAGGTTTTAAAAACTGTAAATCGTTTTGGGACAGGGGTTGGTAGGTCTCCGAGATGGTAATTTATATTTGTTTGGAGGTGGGTAAAGGTCTTGGATTATATTTGGGTTAGAAATCTCATTACTAAAAATTGTAAGTCGTTTTGGGATAGGGTTTGGTGGGTCTCCGAGATGGTAATTTATATTTGTTTTGCGGGTTGGGGGAGGTCCTGGGGCTAGAAGTCTCCATTTCCCTTACTACTCATGTATCCTAGGTAGATTAGGGTGTTTTGGGACAGCATTTGCTGTTTTGGGGTAGTCATGGGGTCTATCGTTTGGTGATAATTACCAGCATGGGGAAAAAACTCTCCTGATCTTGCTCGATAATTATACAATGCAGGATTTTACTGATCATTGTCTTTTTTAAGGTTTGATTCAGTATAACTGTATACATGTATCCTGGGTAGGTGAGAGTGTTCTCGGACAGTCTTGTGCTAGCCCCATGATTTTCAGGGTGATAGGCAGAAAAATTGAAGTGTTGGATGTCTAATTCATGCATAAGTTGTTGAAAATAATCAAACATAAAATTGCTGGACAGATTTGGGGAGGCAAACAACTGTTAAAAAACATTGCCTAAACTTTTAGAACAGTTTTTGCTTCAGTATTCTTCAAAGGAATAGCCTATGGAAATCTTGAGGACGCACACATTATGGTCAACAAATATTGGTTGAGTGTCTTGATATTAGGTAAGGACCGACAGTCTACCATTTTTCTGCTAAATGGCTTGTCAAATGGTCAAATGCAGGAATAGGTTGCAGATGTGCCTTAGATATCTTCTGATTGGGATTTTCTACCATTTGTCAAGTGTGACAAGATCTATGGTACTTATATACATCACTTTTAATTTTCGGCCAATAAAAATGATTCAGGGTCTTTTGATAAGTCTTATCGACACCAAAATGACCAGCTTAAGGAGTTTTATAGGCTAGACTATGAATTTCCTGTCCATACGACGTTGGAACAATAGTTTGATTGCTCACTGGCCACTGATCATCAGCAGGTACATCAGGTGGTCTTCATTTTCTCATAATGACCCCATTTTTCTTAAAGTAACAAACTGGTACTTGAGCAGCAGGGAGGGTGAACAGACCACCTTGGCCGAATCATAACCCATTAAGACAAATTTGGTATCAATCATAACCAATTATGGTCCCAATTATATAGATACCTCACTCCCTTACACACAGTGATCCGCGTATTGGTTGCACCCTCCCTGATGCTGTAATTAAACCATTGCATTATAATAATGATTGGCGAAGCTCACTCAGCGCGATTAGCTCGAGAGAGACTAGAAGCAATTAAGAAATATCTACCTGTCCGTGATCAAGTAAAACAACAATTACAGCAGCGTCAACAAACACAAGAAGAATTTACAGAATCCGCAGAGCAATTATTTAAACCTATCACTGAAACCACTAAAGACATTGTTCCTGTGTTAAAAGAAACGGCAAAAGAAACTAAAAAGATAGCGGAGCGAACTAAAAAGACGAAAAAAATTCTACGAGAACTTCCCACTGAAATAGCATTTGCTCAGCCAACGGTGACGGAGTCACTAGAGACAGATCAAGCAGAAGGCGACGCAGTTACTGAGCAAGAACCAGAAGAACAAGCCAGCGCCAGGGTTAAATTGCATGATAAATTCAACGAGGATTTCATTGTCGGCATCGCAAAGTACGATATACCTAAATTAGCTGAAACCGCTTTTTTAACCTATGATAACCGGCGAAGATATTTAAAACCTGAGTATGCCGATGATCCTTTCTCACACGATCAATGGCACAAATGGATTTTTCGTTTACGTTTTGATGTCGATCAAGCTCGAACTACCGATAAAAGATATGCTGCTTACACGTCAGAGCTAAAAAATATGACGGTGGCTTTTCAGCGAATGCAACAACCAAAAGAAGAATCAGTATTTGATTATTTTATACCTGTGTCTGTTAAAACTATCCAAGATCCAAAACGTACAGAAACTATTGCAGTAAAATATGAATCCCGAGGTAAATATTTGAACCCTGAATACGTTGGCGAGTTTGATCTCGATAATTGGATTAAGGCTATATATCTCGTTTCTAGAGGTATTGAAAAAATAGATGACTTTGGCGATTACGATGAGTTTAAAAAAAATGTAACGTTGAAACGAATACAATTTTTAGAGGAAGCACCAGGAAGGGTGAACAGACCACTTGCCTGAATCGTCATTTGTCTACAACATAAGGTTCCTACGTAGGCTGAAAAAACAATGTCAATAACTCTAAACTAAAGTCTCTAACCGAGACTATTTCCGTACAGTTGAAAACGGATAATTTTATTGTTGATTTTTTGTTTTATTTTATAGTGCGTTTAGTTTACTCGTTGGTCAATTAATTTTGGTTGTTTTTCACCCTTCCTGCTGCTATAAATTAAACAACTATTATAAATATTATCAATAATGAATATTGGAGAACCACATTCAGCTAAATTAGCTCGAGAGCGATTAGAGGCAATTAAAAAATATTTACCTGTTCGTGATTCTGTCAAGCAACAATTACAATCACGTCAGGAATCTCAAGTTGAATTTGAAGAGGATACAAAACAATTATTTAAACCTATCACAGAAACCACTAAAGGTCTTCTTCCAACGTCAGAGAAAACCGCTGAAGCAACTGGAAAAATAGCAGAAAGAACTAAAAAAACAAAGAAGATTCTACGAGAACTTCCAGCTGAAATAGCTGCTGCTCAACCAATGCAAGAAATACTTGAAGGTATTGACCAAGCTCGTGCTGAAATGGGTGATATAAAAGATCGTATACCGGAATCAGAAAAAGAATCAGAAGCAAGAGCCAGGGTTAATCTGGTCGATAAGTTTACCGAAGAAGCTATTAATTTTATTTTAAAAGCCAAAGATTTAAAATTAATTGAGATTGCTACGAGAGGCTATTATGATCGAAAACAATATTTAAAATCTGAATTCGCTGATGATCCCGTAAATGAGAATACTTGGCGCAAATGGATATATCGCATATACTATAACGTTACTCAAGCTCGAAGCGACGATCCAGAATATAATGACTACAAAAAAAGGTAGATAACTATATTGCACAAAAAGTATCACCACTACCACAACAACAACAAGTATGGTCTCCATCAATGCGACAAATACTACAGCAAGCACGACAACAAAAACAACAATCTCCAAAATCACAAGTACCATTGCCACAATCTCCAAAACAACAGAAACCAAGCAAAAAGGAAGAGGAAGAAGAACGGCAAGACGCTACGCTTAGTACAGACGAATGGTGGAGACGATATGAAGAGAAAGAAAAAAAGGAGAAAGAAAAAAGATTACGAAAAGAATTAGAAGATTTAGAATTAATTGAAAAAGAACCTAAAAAAGTTGGAAGTGGGTTTACTACTCAAGGAAGTGGCCTTATTACTTGTCCCAATAACGTCCTTGCCGATGTTGAACGACTGGAAATTCTCATTGGAGGAAAACGAGCTGGTAATAACTCTCCAGAAATAATTAATGAAGCAGCTGATATTTGTAAACGATTATTTACAGGCGGTATCATGGATATTAATGTGCATCGGTCTCTCATTAATGAAATCGCCGACGATTATTACAGTGACTGAGTACGTAATTAAATACAATTACTATAATAAAATGATCGTACATAGTACTCAACGTGGACCAACCATGGTCAGGGTAATAAATTCACGATTACCAGTATACAAACCAACCTACGGAGATGGACTAGGTGATGTTGTTCAGGGTCTATTTAAAAGGATAGCCCCAAAAGCAATACCGATTGCAAAACAACTGGGAATGAAGGCCATTGATGTTGTTCGTGAAAAAGGCCCCGGTGTTCTTGGCAATCTTGCTGGTAAAGCGTTTTCAGCAATCAAAGATAGACTAGCACGATTAATACGACGAAAACCTCAGCCAGTAAAATTACCTAGCACTGAAGTAATGCCCGCAAATATCAGTAAAATAATAAATCAAGCTGCGAATCAAAAACTAGCAGAGTTGGCTAGTGTACCAATGTCAGAAAAAGAAAAAAAAATATAACCGCTAGTCTGATAGCAGGAAGTGGTCTTCGTGTTAGACGATAGCAAATATAATAAAGATGTTCAAGCGCATATCTGATCCCGCATTCGACATGGACGCACCAGTACTCAAAGATGAGTCTGTGCGTGATTATTAATATTATTCTATGACGCTCGAATTCCAGATCAGCGTGGGAGGATTGAACTACAGGTTCAGGATACAAGTAGGTATTTCCTACCCGCTGAGGCGTTTATTGAGATTGAAGGTGAGATTTTGAAAATGGATAATACTGCATATGGAGCCGATGACAGATTTAGTTTTGTTAATAATGGTATTATGGCTTTATTTGACAGCGCCACAAACATGATTGACGGAAAAATTATTGAATCAATTCAGAAGGACGTTGATGTTGCAACAACGATATTGGGTCTAGCACAATACAGCGATGATTATTCAAGATCGGCTGGACCGTCAATGATGTTTGTCAAGGATACTTCTGATCACCCTGACAACAGACAGCATAATTTGGTACAAACGACACGGGATGCTGCAGTCGATCCACAACCAGCTGGAATGATAGACTGACCCGGTGCTGCATTTCCGTTACTGCACAGTATTAATTCAAATTTCAACTTAGGGTTTACAGCACGTCGATCAATGTTGAAAGGTAATAGGAGATTTTCATGTGCAATTCCACTTTCACACATATTTGGATTTTGCAGAAATGTCAGAAAAGTTATTTTCGGAGCTAAACATACGGTTGTACTCGTACGAAAGGCTACAGACAATGATGCAATATGGCACGTTAAGGGAGTTGGTGCTAATCCTGCTGCTATAGAGGCTGCAACTATAGCGCTTCATGGTAAAGTGATATTAACCAAACTTTCATTGTGGATGCCAGTAATGATTCCATCAATATCTGAAGAAGATTGGTTACTTGCTTTCATGGGCAGCGGTGGTAAATCGATGTTATCATGGTTAACAATGACCACAGATTCTACCCAGAGTAACATTAATGGTTTATTTACATGGCAAATAGCTTCTCAGCAAGGTGTTTCTGCACCACGACGTATATTTATTGCATTTCAAGATGCTGCACGGGTAAATAATCAAACGCAAAGTATTATGATATTTGACAATCTTGGTGTTTCTGAGGTTTCATTAAGGATAAATGGACATCAAGAACCATCCGAGGATATATTACTGACTTTTGAGCAAAATCATGTAGCACGTGCATTTCATCGTCTGATGACGTTCGTGGGAGGTGATAAAAATATCGATACTGGTTTACAAATATCACAGTTAGATTTTACAACGTTATATCCAATTTGTTACTTTTCACTCGAACATTTAGATTTGTTTAGACAGTCAGTAGTTGATATACACTTTCGAGCTCGTGTGACACTACCAGCAGCTATTGCCAATTACAGAGAGAGCAATAGCCGTTATACTCAGCGATAAATCAATGTTACTTGAAGGTGTTGGTGGTCGCATGAGAGTTGTTGATGCTCCAGTAGAAAACATGTAATTAGATCGCTCATAATATTATAATGTCATATAATCACGTTAGTGTTAGTCTGACTCCTGGTCAGATTAAAAGGCTACAATCAGCATCAAAAAATAACTGTGGAATAAAAATATCGCTAAAGAAAGAACAGATGAGCGGTGCAAATAAATTATCGTTGACCGATCGTCAGTTCAGAAACTTCAATGAAGCCAAAAAATCAAATAAAGGTATAAAACTTAATCTTTCTGAGGGCGCCGTTAAAGACATCGCTAAGACGGGTGGTATATTTCCTCTTCTTGCTGCTATACCAGCATTAATAGCCGCTGCAGCCCCAGCAGTTGCAAAAGCAGCTGCATTAGGCGCCGTTGGAACCGCTGCTGGAATGGCATTAAAGAAAGCAACCGGACAGGGAATCATGCACGCAGAAAACTTAAAAAAATGATCACTGGCAAAACAACACGGAAGACGTCTAAGAGCACCAAACGTGTCACAGCCGGGTCGTCTAAGATTATCAGGCCCAGCATACGGTCGCGGTCTAAGATTACCAGGGACCCCTTATTCATGGTGCGGAAAGGGTCTAAGACTTCCCGGGACAGTTCATTGATTCTGCCTATGTCCAATTTTGATTTACTCGATGCTGCTAAAAAATTAAAAATAAAAAACTGCAGAGGTGTTTTTATGCGTGATCAATGACCAAAACAACCAAACAATATTGAAACCGGTATTATTAATCTCGATAAAAACTCTGGTCTAGGCACCCACTGGGTTGGATATGCAATTGATCCACGTGGAATTATTTATTTTGATTCATATGGACTAGCGCCACCAAAAGAATTTTTAGAATATGTTAGCGGCATGCAAAGTATTCCAATCTGGTATTCAACGCTACCAACACAAACATTAACTGATCCACCATTATGTGGTCGTGAAGTACTCGCTGTACTTGATGCTGTATCAAAATCAGCAAAACCACCTCATAAAGTAATGAATGAATATACTACGTTGTCACATTCAAACAGACATTAATAAATATAATGGTAGATATTTACGGTAGATCTTCTCGTGATAAAGCTCAGCAGCAAGCTGATTTATCTAAATATGCAACCCTTGATCAGCTCAGAAATGAGATTGATTATTTATTAAATATTACAAGTGTGGATCAAAATGAGGTCGTTGTTTTTCAGGATAAAGAAGGACGATTAAAGACAAGTAATATACAACTGCCAGATGTACTCATACGAATTCCTACCGCGGTTGTTAATAATATTGTTACTTTTACTGATCAGGGTAAAATACAAGATTCCGGTAAGTCAGTCAACGATTTTATCAATCGAGCTGGTGATTCATTCAAGGATAACATTATCATGAACCGAAATAAAATTATAGGCCTTGGAAACCCAACCGCAGATACAGACGCTGCAAGAAAGAAATATGTCGACGATCAAGAATCTAAGTACGTATTAGTCAACGGCGGTATAATGCGTGCATTTCTCAACATGAATAACAATGGTATTAATAATCTAAGAACACCAGAATCTGATTTTGATGCTGCAACAAAAAAAATACGTCGATGATAAGGAAATTCCTATGACAACTTCGCTAAAAACAATCAATGACGAAATGACTACACTCAATGCTACTTTTCTAGACATATAGAAACGTTCTTAAATTTTCGTAGAAACATAAACAAAACCATTAAAGATTTTTTTTTGGGAACAACCAACCGTTGACATAAAACTCTCCGACGTTAACACGAAACTCGACATTATCAGTGGAATACCTAATATTGTTAAAAAAAACTAATCTGATTAAAATTCCACACGGACAGATTAAAAATATCGTGTACATAGTAGCATCGGGATCATCAACATGGGCACCACAAAATAACACTCTCGAACATACCGCAGAAGTAACTGGGTTATACAGGCTGTCCATGTACGGTTTAGAAATTACTGCTGCCACTTCATCATCACCGAATATATATCATAATCCTCTATTGGTGATGCTAAATAAAAACACTCAAGAAATATTTATGTTGACGTCAACGGAAATGCCTCCGAGACGTTACTGGTGGTGTCTGGAATTCGTAGCTGAAACTCCTTAATTAATTACTTAACGTCATTGTATAATGGATCAAAACCATGGACCTCAGTCCTACATCGACGTTCAACGTCACAGATATAATCAAGTGTGTAAATGTCAGACTGAATTAAAAAATATAATCGACTATTATACAGTAAAAGTAAAAAAATATCGCAGACGTATGGTTGTCATTGATATAGTTGTTTACTCAGTTTCCGCTATTGTTGCTGGAGCCGGATTATTATTATCAACAATAACAATGACAGCGCGCAGTTGTAACAATTGTCATTTCAACTATCGCAGGCATTCTTAGTATTATCGCCAAGAAGATAGCTACATGTACAAATGATACATTGCACGAGTATATAATAAAATTACATACAGCAACTAAATTATCGTCATATATTTCCTTGTACCTCAGTGATGGTAAAATATCTGATGAGGAGTTCGCAACAATAATGAAAACCTACGATGAAGCATTCAGAATCGCTAGCGATTTTGTTGACAAAGTCACTCACAATAACCAAGGCGAATTAAATAATAACAGTAATAATAATGACTGAGTCTTCGGCAGCGTCAAGAGAATTACTTCAACAGATCGTCACTAATACAACACCGTCAAAAACTACTATGATATCATTAAGTTCGACCAATCCTGAGTTTAGCGTTAATTTTCCAACCGCAATTCCAGCAAAGGAAATAGCCCTAGCACAATTGCGAGTTTATTATAGCTGGCCAAATATTAGATCAAAACCATTTGGTGGACTACAGCCAAATAATTCGCAGGTATTTGCAAATAAGAATAAACCTGATGGAACTCCTGATTGGCAAGTAGTTAGCATTCCAACGGGTAGTTATCAAATAGAACAGATCAACGATGAGTTAGCATTCCAACGGGTAGTTATCAAATAGAACAGATCAACGATGAGTTCCAACGCAGAATTAAATCTATTACAGGAAAAGAATCAAAAATAGCAATTACTGCTTACGAACCAACATTATCAGCGGCAATTGAAATAAATTCTCCTGATTATTCTGTAGATATTTATCAAAGTTCGATTAGATCTATGTTAGGCTGGCCAGATATTCCACAAGTTTATCAAGGACCACCTGAACCACAACGATCTGATTTTGTTACAGATAAAAGAATATTTATAAAACTTCCAGAATATCGAAAAGTTGAAGAGGCTTATCCATGGCAAAAATATTTAGGCGATAAAAGATTTATACATTATATAGATAGAATAGAAGACTATTTTATAAAAACCATTGATGGTAAAAAAGATAGAATAGTGACTCTTGATGTTGATTTAATAAATTCATATGCTAATACAATTAAATCTGAACATGAACGTGTATTTAATAATCTACAAAATTTATTTTCAAGTATTAATGTTTCTTACAACGATGATTTAAAAAATCAAATAATTGAAACAATACAACATTTGAATCAGGTTGCTTCAGACCTAGAGTTTATGAATAATATTATTGTTAACAGAGAAAAACATTTATATAAACCAGCAACAGATAGACATGTTGTAGGTTCCATAATTAATGAAGACGATCCAATTCAGCGTGTTTCACTCAATCGTTTGTTTACAACAGTATTTCTTAAACATTTCAGAATTACAAGAGAACAACTACCAACATTTATAATTCTGGGATTTAACTCTGAAGAGCTAAAGAAATCAGTTAATGATCTTATTGATGAACACTTTAAAAGAATATGTGATTCATGGAAAAAATTAATACCTACACCAACCATTCTTAAATATAATAATGATCCACACGGTGGAGGTCGTCATATTTCTCCTGGTATTGTTAATATAACATCAACGATCGCAGTCAGTTTAGTATGTGACGTAATTGATGGCAGCTATCAAGTAGATCTTGAAAAATCCACTCAAGCTCAACAAGGGTATATATTATATTCATTTAGCCCTCAAGCTCCGCCCGGGTGGTTAATTGTATCTGAGCCAATTAATCCAGTTTATCTACGTGTACATAATCCATTTTTGTCAAGAATAAATTTCAAGCTTACTGACCAGACAGGACACATTTTGGATTTAAGACAAGAATCACTGAATATTAATCTATATATACGCTCGTAGAACGTCCGAGTAAATATTTCCTGATAGAATCAAGGGAAAAAAATAATCTGATTCTGAAATAATATAATTATTTTATTTTTTTTTACTGATTTTTCTCATTCTGATGGGTTAGATGGTACTATGTTTCATGAAATATCTACAGATTCGTTAATCAGATGGGTTAAATGGTACTCTGTTTCATGAAATATCTACAGATTCGTTAATCAGATGGGTTACATGGTACTCTGTTTCATGAAATATCTACAGATTCGTTAATCAGATGGGTTAAATGGTACTCTGTTTCATGAAATATCTACAGATTCGTTAATCAGACTCAATGAAATATTCATGGGTTTGTTAATCAGATTCAATGAAATAATCAGAATTTTCTTAATCAGATGGGCTAAATGGTACCTGTTTCGTGAAATAATCAGAATTTTCTTAATCAGATGGGTTAAATGGTACTCTGATTCGTGAAATATCTACAGATTCGTTAATCAGATGGGTTAAATGGTACTCTGTTGCATGAAATATTTGCAGATTTATCAAACAATATTATTATTATAATGCTCGTTAACAAACCTTCTGTTATTGATATTGATTCGTAAAATCTACAGATTCGTTAATCAGATGGATTAAATGGTGCTCTGTTTCATGAAATGTTTAGAATTTTCTTAATCAGATGGGTTAAATGGTACTCTGTTTCATGAAATATTTAGAATTTTCTTAATCAGATGGGCTAAATGGTAGTCTGATTAATAAAATTGTTATAAATTTCTCATTCTGATGGGCTAAATGGTACTCTGATTAATAAAATTGTTACAAATTTTTCAATCTGATGGGTTGAACAATACTCAAAATCATTAAAATCTGAATAATATATATTTGAGGCAATTTTACATATAATGAAGCGAGATAACTCTGCTCTCTCTCTGCAGAGTAAATTAGTTATTATCTCCCCCCGTCGCTGCGTCAATTTATAAGACCACGAAGATATTTTGTTTTCTTTCATCAAAACGGTTAATTATTTAGCGATTTAATTGTTATCTGTTAGCAATTAGCTGTCACTGGAGCAGTAATTTGTAATAGAAAAGGATATTTATGCACCTTTTGACTCTGATGACTTTAAATCACGTCGGTTTAAATGCAAGTGCATAATTACAAATCAGAGTTATTTTTAGCAACACAGCTGTTGTACATATATTTTCACCTAACGAACGATAACTCATACAAAAAATGCAATGTGCGATTATTTTATACAGTATATTTTATGAATTATGTTTGTAAATTGAAGTAAATCTACGCTACAGTTCTACAATAATTGTGATTTTATTCAGTATACTGCTCGTACGTAAATTGCCTGCTTATTCAGTGTTGGGTTAACTATATAAACATTTTAAAACGTTTATATGTAAAACAGGTCTGTGGTCCAGTGCTAAAGCGTTAGATTCTCGTACACAAGGTCCGTGGTTCGATTCCCATGATTGACATAGTCAGTGGAGGCGATCTTGATGTCATTTCATGGGGTTATCATGGAGAGAGTTGTATAAAATCTGTTGGACGTAGGTAAATCCCCCCCCCCGTTGTATTCCGTGTATAGTTAAGTTTATGTCTGTGCTGTCCCTTAGAGATAAGTACCATAGTTAAGTTTATGTTTGTGCTGTCTGCAAAAAATCAAAATCAAAAACTCAAAATCATAATCATATGTATATATAATCATGATCATACAATCATATGTATATAATCATAATCATATGCATATAATCATAATCATATGTATATAATCATAATCATATGTATATAATCATAATCATATGTACATAATCATAATCATATGTATATAATCATAATCATATGTATATAATCATCATCATATGTATATAATCATAATCATCTTCAAAAAACAGTCCTCTCTGGGGACTATTATTTTTATTTTAAAGAAATAATTGTTATATATGAACCAAGAAAATATTAATGCTATTATTTCCGCTATCAAAAAACTGCAGCATGAAGGAATAAATCTCTCTGATAATCTCGATCCTGAGAAAATATTATGCGATTATGAAATATTGAAACAACGAAAAGCCGAGGGTAAATACACACTGACATCTGAGTACAGATTCATGAAACTGATTTATCAATAATTGCTGGTATCCTTGGCAGGAGTAAATGACAAACAGGTAAAGCTGTTTGCGCCTCTTGCACGTTCGATTGAAAATATCAGATCTGAACTATCTCGTGAATACGAGAAAAAGAAGATTATAGATAATCGTGTAATACAACTAAGAAAAATTATGTTATTTGATTCTGTCAATGACACTGAGAGCAGCGACAGTGAAGGTGTCATGATTGATTGGAAATAATTAACAGAGTTGAACTATACAGTAAAAAAAAATATTTATTTATTCTGTTTTTTGTTAAGAGTACAGAATTATCTGATATATTCAAATATTATCGACTGATCATATTTTTTTCAATATGCAGATTTGTATGTTTTATTTGCAACAAATTGTACTGATTGTGGATGTGTGCCAAAATGTTTTGCAGCTGCACTAATTGATGGAAAAGTTATTTCTTGGCCTGTTTCTGTATTTACAGATTTAATAGCTCTCTTTTTAAATACTTTACACCTTCCTGTATTTCCACGTGCAGAATTCTGACTCTGTGTAATAGCTTGCAGGTTAGATAACCGATTATTTTTGGGATTTCCATCAATGTGATCAATTACAAATCCGTTTTTAATCAATCCAAAATAACCATCGTAAACGAATCTATGTGATAAATAATTTTTATTTCCACTGGTATTAAATGCAAAATAACCAAATTTATTAACACTACCGACTGGTTTTTTTGATCGACAGTGTCTGATTACACCATCTCGTGATGCTTCATAATTTTTTATTATAGGACGTGCCACAAATTCGTTTTGCTCCATCTATATATAATATTATTTGTCTAAATCATTGTTTTGAAATCTGACCAGATAATCTTCTACGGTTTTTATAGGAGATTTACCTGACAATGTCAAAGTATTATTTTTTTGGTCATAATATCGTTTTAATTCTCTATATTTTTTACCGCCGCATTTTACACATAACTGAGTTTTTCCTCTGACTCCAACACCACATTGCACACACGGTTTTGGTCCTAGACTACCATTTTAAACGCTTTGCATATGGTAGCAGCAGAATTCATTCACGCATGCTTTGTTACAAGGAGAAGTGTATCCAATTTTGAGCCAAATACATCGATTCTTTGTTTGAATCATTATATATATACTAAAATTTAATTTAAATATTTGTTTTAATTATAATATGGAATTATCCATCATTGAGCCTTCCGCAATCTCGGCGGGAACTAGATTGATCTTGACAGACTATCAGAATATAAATTTAGTGTTTCGATGCAAGATCTAGCTTTAACAAATGAGGATATAACCAAACGTATCCGTGAAGCCAAGAAGGAATTTCATGACGATGGTGCGGCTCATTTGTGATCAAAATTCAGAGTTGGAAATGTTGTCAATATGATGAATGACAAACGAGGAAGAATAATTATTAACCACCTTGATGTTCAAAAATATTTTATTTTAATAAAATTTATTGTAAGGACAGACGACGATACTTGGATTATCCGTGACAAGCGTGATCCAGTCTGCATACAGTCAGGAAATAATATTGTTCTCTTGAGTAATAAATCTAAGCCCGGAATACTGACTGGTATTGACAAACCGTATTATGAACGTGGATACCCTGTGACTGCGGTTGTATATGCAATATATCTGCTGAATAATAAAACTGATGTTGGAGATCTCAAACCGATGAGACTGTCAGAGTCAAGAATAAACTGCATAGCTGAACGGGTAACAGAACATTCATTATTTCAAAGTTCAGAATATGATTATTATGATCAGTTTGCATGGCCTGGTGGGGATATTTATCGTACAGAATCTCTTCATGTAGAAATGGAACATCTTGCGCTGAAATATACTTCTGACGATGTCAAAGTTAGACAATTACTGAATAATTGTTTTACAGTTCCATCAGTTGCTGCTCACTTTGCTCAGGAGAAAAATGCATGGAAACCTACACGATCAGAATTTATTGAAGATATCCAGAAAAGTTGTATAGAATATGGACACGGTGGATTATGGAATACTAAATACAAGTATAACGACGTTATCTCAGTTGATATGGTAGCATGTTATCCTGGGAGTTTTCTTGGATATGGAGAATGTTCTAGATACTTTATGAGATTTGGACATCCATCACATGTGATGACCAGAGTTGCGATGAACGGACCTTTACCAGATTTTGACTTAACCGGATTCGCATATATAGAATCATTCGAGTTTACAGAAAATCTCCATCCGATTACTTATGCTTGGTTTGGAAAACATTTTTCAGAAAAATGTTGGGTTCCAATAGTACTATTACGATACAAGCTTGATGCTGGAATTTTAACATTATTAAAGATAAATGAGGCAATTATATCGTGTAGTTCACAGAAGCAAGTTTGGTTACCAGAACCGGATAGATTTAATATCGATGATGCCAGAAGAGAATTTCCTGATCTCAATGAAGATGACATTATTAAAATTACTAATAATATACGTAAATGCAGAGATGAGCATGATGAGAAAGTTGAAAAGATCTCGGTAGAAAGATAATTGGTAAATTTACTCAAGGAGGAGCATATGATAATAAAAGACACTGTACAAGATTGATTATGGACGATGCTGAACTCGATTTTATAATCGCTGATACAACGGAAAAAACACATTTATAAGCCGATGTAATGCTTATTTATCAGATGGAACCAAACTAGGCACAATTGTGAGCTATATTGATGGTGACTCACCGCAGTTTGCTCACTTAAGATCTTCAATGCTAGCCTATGTTTCGATAAATCTATTGTCGATGATAAATAGATTTCCTCGTTACGCTGTCAGAGTTGCTACGGATTCGTTCTACATAAATAAAAAATATACGGATTTGTTAAAACCGCTACTTGGCAATGGTGAATGGGGGACATGGAGAATAAAACAAGAAAATATACTTAGTTATTCTGAATCTGCCGACGTTGAAATTAAGGAGATATATTACAAAAATAATAATCAAGTATCAAAGTCATCAGCACCATCTGTATATGATCCCGTGGCTTGACATAAGAATGTTTATCTTAACGGATGCGGTGGTTCAGGTAAAACAACTCGTGCGATTAAATTATTCCTGAACAACCATTCAGATATAATTGTTTTGACACCTACACACAAATTAGCCAGAGAAATAAAAGAACGAGGAGTAAAATCATGTACATACCATAGTTTCTTTAGATGGTGCGGAGACACATGGACTCCATCGCGGATGGGTGAGAAATATATACCTAAATATATTATCTGGGACGAGGTATTCACGGTGTCGTTAGAAATATTAAAAATATTTCTTGATTGGTTATTAACAAAGAATACTGCTGTAATAATGTATGGCGATCATGGTCAACCACCACCCTTTATTGGACAGTCACCACATAAGTACACGGTATCATCAGGATCATCAACTTGGACACCGCAAAATAACACTATTAAACATACCGCAGAAGTAACCGGTGTGTACAGGTTGTTCGTGTTCAGTTCTGCAAAATTTATAATATTTACTATATTTTCATGGCGTTATTCAACCGCTAATTTTTCTGGGACTGTATCTGTAGTGTTAAATAAAGATACCGAAGAAACGTTTATGCTGGTATCAGATGATAAAATATTAACCACAGCATCTTACTGGTGGTGCATAGAATTTGTAGCTGAAACACCTCCGTTGTCTTAGACAACAACTATAGTATAATGATAGACGTTAACAGATACAGATACGATCAAGTAACGACATGGCAGAATAAATTAAAAACCATCATCTATAATTATACAGCGAAAATAAAGAAGTATCGTAAACGTGCAACCGTCGTTGATATCATGGTTTATTCGGTTTCTACGCTAGTTGCTGGAACCGGCGTAGTATTAGCATCGCTAGCGACGATGACGGCGCCGATCGTTGTAACAATCATTGTTTCATCGTCAACGTCGATCGCTGGAATATTTAATATAGTCGCAAAAAAGATAAATACGTGCACGAATGAAAAGTTAAACGAGTACACAATGAAATTACACACAGCAACGACCGCATATTCCACATTATCATCGCTTATTTCTTCGTCGCTTAATGATGGAATAATATCCGACGAAGAATTCAGTATCGCAATAAAGATATACAATGAAGTATTCAACGTCAGTGACACAGTCACCGTCGTCGTTAATGAAAAAATTCCTGAACAGGATTTAAAACAATAATAGTATAATAATGGCCGAGTCAAGGGAATTATTACAACAGATCGTTACTAATACTGCTCCGGTAAGAACCACAATGATATCAGCGAGCTCGACTTCGCCTGAATTCAGTATTAATTTTCCAACTGCAATTCCAGCTTCCGAGATAGGTCTAGCGCAATTACGGGTTTATTATAGTTGGCCCAATATTAGGTCAACGTCGTTTGGTGGACTACAACCGAATAATTCATTAGTATTTGCAAATAAGAACAAACCCGATGGAACTCCTGATTGGCAAGTAGTAAGAGTACCCACGGGCAGTTATCAAATAGAACAGATCAATGAAGAATTCCAGCGCAGAATTAAATCCATCACAGGAAAAGAATCAAAGATTGCTATTACTGTTCATGAGCCAACGCTTTCTTCGGCCGTTGAAATACTATCGCCGGATTACACCGTGGATATATATCAATCCACGATTAGATCAGTATTAGGTTGGCCTGATGTTGCACCTCCATATGTAGGTCCACCAGAACCACGTCGAGATGAGTTTTGGACGAAGGAGAAACAGTTTATGAAAACTCCCGAGTACAGAAATAAATACCCGTGGAACGTTGCTGAGTATTTTATCGTCGACGATAATAAAATATTGTTTCTATCAAAAGTTTATTATGTATCATCTGATGGGGATGTTATACAAAATTATAATGAGGCTGAAGGAATATTTCATCCAATCATAGATGAATTTAATAGAATTCATGCGCATTTGAAAAATTTAATCATTGATCTAACACAAAATTACACCGAAGACACTCAAAAAATATCATTGATGTAATTCAACACCTGAACGCGGTGATATCTGACCATGACCGTATAAGACGTGACATACATGAAAATATCAATTTAGTTAATCAACTGTATAGTAAAAATCCTACTATCGCTACAAATTCGAGTTTATTGCTAGATGAATATTCGAAGACACTGAGAGTCCGTTATAAAACTCCAAAAATTGAATTTAATACTGGGGATGATTTTTCAAAAATCCTCGAATCATGGAAAAAAATAGCCCCACCAGCAAGTATTCTTCGACACAATAACGATCCATACGGGGGTGGTCGTCATGTCTCACCGGGTATCGTCAATATTACATCAACGATCGCTGTCAATCTAGTATGTGATGTTGTCGACGGCAGTTATCAAGTTGACACTGACAAATCCAATCAGGCCCAACAAGGATACATTCTCTACTCGTTTGCCCCTCAAGTCCCTCCAGGTTATTTGATTGTATCAGAACCAATCAATGTTGTTTATCTGAAATGTCACAGTCGTCTCTTATCACGGATACATTTCAAACTTACTGACCAAAATGGCCACTTGCTCGATCTTAGGTCGGAGTCACTGAATGTAAACTTATATGTGAGATCGTAGAGTGATTCCGCAACGAGAAGCAAAAACAAAATATCAAATAATTAATTTTTTTTTGTTTTATGAGACAATGGGCCGTGATACAACAATTATTTTTTTACGGTTTAAAATCAGCTGGGACAACTTTACAAGTAGGTATTCTAGCTTCGTCGTCGTTGTCACTGATGACTTCGTCAATGGTGACGCAGTCACTACAGTCACATTCAACGTCTTTATCTTTAGCCAGTAATTCTTCCGCGTCTTCGTTTATCAACTCCGTCATCGCCACGATATCTTTCAGCTGTTTTATACGAGCGTGTACGAGCCGCTTCGTTTCGTATTCGTGAGATAATGCTGACCTAACCCGCTCGATGGCCCGTGATAACGGCACAAATAATTTCACTTGCGTATCAGTGATTGCCGCCAGCGATCGTAACATCGCCTGCTGAATTATCTTTATGAATCTATAATCGGCGGGCAGCGTATTCCTATTTTCTGACCTACGAAATTGTAATGATTCAAAATCACTCATTATTTTTTCAGAATCAAGCTGGTCAGATATTTTCACGCCGCTGTGTTGTAATTTCTTAATAACAGAAATAATTGATGTGATGTTTTCGTGATTCATTATTTTATATATTATAAATTATTTGTTTAAATAAAAATATATTTCTGAGTGAATATTTCTGAACAAAAATAAAATATTTGAGAAAATCTGACCAAAGTCACAATTTTGACTGGTATTATACCCCTCAAATTCATGAAATCTGTACACTTTCGCCAAACTGACGGGTATTATACCCCTCAAATTCATGAAATCTGTACAGAATTTATGAATTCTGCACAAAATTCATAAAAAAAAATTTGAATCAGAATTTATATTTATAAAAAATAAAATATTTTACAGAATCTGTACACTTTCGCCAAACTGACGGGTATAATGCCCATCAAATTCATAAAATCTGTACAGAATTCCAACGCAGACGGGTATTATACCCCTCAAATTCATGAAATCTGTACACTTTCGCCAAACTGACGGGTATTATACCCCTCAAATTCATAAAATCTGTACAGAATTCATGAAAAAATATCTGAATCATAATAAATATTTATAAAAAATAAAATATTTGAGAAAATCTGTACACTTTCGCCAAACTCATGAAATCTGTACAGAATTCCAACACTGACGGGTATTATACCCATCAAATTCAGAAAATCTGACCAAAGTCACAATATTGTTGGGTATATTGCCCATCAAGTTCATAAAATCTGTACAGAATTTCATAAAAAATAAAATTTTATTATAATAAAAATATATTCTGAATCAGATAAATATAAAAATATATTATTTCTGAATCACATAAATATAAAAATATATTCTGAATCGGATAAATATAAAAATATATTCTAAATCAGATAAATATAAAAATTTCTGAATCAGATAAATATAAAAGTATTCTGAATCAGATAAATTATTTCTGAACATAAAAATAAAAATATATTTTATAAATTCAAAAATAAACAGCAGCTATGATGCTCAGTCTACCATTCCACTGGGTCCCTTCTGCCGGTAAAGTCTTTTGCCAATAAGATCCTAAGAGTCCTTGTTGGGGGCATCAAGCCACAGGCACTCTTCATGGTTAAGACCTGTCTTATGGTCCACAGGCACCTTATTGAGACTTTTTGGTCCGGCGGACATTCTTTCTGAATGCCCTATGTGGGTACCCTTCAGTGAGGTCACAAGGTCGCGACTTCACATCATCCTGCTGTTTATTTTGGGGACGCAAGCGATTTCATGTAAACCCCCCCCCAAATCAAACCCCTGGGTAAGTGCAAAACTGCACCCACCACGTTGTTTGACGTGGAGGGGGGACATGAAATCTCATGGGGCTTGCGCCCCCACCATAATAACATCTGTCGCCGAATGCAAGATAATATATCTTTAGCATTTTTGGAGACTCGAACACGCAGAGAGTCTACACTAGTTGATCTGCACGCAGACGCCTTAACACCACGGCTATCGGAGCTCTACAAATATACAGTTAAGTATATAAATATTCACACTGCCTCACAGTGACTGTGTCACTGACTGTGAAACCAGTGACAATGTCACGGACACTGAAATAATATTCTGATTCTGAATAAATTCTGCAATTTTATATATTTCTGCCGCTTCTGTTTTGTTAACATGCTGTATTTTCATGCTTCTTAATGCAGTCAAGGCAGAACTATCTAAATGCACGGATCGATATTGTTCTGGTATATTCCGCCTACTGCAGAACTGCGTAGATTCATTTAATATAGTGTCGTCTGCTGCGATCTATATGTGCACAATATAATATCACGGCTGAGGTTTTTATGTTTTGTTTGAGGATATATTTTCTGCAATTAATACTTCCACGGGGCCACTGGCCCGTTAAAATATCTGGACTGGAGAGATATTTAAACACTACGATTAGACTACAGTACAATAACTGCTCAATTACGTTATCAACGATGGGACGGATTCTTATCATTGAATATGTATAAGCAATAACAAAAAAAAAGGAAGACAACTACTTGATTGTTCTATCAGCGATGACGGATTTATCTCTCTTCACTGTACATATCGGAACATGATCTTTTGTTGAAATTTTTTCGAAAACGCTGATTTAGTAATACTATTTGCAGCATGACATATTGAAGGCATACAAATATCAAAATATTTGGCAGCCACGTACATGGAATTAAAAATTCTCTCTTCACCAGCCTCTGTATTTATGGATATAACCGACCTAGGAGTCTTATCATTATAACCAACACTTCCAAATTTTAAATTCTGACTTTGCGTAACAACCCGCCGGTTAGATAAATTATTATTTTTTGCAATTTCGATCAACGTGATCAATTACAAGTCCGTCTTCGATGACCCCATAAAAACACTCGAACACGAACCTATGTGAGTGATATCTTTTTTTTCCAATAGTAAATCTAAAATAACCAGCATTATCAACAGTACCGACTGGGGCTTTTCGTTGACAGTGTCTAATGACACCATCAGGAGAAGCTTCATAATTTTTAAATATTGGATGTTTTACAAGATTCATTTTTATATATGATATTATTTATCTAAATGATAATCTTAAAATCTGGCCAGATAATCTTCAGCGGTTTTTAACGGAGATTCACCTGACGACTTCTTATCGTAATATCGTTTCAACTCTCTGTATCTTTTACCCCTACACGCTACACATAACCGTGTTTCTCCTCTTACTCCAACACCGCATCGTAAACACGGTTTTTGTCCTAGACTGCCTCTTCGGAAACTTTGCATGTGTTGGCCACATAATTCATTTACGCATGATTTATTACAAGGAGTTGAAAATCCAATCATAAGCCATCGGCATCGGTTGTTTGAATCATTATATATATATAATTAAAGTTTAATTAAACATATATATTTGGCTTAAATATAGTATGGAGGAATTTGAGAGATTATCCACAATCGAACCTTTTACCGCAAGATTTGATCTTGACAAATTACCAAAATCTAAATTTAATTTTTCCATGCAAGATCTGGCTGTGATAAATAGTGATATAACCGATCGTATCCGTGAAGGCAAAAAAGAATTTTGCAATGATGGTGCGGCTCATACTTGGTCCACATTCAGGATTATGAGCGACAAAGGTGTTGTTGTTGATGCTAGAATGAGTGACGAACGAAGTAAAAATATTCTTAACTACCTTGACGCGCAGAGATATATTATTCTAGTAAAATTTATTGTTCAGACAGATGATGATACTTGGATTATTCGTGACAAACGCGAACCTGTACGACTTCATACTGGAAATAATACTGTTACATTAAATAAACAATCTAAGCCTGGTGTGCTACCGGTATTGATAAACCATATTATGAACGAGAGTATCCTGTTACTGTGGTTATATAAGCAATATATCCGCTGAATAATAAACCCAGCGTTGGGGATCTCAAACCGATGAAAATTTCAAGACTAAATTGTGTAGCTGAACGTGTCATGGAGCATTTCTCAAAAGCAATACGGGGAAACGGTTTAACAGATATAAGACGCACAAAAATAAACGAGTGGGCAGAAACAGTTAGAGATACCGGAGCATCTATCAGTGACGTTGCTAAGCTAGAAAAAAAATTAAAATTTCCAATAACAGTAAAAACACTGACCGGAGAGATTTTATATAAGTCAAAATACCCATCAAGAGGAGCTCCAATAACAATCATTGATCATAATGCACATGCATGGACCGATGCTGTAACAATATTTCCACGAGATAGGACAGTTAGATTTTATGACGATTATATATTCGATGCTATCAGTGATATCAGTAAGAGCGATCCTGTATGTGTTTGGTTATTTCAGAGTTCAGAATCCGCATATTACGATCAATTTGTAAAACCTAACGGAGATATTTACCGTGGAGAATCTCTCCATGAAGAAATGAAAAATCTTGCACTGAAATATAATTCTGACAACGTCGAAGTTGAACAATTACTAAATAATTGTTTTACAGTTCCATCAGTTGCGGCTCACTCTGCTCAGAAGAAAAATTCATGGTCACCGACACGATCAGAATTCCTCGAAGATGTTCAACGTAGTTGTGTCGAATATGGGCATGGCGGATTATGGAATACCAAATACGATCATCGTAAAGTTATATCCGTTGATATCGTTGCGTGTTATCCTGGAAGTTTTCTTGGATACGGAGAATGTTCTAAATACTTTGAGCGATTCGGACATCCCACACACGAAATGACAAGAGTTGCAATAAATGGACCGTTACCTGATTTTGATTTAACCGGATTCGCTTGTGTAAAATCGTTTAAGTTCCGTGATCATCTTCATCCTATCGTTTATGCGTGGTTTGGTAGACATTTCTCAGAAAAACATTGGGTTCCAACGGTATTATTACGATACATGTTTGACGCTGGAATTTTAGTGTCGTTGAGCGTAAGTGAAGCTATTATATCATATCATTCGCAGAAACAAGTTTGGCTACCACAACAAAAGAAACATTCCCTGACAGATCCAGATGAAGATTGGAATACAATCGATTACGAAAATAAAGTTGCAAAAGATCTCGGCAGAAAATAATTGGTAAATTTACTCAAGGTGGTTCGTATGATCATAAACGGCATTGTACAAGATTGATCATGGATGATGCTGAGTTAGATTTTATAATTACTGATACAACAAAAAAAGGAGCATTTGTAAGCAGATGCAATGCTTATTTGTCAGATGGAACCAAACTAGGTACAATCGTGAGTTATATTGATGGTGAGTCACCGCAATTTACTCATTTAAGATCTTCTATGCTCGCTTACGTTTCTATAAATTTATTATCGATGATAAATAGATTTCCTAGTTACGCTGTCAGAGTTGCTACGGATTCATTTTATGTGGATAAAAAATATTTAGATTTGGTAAAACCATTACTCGGTAGCGGCGAATGGGGATCGTGGCGAATAAAACAAGTGATGTGATGTGATTATGATTTTTAACGTAGCTTTAACAATTTTTCAGTCATATCGCTACGATGTCTGCAGTGTGGCAGTTTATAGTGATGTCTAGCACTGGGGCATCATGCCACAGACATGTAGCATGATGTCCCACCAGGTCACTTTATCCTGACACCAGGCCGACCAGTCCTAACACTAACCTCTTAATGCTGAGCGCCAAGCGAGGCAGCTGTTAGTACCATTTTTGTAAGTCTTTGGTATGACTCGACCGGGGATCGAACCCACAACCTCCCGCATCCGAGGTGGACGCTCTAACCACTAGGCCACCTGAGCGGTCGCGAATAAAACAAGAAAGTATACTCGACTATTCTGAAACAGCAGATGTTGATATCGCGGAGACATACTACGGTAATGACAATCAAATACCAACATCAACATCACCGTGTGTATTCGATCCCATGGCTAGATATAAAACTATTTATCTTAGTGGACCTGGAGGATCTGGCAAAACAACACGTGCGATTGAATTATTTCGGAGTTTAGATATGATTGTGTTGACACCTACACACAGACTAGCAAGAGAAATAAAACAACGAGGAGTAAAATCTCAAACTTATCAGAGTTTCTTCAGATGGTGTGGAGACACGTGGACACCTGAGCGGATGGGTGAGAAATATATTCCGAAGATTATTATTTGGGATGAGATTTGTACAGTATCGTTAGAAACATTAAAAATATTTTTTGATTGGTTATTGACAAAAAATACTGCGATAATTATGTGCGGCGATCATGGTCAACCACCACCTTTCGTTGGGCAGTCTCCGCACGAGTGGTTAAAATCATGTGTGGATTATTATGAAGAAATACATGATGATCATAGAGCAATAGATGAACCTTTGAAAGAATGTCAAAGATTAATCAGACTACAGCCAGATAAAATACAATGTGAGATAATGCGTGAAATAATTCCAGAAACTCCTGTAAACGATTTTTGGAATCTGTGGACACCAAATGATTTAATAGTTGCGAGTAGAAAAATAGTTCGTGATGAATTGCAAGAGAAATTATTCCTGCGTCACAAGGAAAGATTTCCAACGTTACCTGTACCATTATGTTATCGCCCAGCGGATACTCGACGACAGAATATTGAAGTTGAAATTCCGGGAACAAATGAAAAACAAAATCTGGTGTTGAATGATATTGTTTTGGTCGATGTTGATGTTGTTGAGAGCGTGTTGAGTATGAATAACTCACCGTGGAAGCTGGATATGCTATAACGATTCACTCATCACAAGGACTAACTATTACTGATACAAATATCTGGATTGTCGATGACAGAATCGAGTGGTCAAATTTAGTCTATCTAGCAGTATCTAGAGTCAGGAGAATATCTCAACTGCACAGAGTTATCATAGACTCCACAGAAAATAATAATCAAACTATTAGTGACACCGAAGGTGTTATTGGCGTAATAAGAAAAAAACTATTTGGTTATATATTATGTGACAAAAAAATAATCGTGGTTTTGATATTGATGTTGAAATTATTATGACACTTAAACAACGACAGAATAATTGTTGTGCAAGTTGTAACTGTAGTATGCTGTGGAAATATTCGAGCAATAATCCAAAACAATTTACCGTGGATAGAATTAATAGTGATTTTGGTCATACGCATGATAATGTGATGCTGACCTGTCTTGAATGCAATCGACGCAGGGGCGCTAGTTTACAAAAGTGAACGCGGTGGTAATTGTGTGTCTTTAGGAATCATTTGTAATTGTTCGCGAACAACTCCACGCTGAGGAGCAGTTGAATCCAGTCTGTAGATTGCAGGTCTACCAGTGGATCTTACCACGCTAGAAATTTTATGTGTGGTCACACTCCAGATAGGATCAGTTGCTCTTTTTTTACCTCCTTCAAGTTCACCGGGTTCTTATAAATATCTTACGGTAACATTACCTAATACTGGTTGAGAGGAAGATTCACGTTGTTGTCCGTAGCCATCGCTACGGGGTATATATTTTTTTGTGATCGCATTAGAAGGTTTCATAGAAGTTGCACGAGTCATTTCATTATTTAACGCAGCTATCACACTTGGTAACCTTGCAATCCATTCACGAGATCTTGCATCTGTATAAATTATTTCATTCGCATACTGGTATCCAAATAATCTCTCAGCAAGTGTTCGATTAAATCTTTCAACGATTGCCTGATCACGATGAATTTCGGTGTGTCCTCGTCTGATTTTGACATTATGTTTTTTTCATCAACGATGATACTGCACCAAGAAATTCTTTGCCAGGATCAGCCTGTAGCAACCGTGGCCATCGTAGACCACCACGTTGATAAATTCGTTCAAACGCAGATGCAACTTCAGTTGCTGTTTTTGTTGACAGTGGTTCTGCTTCTTTATATCTACTTGCAACGTCAACGACAGTTAGCGCGTATTTGTATGTGCGTGATTGACGTCCACGTGTTTTAATGGCATCATGTGGTAAAAATAAAATATCTGCTTGATGAACTTCATTGGGAGCGCTGACATCAAAATGTGCATACTGAATTTTTTTAGGTGGTGGTAGATAAATTTGCCATATTGCCTGTCGTGCTAACCAATCTGCAGAAACAGCACGTGAAACCTTTGCAGCTTCGGCGAGTTTACTAATCGCTGCTTTGCCCTTCCAATATCCTCTTGGGGAATAATAAATGGACTCCATTATAATAATCATATAATTAATTACCCAGCCCCTAACATAATTTTGCCTTTCATACCAGCTTTTACCAGCAAAGCAGCTAATTTTTCTCGAAACGATTTATCTTTTATATTATTTATGGCATGAATTAATTTGATATCGGCGAGATGTCGCTGTTGTAAATCTTTACTTCGATAAGCAATATCATGAACGTAACATGCTTGATCAATCTTGTTTACGGGATATTCGCCGGGTCGAGGTTGATCTTGTTCGTCAAGACGAATATCTAAACGAGTTCCTGGTCCACAATAATTATAGCCCGGTATATGTTTTTCTCCTGGTAATTTTCCCAACGCTGTAGGAGCGTCACTGCCGACTTTGTATTTGTTAGAAATAAATTTGTATTTTTTTGTACCGCACTTTTTGCATTTACCTGTCAGTGTGCGTTTTTTATTTTTTGTTGTTATTGTTGTTAATCCGATCGTTGGCGTGGCTGCATGGCATCGAACACAATATAAAGTCATATTATTTATTATTATGGATATAACTGACTTTTCGGCGACACGAAAACAAGAACCAGTAAAGCATCACCCAGCGCTACCGAATTCTATCAGGATGATCATCATAGGTCCATCTGGATCAGGTAAAACACAATTATTGCTTAATCTGATAATGAGATGGCTGAAGTGGGATAAATTATATTTAGTAGCTCCATCTGTAGATGATCAGCGATGCTATGAAGTACTTAAAGATTTTAATGAAAATGCAAAATTGTTAAATGAAGACAGTGACGTTATTGATTTTATCACTGATATTGATGAAGCGCCATCTGTAGATGATCTGGATGGAAGTATTAATAATTTAGTAGTATACGATGATGTCATGTTGGACAAACAATCAAATCCAGCTAGGATATTTTCCAGAGGCAGGCATAAAAATACGGACGTTATTTATGTTACACAGCGTTATACACAAATTCCAAAAGTAATCAGAGACAACTGCAATATTTTGGTTGTGTTTAACGGAGTTGATAATCATACGCTGCAAAATATTTATTATACTTGGTGTTCAGGGGACATGGACATGATTAAGTTCAAACACTTTTTTCAAAAGCACAAGCTACCCCATTTGGTTTTATAACAATAAACTTGCATGATCCAAGGTCAAGATATCGTAACGGACTTGATACAATATTTGGATAAAAACCACAGCAGCAGGGAGGGTGCGACCAATACGCGGATCACTGTGTGTAAGGGAGTGAGGTATCTATATAATTGGGACCATAATTGGTTATGATTGATACCAAATTTGTCATAATGGGATATGATTCGGCCAAGGTGGTCTGTTCACCCTCCCTGCTGCTTCTCATAATATGTTGAACTAGTTAAATAGTTATTATAACTGGTTAATATTCATAAATAACCTTTTTAATTTTTAGGGAAACCCAATTCTGATCCATATCATCCAGACTATATCCCTAGCATTTTTAAGAGGACTGCAGACTCATCATTAAAGGGGGCCAAGCGTTTGAATCGTTACAACTCGGCTCAGAAGAGGAGATTTGGTTTGGTGAAGAACAGTAATGTTTCAAAAAAGCGCAAGATTGAATATGAAGAAAAAGAGGAGAATGGGGAAAGTGTGAGTTTAAACATTTCAGGTGTGGAGGTTATGATGGCAAATGATAACGTAGATACCAATGAAATGGTAAATTGTACACCTGTGGAAGACAAGCAGGAAGTGCTTGGATTTACCCATCCATTACAAGAGACAGAAAGGAAAATGCTCATGGATGAAATTGACAACCTGAGATCTGAAAGAAACATGGTTAGTAAAAAACTTTTAGACACTGAGGCAAAGTTGAAAAGACTGCAGCTTTCAAATGAACTAGTAAGGGAAAATGACGAGAAATGCAAATTCTATACAGGTTTATCATGAGAAATTTTGCAGAAAACTTTTTCGTTTTTGGAATCCAAAATTACTTCAGGGAGACGAGGAAATGTACCTGCTATAGAACAGTACTTCACTAGATTAGTCAAATTGAGAAAAAAATCCAAAATTTGAATATTTGGCTGATCAGTGCAACCTTGGGAAGAGCACTGTGATTGATACATTTTGGAAATGGGTCAATCTAATAGTATCTCATTTTGATGTTATGATTCACTGGTCAGACCGAGATACTAATTTTACAACTTTACCCGATGTTTTCAAGATGCACTTTCCCCGTTTGACGAATATAAATGACTGTTTTGAAATCTTTATTGAAAATCCTTAAATATACAAAGCTAAATCCGAGTGCTACAGTAGCTACAAAAAACACACAACAGTTAAGTTTCTTGTTGCATGTAATCCCTTGGGAGCAGTAGTGTTTCTGTCCAAGGCCTGGGGAGGACGTTTTTTCAGATATTGAAATAACACGCAAATCAGGATATATCGGCAGAAATTTTCATCACCCTGGGGATCAGATTTTGGCAGACAGGGGTTTTACTCTTCAAGAAGATATGGCAACTGAATGTTCTGCAGAGTTGATCTTGCCATCATTTACAAAGGGAAAAAAGCAGCTTTCTGCCCGTGAAGTGGAACAATCTAGAAAACTATCATCAGGTAGAATTCACATAGAGAGAGTGATTGGACTAATGAAGTCAAGATTTTCAATTTTACAAGGGACTCTGCCAATTCTGTTTGTGAATTCAATTAAGTCAGAAACACATGATGACATGCTTTCAAGTGTTGATAAAATTGTCAGAACATGTGCCATTCTTACAAATCTAGGTGATGGGATTATTTTTACTTCTGATGCAAGGGGGGAATAAAGCTAGATACTTTCAGTTTATGTAGTCATTTGAATTTTTTTATTAATGGACACATTTTTGAGGCATTGTCACAACTGTGTTTTAGTATGCAGAATAAGTTTCAATTTTCATGTACATAATGATATATTTTAATGGTCAAACTGAACTACTTTGTTAAGTATGTGTGATAAGCCAATTTCCATAGCTGCAATCATGAAAAATGACTTTTATACATAGATTGTGTTTCACATACATATAAATTTGAATGTTGATTATATAAATGCATTTTAGGACGACATAAAGATGACAAATATTGCATTTGTTTTAATAAATCATAAAAAGTCATTTTTTGCCTTTTCTCCTTTTGCAATCTTTGCAGTACCAAGTTCCTTTAGGTGGGCGTTTAATCTTGGCACAAGGGAGATGCACCCACTTAAACTTGCAACTGGCCCCATCACACCCTATCATGTCATCTCCATCGTCTGTATCCCAGGTTTTTTGACAGTAGCAGAAGACTCCATTGTCTTCTGAAGCACTGGCTGATGCTGCCTGTGCTATGATTTCAGCCTTCCTCTGTCTTCGTGTCAGTAATTCTGGCAGGCAGTGTTCAATCCGGAAAACTTCAAGACTGTTCACCATGTTATCAATGAAATGTTGGCCTTTGTTGACCACAATGAAAACACTCGCGTTATTGGTCCACACAACAAAGTGGCTGAATGTGTTCCGGAATACGTACATTTGAAGCTGGACCTGTGCATAGTAGTTATGGTCTTTCTTCAGTTCATAGTTTGATGCAAGACAATAGTTAGTAGCACTGGTGATTTCATCTACATTGGCATCCATTAATGTATATGGATATTTGATCTCCACAACACGAACATGAAAATAGAGCGTCTGGAGAAGCACCGATAAATCCTTTATCCATACACAGACCTAATCTTGACCTTGTAATTTTCACATCTTGATGTTGTGTAGATATGGCAGCTCCGTAGTTTTGAAGAGCAGTAGCTTCATGCAAACGCCCCCATTGGACTGGTTTATTTTTCAGTTCTTGCTGTACAGGGTTGCAAATTTTTTTAATTAGTGAAGGAGCAGGACAGTCCATATTGGTGTGCAGTACACTATATGCCACAGATGCAGTTATTCTACCGGTTCTTTGCTCGTGCCATACCAGTGAATTGGACTGATTTTAGGTGCACTCCATTAAGTGCTCCTTTTCACTGGCACTGACTGTCACAGTTGGCAATACTTGTTTACACTTTTCCACTAATTCTTTTTTTTTGTAAGATTAATGCTGTCTGGGTCGTATAAAGATGTCAGGGGCATTGGCAAGCGTCTTACTGATATTTGTTTGCCTTTACTTGCAAAGTGATGAGCTGTTTCTTTGAATGTACTTAGTCCGATAGGCTTGTGTAGGCAGCTCTCTAAGCTCTGAATGAATCCCAGCTGTTCTGTAACCTGTGGTGTTGGAGGTGGTGGCTTTCGTGTACGAATACTTTCTCTTAGCCTATTTTTTGCTTTATCCTTGTAAAATTTAATTGATGTAACTGGTAATGGTGTTAGAGACTTAACAAAACACTTATTCCATTCGCATGGTTTCTCTGTGCATGCTTGGCGTGTGTATCCATTGCGAACTGCAGCTTCTATTTTGAAAAGAAGGGCACCAGCATGAGAACATGACTCTCCCATCTTGAAAAATTAAACAAAATTTACACATAGATTGTATCATACCATGAATCAGTAGCAAAGCAGAATATTTAAACCTCTCTTGTTTACGTGTAATGATGAGAAAGTTGCGGTGTAAATATTTGCAAAGCATTAAAGTAGTAAAAATAATAATGGCTATCACTTTGATTACTACACAAGTATTACCCAACTAGAATATGACTACCCTAATGCTTATATAACTTTAAAAAAAAAATGCTTACGCTGCCATGCAATCACAATGAGCTGTAATGACCCTTCCTTCACTGGTAACAGCAACCCATGGATGATGAGGTTCATCTGTCACTCTCCATGACGGCTTGACATCAGCCTTCAACACATAATTGGTGCTTCTCTCAGGCTGCATAAAATAGACTGTTTGCACCCATCCTGATAGTAAAAAGTTGTGTGCCTCAAGACTTCTGTAGCTTTTCATTGACTCTTTGGTGTACACTCCTTGGAAAACAAGGGAAAAAAATTATTATAAACGCAGTGTGGATAAATGTATATAGGCTGAAAAATACACAACTTTTAGTGCTTATTAACCAAGGTTTAATAGGACAGTTAAAGAATAATAATAATGCAAAAATATAAAATAATGAGAACTTTAAAAAATAAATAGGATCACAGGTAATACCAACTGAAAATTTCAGATTTTGTTATAGTTTAAATAAAGCAAAATATGTTTAAGAAAAAGGTGTTCAATTAATGCAGCAAAATATTATGTTTTTTAAAAAAAAAAACTTACCAGGTGTATCTGTAAGATAGTTGCAAACATCAGGCCATGTCACTTCAGGCCATTTTGTTGGGTTATTTACCCAAATATCTGCTGGAAATTTATAAGGACAATCATTAGTTTCCATAACTTTAAGTTTCTGTAAATACCGCGAATTAACATCGCTATCCAGCGTCTCTTTGTAACCGTAAGACAGTGCAAGAATGACCAACTGATCTCATGATCCTTGCATTTATATTCGTCATTGTATAAATGAAAAGTGTACAATATACAAAGTATATAAGAAACGCAGCCTTCAAACTGCCTTGACACTAATTGGCGTATATTGTCGTGTAGACCTGTACGTGACACGTACACACCAATGCCACCCTTATCAACCTCAAATGTATTACGTCTATAACAATAATCGACAGACACACATTCGTGGTTTTATATCCTGCTTGTACAGAAGACTAAGCAGCACTTCTGAACAGAAAACAAAAGTAATAAACAAAATACAGGTAAACTGAAACGGTTTGCAATATCGAACATAACTAACGCTACCGTACTGTTACTGGAATCAGGTCACAATTAATAGTTCCGGTTCAGTACTCACGAATGTAGTCCCAGTCTATTTTTAGAGCCTTTTTTCCTGTCTCCGTTTGGTGGTGATAAAAGAGTTAGATTTAGGCATTCTTGGTATGGATTTAAAGGCAATTGTTTATTCTTTAGAATATGAGCTTATGGTGTGGTTGTCTGTGTGTGTTTCGGTGACAGTGTACAGTGAGTAATAAGGTCTTGGTGATGATCCGGAAGTGAAATCTGTGTTCCATTGCACGTGGGTTTGTTGGCAGTCAAGCCTTTCAAAAAAATGCCGGTGAACCTTTGACAAGAACTTCACCGTGAAGTCGTCTTTGAAGGTATTTTAGATTAACATATGATTTGTATTGATTGTCACACAGTGGAATGTTCAGTGCTGAGAAACAAATGTAGAGAATATATAGTAAAATTAATTGTGTTCTATGGCCTGTCAGTGCAGCATTTGAGTAAAGTTTAAATTGGTATAAAATTTTTATTATTAGCGATAGACACATGAAATTTTAATGTTATGTATATTTACTTTAAAAATATAAAAATAAAATTAAATTAAAAAAATTAATTTTTATTTTAAAAATTTAAATGAAATTTAAAACAAAATTAAAAAAATTAATGTTTTCCCCCAAAAATGCACATATATAATATTTATTGGGAATGATATTAAATGATATCAGCATGCATATATTATTATACCATATACAAGCTCCAATGATGGATATTTGTCAAATTTTGTCAGAGAAAATATCTTTGTAAGTCAAAATGAGACCTTCATTTAAAATACATGAAGACAAAATTCTGTTCTGTATTGTGCCATTAGGTCATTCAAACTATTTATTAGGGGTCCAAACAGTTAATTTATGTGTTTATGATGGAGTGACTTCCTGAGTAACACATATCTGCTTGTATAGCTTTCAGTCATTGTTTATAAACATAGTTATAGGGTATTTAGTGAGAGGACAGAGATGAAAACTTTATACTAGAACCTGCTCAAGTTCTCTACAAAATCATTTTAAGCTGTCAGAGAATGAAATACAGGTCAAAGGGATAAAATATACTTTCCCCAGATATATTTACCCTTGCATGTAAGAAAACAGCAAAATGATGTAAGTTGAACACAAAATGCATTCCATTTTATTGTTCAGTTTTGTTAAGATATTGATTGATGTAGTGCGCATTGTGGCCTAGATGATATTATGGGAATTCTAATGATCCATTTTGCTTTATGCATTATTAATTACTAATAATATTTGTTAACTGACACTCTAAAGATTACATCAGAAATATTTGAACAGATTATTTGAATTTAACTTTGTACAACTGATCTTAACATGGTTACATATCTGACATGAACAAATATGCATATATTTTAGAATGTTTGGGATCAAAAGTTGACATTCAGTACATCATCTAGGCTGACATTGTACCTATAGTGAATCTGTAAAGCTCAGTTCTGGCTGTGTGCACTTCAAATATCCCAAAATGTTATTTTCATCATGAATATGCCTGTGTATAGTAACATATATCAATTTAGTACTTTGACAAAGTGCGGTATTGTAGCATCAGCTGATATCTGATTCCACTGAATCACTGAGTTTAATAACTGGTAACCAACACTCTTAGAAATGCACTAAAAATGTTCAAACAGATCATTTGAATTATGTTTGCACATGTGATTTTAACAAGTACATTGTATTTGTCCCACACATGCAAATGTTCATCCTTGTTTACAAGTTTTGGGGATCAGAATTTCACATTTGGTTGATGATATAGGATCGATTGGTACCTATAGTTGATCTGTGTGGCCACATTTGGCTGTATTCACTCGCAATATCCAAAATTGTTATTTTCCTCATGAATAAGATTGCTTATAGTAATATATTTTAATTTGGTACATTGTCATTTGACTTTCCTGTATACTGGTATGTACTAATGTTTGCACCAATGATCAAACCTCACCGTTCCAACATTGCCTTAAACTTTATGATACATACTCTGCCTGATTAGTTATTTAACCTGTAAATGGCTAAATATGCTTCTAGAGACCTCATCTATTTTTAGGATGCATTTATCAGTTTAATATATGCCCATTGCTTCACATTTCTGAGTGTCACTCTGTCAAGTTTACTATTTTTTCCCCATGTTTGCAACCTGAATGTTATTTTGAAATCATCATATCTAACACAGTTTAACTTCATTTGTCTACATCTTACTGTTTTCTAGAATTAAGTGAAACATGTTATATCTTTTCAAGTCTGGCCTGGTATCTGGAACAAAGTGTTAGAGTTGGATCAGTTTGGAAGCTCTCCAGTAGTCCGGTGGTGATAGCAAGGTCTCATAAGGACATGTGCAGTGTACTGCCGTAAGTAACCAAGATTAGTTCATATCAGCACACTGATATACAGCACCTCAAAGACATGGCTTAGATCTTCATGAGAGAGATTCACACCATTGATCAGTAACGTGCAACCTCCCTGAAACTGTATTTTCCTATCACATTGTCACCTTTTGTAGTTATCGACATTGAAATGGAATGCATTTTTGCTATAAAACATGGTAGTGGTCCGATCAAAACTTTAAATTTCAGTGCGCTATTAGTTATACAAACAACTGCCTAAGTACCTGACACAATAAATGTGGAACATAGCACCTGTCATTGTTTCTTTAGTGTGTACACCTATATGCATCTGGATAGGCATATTGCAATTGCAATTTGCTGCCAAAATCACTGTGAGCTATCATGCTTCAGTACCCCTGGGAAAAATGTTATCGGCTGTTCAGACCCAAACTACCATTTGTTTTAAATACCATTCATTACTCAACTTTGCTGCCTTAAATTTGTCAAATTGAATTTTATAACTTGTATGAAAATGTAATTTTTCAATAAAATTTAGTTTTTAAAATTTAAATGTTTATTTAAATTTCCATTAAAATTTAATGTATCAATATTTTAAAATGTCAAATATATTGTCAGACAGGCCTTATCATGTATTACAATTAGGTTTTTACTGCATTGAAAAATTCCTATAATTAAAGAAGATATAGCAAATTTAGTTTTGGTTTTTCAAGAACACTTGGACCACAATTTGCACCCTGTGGAACACCAGCACTACACACTTTCTGACAGCTGTCACATGTCTTGTTTGCAAGGAAATTCCAAAAGACTGCATATATAAAGATGAAATAAGTGTGGCATGCAACTATAAAAGTCTGACTAAAATTGTCCATAAAAATTGGGCCTGTCAGGAATCAGGTCACAATTAATAGTTCCGGTTCAGTACTCACGAATGTAGTCCCAGTCTATTTTTAGAGCCTTTTTTCCTGTCTCCGTTTGGTGGTGATAAAAGAGTTAGATTTAGGCATTCTTGGTATGGATTTAAAGGCAATTGTTTATTCTTTAGAATATGAGCTTATGGTGTGGTTGTCTGTGTGTGTTTCGGTGACAGTGTACAGTGAGTAATAAGGTCTTGGTGATGATCCGGAAGTGAAATCTGTGTTCCATTGCACGTGGGTTTGTTGACAGTCAAGCCTTTCAAAAAATGCCGGTGAACCTTTGACAAGAACTTCACCGTGAAGTCGTCTTTGAAGGTATTTTAGATTAACATATGATTTGTATTGATTGTCACACAGTGGAATGTTCAGTGCTGAGAAACAAATGTAGAGAATATATAGTAAAATTAATTGTGTTCTATGGCCTACTAAGCAATTGTTTTCACCTCCGCAAGATGGCGGAAAGTAGGTCGCTAAGCTTGTGACGTCATGCCGACCCAACATATATGAACTATATACTAAAAATCCATTGACTTGGAAACTAAAAAGCTAAGTCAATTAGATCAACCAATTGTTCACTATATATGGAACAACAAAATGTATTATTTAACGAAGGAAACATTATATAAAGCAAACACTAGGGATGGGGGGATCAGGTAACCCAAATCCATTTGTAGCCAAAGTAGCTAACATTATAAATAGATGTAAGAAGATCAAATCAACCCCGACGTTCGCATGGGAAGCCCTATACATATATTGACTAGGTTTAACTTTAAACAATCGCCCTGATATATATATATATATATATATATATATATATATATATATATATATATATATATATATATTGGAACAACAATATATAATGGCTCGTCTTACCCTCTCACGATCAATTAAGTAGTCCGCCTTACGGGCATAAACTAGTCGCACATGACCTATGGGCGAAACCGACTATAATCTATTCCACTCCTTAAAGCCTATAAACAAGTCGATTAGGGCTTAATTGCCCTTCATCTTAGCATACCCTGTGTGCACAAATGCTTGAGAGTAATGACTCGTCTTCCCCTCTCACGATCCATGAAGTAACCCGCCTTACGGGCGTAGACTAGTAGCATATACCCGATGGGCGAAAGCGACTCTAATAAAACATAACTAGCTGAAGCTCGGGAGCTGGGGTCAAACGCACAACACTTTTACTAGTGTGGGAGGAACAAAATGTACTTGTCGACGATAATGATACTTCTGGGTGTTGGATGTAGGTTGAGACTAGGAAAAAAACAAGAAGTGGAGAGAGAGAGAGAGAGAGAGAGAGAGAGAGAGAGAGAGAGAGAGAGAGAGGAAGGAGGAAGGAGGCAATCCTATCACAGGCAACTGACCACTCTACGACCGCAGTTTAACTCCTGTTCTTACACAGATTCTGACAGCCCGTAGCCAACCGTCGAAATGACGATCAGCTCTACACCCACCCCTCCAAGATCATTGCAGTTAACAATAACGATAGGTAATAGCAACTACTAAACAAGTACGGCCTATCATCAGCCCATTATAATTTCCGAGCACCACCGTCAATAAGGAGGTTGAATCTACAGGTGAAGAAGAACCACATGAAGAGGAGGCAGAGGAAGTTCAAAAAGAGGTAGAGGAAGAAGACGATAGGCAGAGGCTGTAGAACCTTGCATTTCAGCAGACCATAGGTGACTCCAAGAAAGCTCGTCTTTTCGTAAGCGCAGGGAAATACTTGGCTTGGAGGTCCCTGACGACACAAAAGCCATGGCCACAACAGAGTAGTGGAAGAGAGGAAAAACCAACAACCTACTCCACCTATTCTTCATCCAACACCCGTACAAAAACATTGGTTCAACCAGTATAATAGAAGATGAAGATCCAGATTCTGATGAAGAAGAAACTGGTCTGTTCCAAGAATGGACGCACGATATGTGTGTAAGCGAAAGTACGCACACAAGTGTTACTGCATTGGGTGACAGTAGAACGGGCGATACTTTAGTCAGGAGTGTTTTGAGAGATGGGTAGACAGAATTAACATTACTTGAAGAAAGAAAGAAAGAAAAAAAGAAAGAATGGTTAAAAAAAAAAACAAAAAAAAAAACGTAGGACACCATTTTTGGGTCTGTTATTTTTTGCGGTATTATAGGACCAATGTAATTAAGACAACCACGCATTCTATGTGAGAAATGTTCATTGTTTTCATTCATTCATCAATTTTATAAAAGAAAAAAAAAGGTTGTGTGCTATTTATTGTCGACTGACTGCTTAACATTTTGCTGTGTACCCCAAATTTAAGAGATGGCCTGTGTTTCGCAACACACGCTACCAACAATGTTGCAAAGTTTTCACAAATCTAAGGGCGGGGAAAAAAGCAGCACCAAAACACGCTTTGTACTATCGACAGTCTAAACTGAGAGAAAATAGGTCAAACATTGTTACATTTTTTTCTGAACGCATTTTTTTTTTTATGAACGCATGTTTTGGTTTTAGGATTCAGAGTTAACCATAGGCAGGGTTATACAGTACAATGTCACTCGCATCATTCTTGAAAAAGCTGTGTGTTTGTTGCCTTTCTGAAAAAACGGTAGATCTAATGTTAGAATTTTTTTCCGTGACACATTGCAGTGCCAACATAGGATAAAGCTAAGATACCTGAATTGCACAAGCTCAAGTCAACTCAAGATTTTATATCATCCAACGATTTACTGATGGAAGAAAAAAATCGTTCTAGAATTTTTAGGGTGTAAGTTTTGGAAAATAAAATTACATGACAAACGGAAATTTTCACGTAATTATGGTGACTACTGATCACAGTTTTGGAGAGGTATCTTCAGACGGGAACAGATGCCATTTGATTTTAATCAAAATTACTAGGACGGAGAGAGAGAGAGAGAATGTTATTCCTACTTTTAAAAATATGACGACTCTTAAGTTTGTATGGCATATTTTCCTTACAAAATTTCAAAAACACACATCTCATTGAAATAATTACTCCTATAGGAAAAAAAACCACTATTGTAAAATATCACAAGAATGAATTAGAGACAGCCTACTAAAATCATTCTGTCTAAAACGTTGATGTAAATTCTCACAGAATAGTACATCCAAACATGCCGTGATGTATTTCGCAGTAAGACTGAACTTTCCACGAGTCACCCATGGTACGATTGTTTGTGCATTAATTTTATTGTTTGTAAAGTGACTAATGGAGAGGTACAGAAAAACACGTCTGCTCTTCTCGCTGTGCGAATAACAACTGAAACCGATTTGAAGCTAAGGTGGTGTAAGATATCGGTTAGCCAATGAAGTCACGTACAATGAGAGACACATTTGTTTGGTTCTAAATTCAAGGCAGGTAGTGTAGTGGTCAGGCGCAGAAAAACACGTTGATCGTTTCACTGTGGTAGAAAATAGGTGCAGTAAATAAAATTGCTTCTAACGACTGACGCATTGTTTTGCCTAGGCTCTTGCATTTTTACCATTGCAGTGCAGATTGACTGGAGTGTGAACTTACAATCCTGTGTTGTGTACCGTAACATTTCTTCTTGCCGCATCAAATACTTAACTGTACCATTACTGTTCGCGTTTTGAAACTGACCAAACAAATATTTTCTCACTTGGACATTTTGACATACATTCGCATATGTAGAGAGAGAGAAATGATGAAGTACTGAGTGGTAGTTGTTTTTTTCAAACTAGTGAATTTGGGCTTTGTGTGAAGTAAATAAACTAAAGTACAGTGAACCTCAAGGAAGATAACCCAAGCTGTCCTGTCCATTGATGCATGTATTTACATCAGAAGAAATATGATCTCTAAAACACAAAGATATAAGGCAAGCATGATTAGAATGAACACAGACAGCAAAGTATACTAGCAAAGGTATGTTTTCCTTCACGTCCGCGTAACTTAAAGTTTCAATCTCCTTGCAAGACAAACTGGACGAAGGACAAGAACGAGTGCGTTGCCCAGCTTGTCAGCGCACTTTTGACAGCCCTGCCTGTTACCAACAACATCTGAAGACGCAAGGTTTACAGCAGAAAAGTGCTTGTCAACTCCTGAGATTGTGCCCAACTTTTGGACAAGGCTCCCATCTATCCAGAAAAGAAACGATGTCACATTAGTCACCAAATCGTGGACTTGGAACACGAATGCTACATTCAGAAATACCAATCCCAACAAGAGGAGGAGGAAGATGACCAGAAGAACGGAAATTTCATCTTTTCTTTTTTCGAATGCACGCAAGAGACTGGCATTCACATTCCTAATTTCTGCGTGGCTCACCGAGCGTACCAGAAGTACATCCAAGAGCCTATCTTTAGTCATTGCCCTTACTGCAGCAAGATTCCTGAAGGACGTGGAAAAAATCTTTCGTGCACCGAACACGCTAGCCGATTTTGCCCAATGGATCTTAAACCCTATGACGAGACGTGGAGTCAAGAGGACAACGAACGTTACGGAGATTACCATCACTATGCCACGGTGATGGCTCACAATTTCTCGGGATACGATGGGCAATTCCTTTTCAGATACTATACGGAACAAAGTAGCGAACGTCCTAAAGTGACTTTGAACGGAGCCAAAACCATTTCCATGCAAGTGGGACAAGTGCAGTTGAAAGGTTCGATGAGTTACTTGGCCATGCCTTTGAGTAGAATGCCTAAAACGCTTGGAATGACAGAAATGGGCAAAGGCTATTTTCCACATTTTTTCAATACCGAAGCCAATCAACACGCCATTCTACCCCATTTGCCTGATGCTCACTACTACGACCCCGACAACATGCGTACCGAACGACGAGAAGCTTTCTACGCTTGGTACCACACTCACGCCTAGGACCCCTTCGACTTTCAGGAAGAAATGTTAAAGTATTGTCGTTCCGACGTGGACATTTTACGGTGTTGCTGTGGAAAAAGTCGAGAACTGTTCATGGAGCAGGGATGGATCGATCCTTTGAAAGAAGCCTGCACCATTGCCAAAGCGTGTTCCTTAGTGTACCGCCAACAATCCATGCCCGAAAACACCCTGGCTGTCATAAGTCCTCAAACGACCAATTTTGTCAAACGTCAATACTCGGCTAAAGCCCTACGCTGGCTACATTACTTGTGCGACAAGGAAGACAAATAGATCCAACATGCCCGAAAATGAAAAGGCGAAAAGACCATCGGAAGGTATTCGGTGGATGGTTGGGACTTAGGAAACCCCAAGATCGTGTACGCGTTTAACGGGTGCTTATTTCACGGATGTCCCATCTGTTACCCTCAACGTGACACTAAAAATCAGTTTTTACAACGTACCTTGAAAGACTTGTACGAGGCCACTTGTCAGCAGCGCTTGAAGTTAGAACAGCAAGGATACTAAGTGGTGGAAATGTGGGAACACGAGTACGATCACAATTGCTGACGGAACACATCGACCTGGACAACATTCGACAATACGAAGGATTCATCAAATGCAAAGTCTTGCCTTCCACGGACTTGTACCATCCCGTTTTACCTCACCATTGCCAAGGAAAACTGATGTTTCTTTTGTGTCGCATTTGTGCCGAAACGTGCAACCAAGACCGACCTTGTCAGCACACTCAGGAAGAACGGGCCTTGACAGGAAAGTGGGTCAGCGTGGAATTGTTCAAAGCTCTGGACTTGGGATACCAACTGTTAGAAGTGTACGACATTTACCACTTTCCCAAGACAGAAAAATACCACAAGGGCGACGAGACTCAGAAAGGCATTTTCGAAGACTACGTGGATGCCTTTTTGAAACTGAAACAAAAAGCCGGTGGCTATCCTTCTTGGTGCCACATTCCCGAAGACCAAAAGAAATTCAAAGAGAAATACTGGGAACAGGAAGGCATCACTTTAGACTACGTAGAGATAAACGAAGGAAGGCGATCGTTTGCCAAAGTGATGTTAAATTGCTTGTGGGGCAAAATGGCACAACGACCGTTTTAACCCAAGACGGAGTATTTGACAGAATCTTCCCGCTACTTCCAGATGATTCACGACAAAACCAAATACATGAAACACGTGGACATCGTTCGTGAAGACTTGATCTTAGTCAATTATGAAGAAGAACTGGACTTTGTAGAAGCCGACGAATTTGGAAATGTCATCATTGCAGCCTACGTGACAGCCCATGCTCGCTTAAAATTGTACGAAGTTTTACACCAATTAGGAGATCGTGTACTGTATTTTGACACGGACAATTACATCTACATTGATCGCCTGGGTCCACCCGGTCATCGAAGGAGACCGTTTAGAAGCCTGGACGGAGGAGCATCCCGACAAGATTCTAATTTTTGCTAGTGGCGGTCCCAAAAATTACGGCTACGAATACCGGGACAAACAAGGAGAAGCGCACACCGAGTGTAAAGTGAAAGGATTGACTCTAAATCATCGCACCGGTCGAGTGGTGAACTTTGGCGTATCGAAAGAAGCCTTGCAGTCTGGACAGGATGAAAACTTTAAAGTGACCACCAACGAACCTCACAAGATTGTACGTTTACCCACACATCAAATCGTCAGTCGGCCCTTGGAAAAATTGTATCAAATCGTGTACCAGAAGCGAGTACGGCTTCCCAACCGCTTCACTTTACAGTACGGTCACGTCGATTTTAGCCAGCATATAAAGGGGAAAACTTCCAAGACCGATACTTCATTGTGACTACAAACGTCAAGCGAGAAAAATGAATCCTTTCACACAGAAAGTATCAAGCGAGAGAAAACGCGAGTGCGATGCTGTGCCTCACGATCACATCACCAATGCAGTACCACATCTTAGTTGTTTATTTACTAACGTCATGGAAGAGTATGTGCAACCAGTGGGGCTTCCAGACTACAAGACTTTACCTTATGGACACGCTGATATCACCCAGTATAAAAAGGGACGACTTCCAAGAACGACACTTCATTACGAGGACAAGCGCGGAGAAAGATGAATCACTCTACGCAGATGAAAAAAAGAGAAGGAAGAAACATCAGTGGCTTCTTTCACCACCACCATACCGTCACAGGAAAGTGCGTCCAAGAAGGAAAAGGATTCAGTGGGCCTAATGGAGTATTTTAGCATCCAAATAATTTAGACAGGGACTTCGAGAAAATTTAGGACGACAACTTACACCTACACGATGAAGCAGCAGGTTTCATTACGGACTTGTTTGACTCACTGTTAGAGGAACTCAAACGTCAGCTTCAAGTCAATGATCGAGGTCTTTTGAGCCTCTCTATGTATCACGAAAGTTTGAACTCTCCTGTATGTCTCGGGTTTAGTACACCTACAGAGTTAACTTCTTCCAAACTATTAAGGACTATTGAAGACGTGCAGACGATGAGAGAAAAATTTGACATCACCGATGGAAAAGTGACCATTCATATGGCATACGTTGTACCTCCATGGGAAGAAGACAATAACCACCATTGATCTGCTTGTCGATAAGTGTACCTAGCACGATGGATATACCAACAGATCTACAGATGAAATGGAAAACATCTACGCTGGGACACAAGTGGTAGCTGACCAAATTTAAGCAACCTGCGTGACTGATAAAAAGAGAAACATGAACTTTGTCCTATTTGATTGTTTGTTACTTTCTTTGTTTTAGCTTTTTCTTAAAAATGAACATTTAATGTAGAGTGAAAGAAAATGGCATTCTTTTATGAAATGTAAATAAGTTGTATATGAAGTGGGGGGGGGTTGAGGGCATGAACTTTAATTTTAAAAAGTAGTTTGCTAGAACCAAGAACTAAATAACTTGTAAATAGGTTTGTTTAATGTCCAAATGTTTATGTATTAAATGGATAGTGCTTAGACCAAAGCACAGGCCAGAGAGCCCATGTATATATTTGAATAAATGTTTTGTACCCATACAATAGACTTTTCTTATTGAAGTCTCTATTCTGTCTTTGAATCTTTCTTTGGAACCTTTCTGTCTTCTTTTCTGTGTGTTTCCATCTTGTTTGTTTAGATGTGTATTTGTTTGTTTCTATATGTCTATGTTTGCCCCTATTAACCTTTGTCCCTATAAATGCATTTCACCCTATAAATAGTTTTGATCCTATAAACCCCATGACGTCATCAATGTTCATTTCCCTTTGACCCACAGGTGCCATTCCCATGTTAAATTTCCATTGTCGCCAAAGTGCAAACACCCTGTTTTAACGTTAAGGTCTCATTGTCGCTAAACCGTCCCCCATTTACTACTACTACCCTTTGTATTATACATAGTGACACAAAATTTCAATGAGTAACTTTACTCAAGGAATGAGTTCAAATTTAGGAAAACTGATGTACACTTTGTACACAAAATTCAAACTTAAGTGAGGCGTATTTAATGAAATGTATATCTGATTGAATTGTCCTAATTAAATATGTGGTGTACACATCAGTGGTTGTTAGAGAACACCCTAATTAGGTATAACAGGGCAGAATTTGAATTAATATTACATTCCTGGCGTTGCTGGAAACTTTCAGCACGCTTTTGATCTCCGGCAGGCCCAGACACTATATATTCCTGCAGTGTGAGACACACACGAAGAAAAGACCAAACAAAAGCATGCATTTAAGCGCACTGGATTGGTTGACGTCAAGTGGTTGGCCTTTTCTCACAAGGGACGACAAATTTTAATTCATTTTTTAATCCCCGAAAAAGCATGGGTTTCGCATCGAGTAGGGGAAGCTCGTTGGGTGGACTAAAATCCTCCCATCGGGGAATTAATTAGTGTTTACGGCGCACACCTTTTAGCATGTTCTAATTAAGAAGTATGCGGTGCATGCAATAACGCGTACGGAGGAGGCACTAACTACTCGCACAAGGCTTTTTGGCCATACGCGAGTATAGTTCATATTCAGTCGTACCACTTGTGTGGGTTCAATCCCTACCGGATGTCTTATGCTACAATACAGATTTAGCCACAGGTGAGCGTGTGCGTGGATCGATTGCCATTGATCTAGCATACAGAAAAGTCGATTGGGACTTTAGTTACAGACGACACAGAGATTCTCACTGACAGTAGGAAGACAACCATACCAGAAGGGCGACTTAGATCGACCAAGCAAAGGATCAGAAAAGACATACCAAATATCAGGAAAAATGGAGAAATTTAAGGAATGCCCAATTCCCTTAACAGTCTAAGTCAAACCATTATGGACTGACAGGCCGCACACACAAATAGATAAACAATTTCCTAAGAGGTCGAAAAATATGAACTTAAATGTGAGACTAATTGTCTGATACCCACGAATTAGAAAACGGGACACCTCAAGGAAATGTGCTCAGTCCCACCTTGTTCAATATTATGATAAATGACCCGGAACAGTCGTTGCATCAGTCTCTAATAGACCTATTACAGTTCACCGACACAGCGGAATCTAGAAAGCGAGAAACCCTTCCAGCGAAGCTGTGGTGTGTGAACTGCAGGAAGGGCTGAATAGGATTGGTGGAAGGCACATAAATGGGTCTTTAGACTAGCTCCCTGAAAGCAATACAGTGAGAGTACTATTCTCCCCAAAGCAGAAGACACGCAAGGAATACTCAGCACCATATCTTAATAACATAGCAATAAAATGTTTAAAAAAATAGCCAAATTCCTAGGAATGCTATTGTACGATCACCTAACATGGGATAAACATATTACAAGCTCATGAGAAGATGCTGTCAGGACATAAATCGCCTTAAATTTCTTAAAGAAACCAATTGGGGAGTGGATCAATACACCTCACACCTTATCGAACATTTATTCGATCAAAGATAGACTGTGAGTGTCAGGCTTATGCCTCGGAAAACACAAATCTATTAAAAACAATTGGATCGGATCCAGTATCAAGCTCCCACTAAATATACATCGGTACAACCTTTTGAAAGCACATCAAGGTAAGAGCTACATTCATAGTAGGAGAACCACCACTCCAATTAAGGCGAGAGGATCTTCTCTTTAGATACAAGAATATCAATTCATAATATGTCACACCCTACAAGGTCTGTTAATAAGAGATGCTGTGTGTCCTTTGGGGGCAAATTGGTCCCGAACATCCCGGGGGAAAAACAGATTAAGTACTTTGACGCAAAACCCCAAAGTTAAACTTAACAGCACAAACGTACTTGATCAAACGAGAATATTCTGTAGAGATAAGGGCCAAGATACTCTCAGAGATAGACAGGAGATAAGAAGAATTTACCAAAATATGTACAGACGGTTCAAAGTTCTGTGACCCAACTCCCGATGATTCTGGGAGAGGGTACCATGTGGGGGGTAAAAATACCTAATGGGTACTCCATTTACACAGTTGAATTCTGGACAATCATTGAAGACTTAAAATGGATCAAATGCTCAAAGACCATTTAAACAGCTATAGTTAGCGACTCACTCAGCGTGATGTGCTGCCTGGAATCCAGCAACTTCTTCAGCAGAGAGAACTAATCCTGAAAAACTTTGAAGCTAAGAACTATACAGTAGCGTTCATGTGACATAGACATTCCTGGGAACGAGCGGGAGGGTAAAATAGCAAAACTAAACTTAAAGTAGTTTGAAACTGTTTGAGAAAAATCTTTACTCCTCTTCTTAAAAACTCCATCTACTAACAAAATAAGCCAAAAGCCCAAAGAACCTTCTATTCCAAATTCCGTCAGGACGACACCATTCGATTTCGACCAATGGATCTAAAAGTCCAGGATCAAGAGGATCCATCAGGTGCGTCGAGGTGTCTCCACCCACTTTCCCTCCGTTGAAGCTTCCAGACATGATAATTAAAGAGTGTGCCGTGCACATACAAAAGCGGACGATTGGTGGCTCTCATACACACCAGACTATTAATTAAGAAGCCAGCGGTACTGGCATTAACTAGTCGTACAAGGCTTAAAGGCCATAAACGACTATAATACATGATGAGTCCTTCAGTTAGTAGTACCAAAAATCAAATCGGAAAATTCATTGGGGTTACAGAGGCGACAAGGAAAATGAAGTGCATTGAGCTGCTCAACAAGTAGTAGAAACTAACCCGATCAGAAGCATCGAAGGGCATCCGAGATATGAGACAAAACTACAGAATGTGCCCAATATTCTTAGCAAGATTGATCCTTAACAATTTATATGATACCCACAAGTGTAGATATCCACCCTAGACCGTGTAACCACCGTTGAACAAACTTATGATGGCTGACGTTATAGTCCCTTACAGCCCTCAGGAACCGAAGGAAGATATACAAGTTTACACCACCGGAACACCCGTCTTCAGAGGTTGCAAATCAGCCCTTCTAAGGGTTAAAATAATTGCCGCCGTTACCTTGGGGTTTTCTTTTCTGCTTGAAACCCCATTCCGATAAAAACACTTTCAATATCCTAATACGACCTATTCGCCCACCGCTCGAAAAGAGCACTCAAATATTATATATTTTAGACCATCTAAAATTACTAGTCACTAATGGTTTGCTTCAGATTACAAGATGCCGCTTACGCAAAACTAATTGTTAGGGCCAGCCCGATTTAGATGACTGAGCGGAATTCGATTGTACTTACATATGTGGCGTTTCAGAATGATCCTGCTTTCATTTGGTGCCTACGGCCGATCCTTCTCCCCCCCACCCCATCCCCGCTCCCGTTTCCTCGTCCAGGCATATTAATTAACAAGTATGCTTTGCATACAGTAAATATTTGAGCTGTCACATATTACCACTCGATGAAGATTATTAAATAGTGCGCCGTGGACACAATCAAGCCCCGAACTGTGTAATTGGCGTGCAGGAAGGGATATATAAGCCGGAGGGCTTAAAAGGTTTCCAGCAGTGGTAACGACGCGAATGCCTCAGTGGGTTAACTAAAGTCAAGGAGCGTCGACTACACAGAATGTGACAAGACTAACGGATTCGAAGAAAACTTCGATCAAACAACCGTATCAACCGTATCCGTCCAATCTACATCTAAGAAGCAAGTGAAAATATAGCTACATGAACAAACAGTAGCAGTGGGACTGGGTGAGCTGAGCGAGGACAGGGAAACAGCTCGACATTACACTGACGATTTCTAAGTAGTGTCCTCAGCTACAAAGAGACTAAGGTGTGTTGGACAACTGGACCAGTTGACGTCCGGCAACTTTCCGAAATCAACTGAAAACATCAGAGCCCTGGAGGAGAAGTATAATAGTTGCCCGACACCCCTAGCCACACTGATCACAAATGAAATGAGAGTGTTGCAATCTGTCGTCACAACCAGTCATAGTTTGGCCTCTCTTGAATAGTTGCTGACCTGATAGTTGCTGACAGCACCAAGAAGCGGACGAGATGCAAGCTCGTACCACCTCAACAATTAAGACCATTCCTGCTCCCGTCATCAGAGATCAGATCTCAGCCCTTTTAAGGGCTACACAACAAAATTACCTCTTATCCCTAAGGTTTTCACTTTGGCATGAAAACCGTTTCTTTTTATAAAATCTCAGATAGTACACAACATTGATCCATTCGTCGAAAATAATACTTGAATTTTATCGAAGATAACAAAAGTTTCACGGGTCACACTAACCTGGAATTGTCTCTTTTGTTTCGGAAAAATGTATGTACACTAAATTCTAGAAAAGCACAGGGTAGGAAAATTCACAACTGATTAGCTTGATCCTGATTACAATATGTGGCTTACACACAGTTGGTTGTAGGGGATCGTTAGTATATCTAAGGGATTTCAGAGAGGTTTTGTGACGTATGGGAACATCTGGCCGACTTCTCCATTTCCGCCCCCATACATGTAAATTAAGGAGCATGTGGTACATATCTTAAAGCATAGAGAGGGAAATTTCTATTCGACGCATAATTAGTGTACGGTGTACACAGCTAATTCAAAACTAGTCGAATGGTGGCTCCTGTTTCCCAATCGACACGTACTTTTTAATAGTAGGTTTTAATCCAACTATTAAAAAGTTGTACAAAACGAGTATGTCATACAAGACTTTAATTTATGATTGGTGATTAGTGATGCAGTCGTACCATTCGTCGCCAACCAAGAAAAAATGACAACAGTTCAAGAACATTATAAGTTGTGAGATTTATAGAAAGCAGTTGATTTGATGATGGGGTTGGAGCAGCTCCTAGAACAAGTAGAGACTCAATGGTATACCCTAAATTGTATTCGCCGGGATGTGGCTGCACTTTAAAAACACCAAAGAGTCTTGTCAAAGAAGTAATAGCGGAGGAAGCAGAGAAAATTAAGGCCGCCTGAAAGTAGGAGAGAAAATATAGGAGAGTGTCAGAAGAAAGGAGGAACATTCAATTTCTCAATATCATTTGGATGATGGTCGAGGAAAAAATTATTTAGAAAATTTGGCCATCCAGATTGGATCCCTATTAAGGAGACAGAAGAACCAATAGTTTCCAAGAAGTCATCTTGGAAATAATAGTGGTCATGTATAAAGAAGCAGAACAAAACAAAAGGCCCTTTTCAGGGCCACACATATCTCTAGAAAAGAGAGATAACTCAATAATAATCCACGCGTTGCACATAGTATGTGGCTATTATGCTAATGAGAGTAAACGTTATGGAAGACCGTAACCTATAACAGGAATGCAAAGGCAGCAATCCTATAATGACACTACTTTTTGCAAGTTCGAATCCTACCATCGGATCAGACGTGATAGGCTACCGTGGTGCGTCCTTAGGCAAGGCTTATTCCTGCTGCCTTGATACTAAATAACCCTCCTTGTGTTCCTGGTCGTAAAACACCAAGGCAATTAATACCTGTACAGCCACTAACGATAAACACTTAACTAAACAATACCTCCACCGCCCTCTCCGTATTATTGCAGCTATAAAGTAATCTAATATTTACTTGCTGTTCATGTATGTTTTATACTTCTTTTATAAGGATAACACAGTGTGATACCGACTAAATTTTCAATATACGAAAAACTCCGAGGACTGTATAGAACGCCTGGCGGGGCGGGACTGGACAGACACAGATATAGACAAAGAAACAAAGACACAAACATAACACAAATACAAACATCAACAAACGTACTAGCACGCATACAAACACACAAATACACACACCCACAAAGGTACTAGAAGAAAAAACCCATTATATACTATTCACACCAATATCTACTATCCACACAGAAGGGAAGAAAACACCCATTTTATACTATCCACATATGTACGCGCGCACAGCAACACACATACAAACACACACACAAACGTACCACTGCACACAAATACACATACAAACAACCACACAAACGTACGATCGCATACAAACACACAAATATAAACACACAAACAGGCGTACGAGCAAGCATACAAACACAAATACACACACCAACGAACGTACGCGTACGTATAAAAACACACAAATATGATGATGATGTTCGTCCTTCGGTCTCGAAGACGACCATGACTTCAGATCTGGGCTGGTCTGTGAGTGCGCAGATGGCTGGTGAGGCCAATCTGCGCTCTGAAGAGTCTAGGGCAATGAGGACAGGGAATGGACTGAAGGTCGGCGCTGGCTCTGCTCTTCCTCTGCTGACGTTTCTGCTTGGCCTCGTTGATCCGGTGCTCTTCAAATGCAGCTGCGCCTGAGTTGATCTGGTGACGCCAGACAGCGCGGTCTTCGGCAAGCTGCTCCCAGCTGTCTGGGTCAATGCCACAGGACTTCATGGAGGTTTTGAGCGTGTCCTTGAACCGTTTCTTTTGGCCTCCTCGGGAACGCTTGCCTTCAGCGAGTTCCCCATAGAACAGTATCTTTGGGAGGCGCTCATCAGGCATACGGCAGACATGACCAGCCCAGCGGAGCTGTGACCTTCTGAGCATGGCATAGACGCTTGTCATCTCTGCTCTCTGGAGGACTTCTGTGTCAGGAGTCTTGGCCTGCCATTTGATGTGGAGCAGTTTTCTGAGGGATCGCATGTGGAAGGAGTTCAGCTGTTTTGCATGGCGACTGTACACCGTCCATGTCTCACAGGCGTACAAGAGGGAGGGCAGTACTACTGCGAGGTACACCTTGAGCTTGGTTGGCAGGCTGATTCCTCTTCTGTTCCACACAGCATTGTGAAGTCTGCCGAAGGCTGCACTTGCACGAGCAATCCTGAAAGTGACCTCTTCATCGATGGAGACTGTGCTCGACAAGGTGCTGCCAAGGTAGATGAACTTGTCAGCAACAGCGAGCTTCTGGCCATCGACGGTAATGCTGGGTTCGGTGTAGGGGACTGAGGGTGCAGGCTGGTACATGATTTCGGTCTTCTTCGTACTTATTGTGAGTCCGAAGTGTGTGCAGGCTTTGGAGAACCGAGCCATACTTTCTTGCATGTCAGACTGAGTACCAGCATTCAAAGCGCAGTCGTCAGCAAAGAGTAAGTCGCGGATGGTGTCTTCCTGGACTTTGGTCTTAGCCTGCAGTCTTCTCAGGTTGAAGATGTTCCCATCAGTCCTGAACCGGATGTCGATGCCAATGTCACCCTCACGGAAAGCATTGGTCAGCATCGTTGTGAACATCATGCTGAACAGGGACGGGGTAAGAACGCAGCCCTGCTTGACACCGTTTGTCACTGGAAAGGGCAGGAAGAACTCTCCATCATCCTGTACTCTAGCGAGCATGCCATCGTGGAACAGTCTGACCATGGTGATGAACTTCTCAGGGCATCCGAACTTTGCCATGATCCTCCACAGACCTTCACGACTCACAGTGTCAAAAGCCTTTGTGAGGTCCACAAAAGTGGTGTAGAGGCTGACGTTCTGCTCTTGGCATTTCTCCTGGAGTTGCCTGGTGCCCCGATCCTGCCTGAAGCCGCACTGACTCTCTGGTAGGAAGCCTTGTTCCAAGTGGACGGTCAGTCGATTTAGCAGAATTCTGGCCAGTATCTTCCCTGCGATGGATAATAGGGAGATGCCACGATGGTTTCCGCATGCTTGCCGGTTCCCCTTCCGCTTGTAGAGGTGGACCTGGGGCAGGCGAGCGATGGCTTCAGCGTTGATGGAGGAAGGACGGTTGAGGACACTGTTGAAGTGTTCTGCCCAGCGCTTGAGAATCTCTTCCTTATCAGTGATCAGCGTGTTCCCATCTGCACTGAGGAGGGGGGAAGATCCTGATTTAGTGGGACCGTAGATTGTCTTGAGCGCCTCGTAGAACCTCTTCATGTCATTGCGGTCTGCATATGACTGGATCTCGTCCGCCTTCTTGATCAGCCATGTGTCCTGCATCTGTCGGAGCTCTCTCTGCACTGTTCTTCTGATATTGGCGAATGCAGCTTTCTTAAATGTGGAGTGCGGGTCATTTAGTAGCGCTCTGTGTATGCGGTGTTTTTCGCCGAGCAGTTCTTGAATGCGATCATCGTTATCATCGAACCAGTCCTGGTGCGTGCGCGTGGTAGAGCCTACCACTTCGGCGGCGGTGGAGTAGACAACATCCCGAAGGGACGCCCAATCAGACTCTACATCATGCGAGCCTAGAGTGATGGCTTCCAGCTTGTTGTCTAGTTCGTCTGCAAGGGACTGCTTCACTGAATCGTTTTTCAGCTTGGAGACGTTCAGTCGCTTCAGCGTCTTGCTTCCTTGAGGACGTCTAGGAGGCTGTATCCTGATGCTAAGTTTGGAGATGATCAGCCTGTGGTCAGTCCAGCACTCGGCTCCACATATAGCCTTCGTCACTCTGACGTCCTGCCTGTCTTTCTGTCGCACTATGACGTAGTCGAGCAGATGCCAGTGCTTGGAGCGTGGGTGCATCCATGACGTCTTGTTGCGAAGTGGTAGGCGGAAGACAGAGTTAGTGATGAGCAGTTCGTGCGCTGCACAAATTTTCAGCAGTAGGAGGCCATTGTTGTTACAGCTGCCAATCCCATTTTTCCCAGCACTCCTTCCCATGAGGTGTGATCTGCGCCAATCCGGGCATTAAAGTCACCAAGGATGATGAGTTTATCTGTTCTGGACACGGCAGCAATAGTGGATCTCAGTTCATCGTAGAACTTGTCCTTGATCTCATCAGGGTTTGTCAGTGTTGGGGCGTAGGCGCTAACTAGTGTGGCATATCGCTTTCTTGGGAGCGGCAGTGGAACGGTCATCAGACGATCGTTGATGCCTTTAGGTGGGCTGACTGTCTTGTTGACCAGGTTGGACTTGATGGCAAACCCAACTCCAGCCTCGCGACGTTCTGCCTCGCTGCGTCCAATCCAAAAGAAGGTGTAGCCTGCATTTACCTCTGACAGTTGACCTTCGTCGGCAAATCGGGTCTCGCTGAGTGCCGCAATCTGGACTTTGTACCTGTTCAGCTCTCTGGCAATCAAAGCAGTCCGTCTTTCAGGCCTTTCAGTTCCGGCACGATCCATGAGTGTGCGCAAGTTCCATGCGAATAAGGTGAGACTTGTCAACTTGATCTGTTTCTTTGTTTTCTTTGTTTTCTTACCGCTGGTGTGGGATCCCCGCCAGCCGCTGTAAGCTGGCCAGGGTAAGATGAAGTAGTTTAGGACACCTTTTCTAGTCCCTTCCTCTTGCTGTGGAGGCGAGCAGTGTAGTCCTGAAGAGGGCTGCTCGGACGCTCGGGTGGCTGCCGAACTCCCATGCTACTTCGGTCACAGGAAGACGACCCTATGGCCTGAGCCGCCTGCGTGCAGGATTGTTACTACGGCTGCCAGTGAATCCACACCTGCCGCTTCGCCACTTCCCGTCGCCGCAGGACTTGCAGGATGATGGAATGGGATAGTGATCTGGTGAAGTCATGACACACAAATATGCACACCAACAAATGTACAAGCACGCATACAAACACACAAATACACACACACACACACACATAAACGTACGAGCTCGCATACAAACACAAATATACACACCAACAAAGGTAGGAGCACGCATACAAACACACAAATACACACACACACACACAAACGTACGAGCACGCATACAAACACACAAATACACAGACATACAAACGTACGAGCTCGCAAACAAACACACAAATGCACACACCAACAAACGTACGAGCAAGCATACAAACACAAATACACACGCACACACACTATTTGACAAACTAGACAAACGAAGTGCTTATAGACACACTTCTATTTTTAACTTACTAACAGACAATTAGCAGTTTGACTAGCATCACTTTTCTAGAGGGTTGGGTAGCCCTGAAAAGGGCTATTTGTTCGGGGAGTTATGGCAATCTTTTATCTTCTAAGACTGCGTCCCCGTCTGGCTGCAGGCTTCCTCCAGGATAGGGCCTCCCTTTTCGGAAAGAGAAGGAGAACTCTTTCGTGTCTACACGGCAGTCGACAAAGCCTCTGTCTGGCTCCTGCTGTTGATGCTCCTGCTACTGTTGTTGCTCTCTCTGCTTCTGAAGTCTATAGTTCTCTGTCCACTCTTCTTCCTCTTTCTTGATTACATCTCTGAAGAGCTCTTCTATCACGTCTTTGACTACTTTCAACATCCTGACATTCTCTCTCACGAGGCTTCTGTATCAGGTTTTGCCTGACACGGTGTAAATTCAGGTAAGCTTCGTTCAGCATGGCTAGTCTTGAACACATCTTCATAGGAGGATGAGTCAACCATAGATGGTCAGACAGGAGACTGCCACGCTTTATATGTCTCAAGTGCGGACACGATAGAAAACACCCCTACGATTAGTATTGAGTAGGAACGCTATGATAGTTGATTTCAAGGTGAGGGATAGAAAGAAGTCCAAGAGCATGTATAGTAACAAAATTTTTTTAAAAACAAACGACAGACACATTTTTCAAAACACAACATTTTTTATTTAACTCGCAAACAACTAACAATAACACATCAACACATTTTTACTTAACTAATATTTTACTTAACTCACAAACAACTAACAATAAAACAATTTTTCAAACAAACTATTTTTGACAAGGTTGACAACCTTGTGAAATCAAGCCAGACTTCCACTGAGGCAGGTCATTAGACCATTGATGCACACTACGTTTTGTAGCTAAAGATAAAAGATAGCCATAACGGTCACAAAACCATCGATCTACTTTCATCGTTTCTAGAACAGTCACGATCAAAATAAGTCGCTAAATGTTCTAAAGGATATCCAAGACTGGGTTGATGAAGAAAATACACACAATATTGTCCACACACCGTGGAATCTGTGCCTTGTAATTTCACATTATTGAATCGTGTCGCCTGGGCATTTTTTTCTCATAAAGTCGATGATGTCGTGTTCCAAAGGCGGTAATCCATACGAATAAAAATACTCCACACAACCATCTTTAGGGAAATAGACGGCTACCCAGTGGGTTCCTGGGAGATGACTGTCGTCCATGTTGATGACATAAGCTTGATGGTCTTGAGGATTGCGATGAGGAAGTTGATCTTTAGCACACACGACAGGATTCCAAGAAAGCAGTGTACGAGCTGTTGTTCAAAAGGTAATAAAGTTCCCAGGTATCCATATTTTGTTTTGTTGTTTTTCTTGGGTTTTTTTCACACGTAATGATAAGTCATCAATTCAATTCTGACTTTTTGACTGAAAATCTCGGACAAGTAAAGGTCTATTAGCTCCGTCGTCGTACTCAGGGACAAGAGAGATTCGATGCGATGGATCTCCAGAGCAATCAGTGGAGGGCAGGAATGATCACTCAAGTCTTTATGCCACTGATGAAACATTGCTTCTTCCGAGATGAGACCCCAAGCGTCCTCCAGATACTCGTCCAATTTTTCTTCTTAACTCATCATCAGAGATTTATCGTGTTGAATTTGACTAGGATGGCCGTTTTGACATGCATAGCAATCTTTCTTGACCAATTCCGTAATTTATCCGCTAGGTGTTTAGCAAAACAGGAGACTAAATGTTGGTCTTGTTCTGGCCATCTAGCCATGACTACCACATCCTCTACGTCTTTGTCTTTGGGATCTGCTTCCACCTTATCCTCCCATTCCATTTCCAAAGATTGTCCACCATTCAAAGAGGGATAAGAGTCTTCCATAGCTTCTAATAATCTAGAATGACTTCTCTCAAACTGTTGATTTCTATCGTATTATCGAATTCGGCATACAACATGACGTTCACCGTTTCATCAGGGTCTCGGTTGCAAACTGAAGTTCCACACTGAATCTGACCGGATTTTACAGGGTGGAAATGTCCCTCGTCGCTGCCTTGGTCAGAAGTGAAATCAAAAGCCCACAAAGTGTAACCTCCTGCATAATTGTCGTACGCATTGCTGTGGCTGGTGTGGGTCCCTAACTGTCCGGTACCTTCGTACAGGGACAAGTACGATCTCAAGTAATTCTTCTTCTCAAAGTCAAGTTCGAAGGGTCTGGTACACAAGGTCTTGCCATCGCCACTGACTTCGATTTTGGACACGCGAAAGTGTTGAAAGTGGAAAGGATTTTGATTGGTGGATCCATCGAAGGCCGAATTCTCGACAGTACCAATGATTAAACGTTTGGGTAATGCCTTTGGAACAGATGATCTTCGATCATGGATCTCTGTCCTCTGGGAATGGTGAAGGTTTTCACTTTTTGCGTCGTATCGGATATTTGGCGGTCGTTCTGCTCAAAGTGTGACTGATATCATTGCCCACTTTAGGTAACACTTCCAAATGGAAAGCGGTACTCCTACGATTCAGTCTCAGATGGACATCCACACCGTTCAGCAAATACTTCTCTTGCAACCACATGTCCAAATGCAAACGATCCATCAGTTCTAAACTTTTCCCATCCTTGATTTTGTCTCGACGGGCGTTGAATCCTACATTGTGGTTTGGTTCTTTATCTGTAATAAATTCGGTGTCATTGAATTTGCCTGCCGTGTCAGGTTTCCATATCACACAAGCATCCAGATGAGTGTTCTTGGCTTCTTTTCTGTACGTCAAGAGATTTTCCAGGTATGCTCGGTAAGGGTAAGTATCCATGCTGCTGCTGACCAGTTTGTTACTGAAATACAAATCCACTCCACTGAACAAGGAATGCATGTAATTGTTGACAGGAGCTACCTCCTCAGTGTCTATAGAGCCTCCATCCTTATCGAGAACTTTGACTTTCAAGTACAAGTAACTGCTATTCAGATCGATGTAATCTTCGGGTTGTCCTTTGATTTTGAACTCGATAGGACCTGAATCTGTCAAAGAGGAGACGGGTTGAAATTCTACCCATTGGGATTCTTGCATCGACATCATGGTGGGTGGCATAGCAAACAGATCCAGTTCCGACTTGGAACAGGTGCAAGTCTCTCCGTGCATCACCTTCTTTCTTTCTCTCTGTTTTTTTAATAATCAAAAACGTCTAATTCTCGGACGGTTCTTCTTTTCTTGGTCTTTCTAGCTTTGGGGGGTGTGAAGTCCTCTGAAGGGGTGTCTTCGTCGTCGTCTCTTTCTGTCTTGTCCTCGCTGTGGCCTCAGGGAAGCAAGAACACCTGACTCGGCAGCTTCCGGGGCATTTATAGGAGTTTCTCGTCGGCCCAAAATGTCTTTGTCCGTTTGAAGCAAGACATTTCTGCCTGCTCTCAAGAAGGCTTCTTTTGGGTTTTGTTTGTCGATGATGACATTTTGGAGAAATTATTTGCCTTCCGTCAAAGGGGCATCTTTCAAGGCGTGCAATCCTCGTGTCACCAAAACGGGAGCCAGCGAACGAAACGCCGATTTCAACATATCTCCTAAACCATGTCCTCTCTGTCGAACAACTCCTCGGTACACAGGAGACATGACTTACAAGTCGTTAAAGAATCGTTTTCGAAAATGGAGTTTTACAGTAACTTTCCCTTCGGTGAATGTAGTCTTTAGTCCCTCGTCTCCTTTTACAGTAATATTGAGAGTGACGAAATACGACTTACTGACGGGCAAATAGTGAGGATGTACAAATTCTCGGTGAACGTGATAGGTGTTTCCACCTTCCTCCTCGGCAGACGTGGTATAATCCACTTTGAAAGGAATGACACGCAGTAACGGTACGGAGGTGTGTCCCACTACGTTGTACTCCACCACATTGGGGTACACAAAGATCAAATTTAATCCTTGGTTCAGTTCTACCGGGGATCGAAAATACGACATAAAAGACATGTTGTCGTAAATGGGTGGTACTAGTCCACCCTTAAGCATTTTGACGTCCCACCAAAATGTCAAACAGTTTTCAGGACAAAATGTAATGAACAGCACTTTGCTCTCCTTAAATTTCATCAGCAGGCGACGAGCCACTTTATGGTACATTGGTTTTTTGGGGGTTTTTTGGGCATTCTCCAAGGCTTTGTCAAACACGGCATTGAACATGGCAGAAATCGTGTTCTGCATATGTTGACCACTAAAATAATAGCCTGCAGGAGTTGTCAAGTGATAGGTGGTCTGGTTAGTTTGGGGGTTCTGTGTTTTTATATTATACTTTACATGTGTATGCAAGTAGTTTTGCATTTGCTCGTCATGAGCTTCGACATTAAAAGTGTTTTGATTTTCAATGATGTTTTTGATTTGTGTAGGATGAATCATTTCCACCAAAGCCACTTCCCAATGGGCTTTGTGATCCAACTGGATGGCCTGAAGTAATTTTGCCGTGAAACAGCACAAGGTGTTTTGGGGAAACACCTCCATGGAACTGTCACTTGGTAACATTAAGTAAAATTGGTTATACATAATTCCAGAGTTCTGCTCTTCGAGGGGCTACTGCGGGATAGAAGAGTGTCCAGAAAGAGGATTGATGTTATTGTTGTTTGGGTGGTCACTGTTGGGAGGGTGATTGACGCTGGGCAGAAGGCTCCCGCTGCTCCCGTTAGAAGAGTATTTCAAGGACGGATTGAGGAGAAGGTAACCGATGCAGCTGCTCAGTAAAATGGTCCACAATTGTTTGTCTCCTTGTTGCAAACTCAAATTGGCAATGGCAGCACTGATGACACAATACATCACAAAGATTTGGCAGAAAAATACGATTTGAGTTTTAGGCACAAGTTCTCCACACCACAACCACAAGGGTAGCTTTTGTAGATCTTGCACACAAGAACTGGGTGAAGGAGTGGTCACTGTGGTAGCTGAGGCTGTGTTGAAGGGCATGATGGTCATTTCTTTTTATAGTTCCGAAGCGTCGATCCAAGAATAAAAACTGGGTGGATATCCTTTCTAACGTACTTTGACTTCTTTGAAACGTCTTTTTCCCACTTTACGGGTTCTTCGATCGAGAATGCTTTCGATGTCGTACACTTCGTCTTCATTTTTGGTCACGTGCTGTAACTATTGCAAGTAAAACGTTCCTTTTAACACTTCCCCGTTCATGTCTTCCAATTTATAAATGGTAGGATGACGGCCACGTACTCGTCCAGTGACATGAAACAATTCGGTGGTCCAGTTGGGTAAGTAACCTTTGTCGAAGTGCGTTTGGTTTTGCCAATGCGCACCCAATCTCCCGTCATCAACACTCCACCTTTCTTGAGGACAGTCACAGTCGGGGACGCACCAAACTGGCTCTCAAAGACGGTCACTTCGTTAGGATTCACTTCGGGGAGGGGGGGGGCACGTCCGATGCTCCGATGGTAAAATTGGTTGTACGCTTGGACCAGGTGCGGCAAGACGTCGATGTACTTCAGAGTGCGTAAAATATTTCCACACGCGTTCCTTCAAGGTGCGTTGAAAACGTTCCACGATGCTGGCTTTGGTTTCGGGATTCTCGGTGGTGAAGAAATGAATATCTCGTTTCTTTAATTCTCTTTGGAAAGCATTATTCAGAAATTTGGTGCCTTTGTCGGTTTGCGATCGAAGAGGGGGACGACCACTTTGCTTCAACACAAGTTTGAGGGCTCGCACTAACTCACTGCTCGATCTGGAAGTCAATGGCACGACCCAGGCAAATTTGGAAAAGACGTCGATGACACAAAACAAATATTTGTAGCCCCGATTGTAGGTGGCCAAATGAGATACATCGGCTAAATCGGCTTGCCTTTGGTGATCGATGCCCTCCACTCGGGTGCGACTTCTGGAAAATTTTCGTCGAATGCGTTTGTGTAAGGTGTACGTGGTTTGTTCTTGCAACCATCGTTGCACTTGAGGTAAACGGACACTTTTCAATTGGGTTTTGGCAGCACGATACAACTTCTGAACTCCTCCGTAACCTGCAGAATCGGCTGGATCGTAGTAAATGCTGGCTAACACCTTTTCCGTCAGGAATTGTTTTTTAATAGGTCACCCACTCTTCATGGATGCAACTCTGGATGGGACGAGAGCGGCAGTTTGGAAACGGCTTTACGTGACCGATGTGCCACGCGAGATATCGAGGGTAGTGATGGTGGTGGCGGTGGTAATGGGATGGCTTTCGTCTTCTTTTCTTTTTTCACTTCTGGTTTCCCTTCTCTCTTTTTGACTTCCGTCGAAGGAGGAGTGGACATCATCTTTTTAACCCAAGCTTTGAGTTCTTTTCGTTGGGGTGTAGGGGAAGGGGTCAAAACGGACGCTGCAATCTTACTAGGGATGGGAGCTGCTAACGGTGTTTGAACGACTTCTAGTGCCTCTTCTTCCACACGCATTCGTGGGGCTGCGTCTGTCTTGACCGCTGGGGGTGGTGGTGGTGATGATGGACTCTTCATCAGGGCTTTAAAATCTTTCAGAGTTGGTCAGGCTGTTTCGTCTAAAGCTGGTGAAAGGGTTGAAGTCGTTGCAACAGTTGACCGTACCGTTGCGATTTGTCCTTTTCTGACAAATCGCTGAGATCCACCAACCATTGCAATTCGTGCTGTAACTGAGACATTTCGGTCAAATGAGGATTGGGAGGTAAATGCGGGGTCCGTTGTTCTTGCCAACGATGGAATTCCATCCATCGTTTATAATCCACTAAAGCCAGTTTTCGTCCTTCCATCTGATTGCAAGGGTCACGTCTAAGGTCTTTTGACTCCAGAGGTCCCATTTATCTTCTTGACCCTTTTTATCTTGGACCCATGGGTAAAACACTTCCCAGGACTACTCCCAGCATGGCTCCCGCTATTCCTTTGACAAGAGGTCCTATCAGGGGTAAAAATCCTCAGTTTTGCACCAACATCTTTTTCTTTCGATGGACGGGTATTTTCTTTTGGACCATTTGGCGAAGAACGTGTCGATGTTTGGCTAAGCATTCTTTCTGGTGTTTAGACAAAGGTATCGTTCCTTTCAAGACATTCAGACAACATTTGCTCACGGTATCGATGACATCTTTGGAGGCGGTTTGAATGAGTGGAGGGGCTTTGGACAGGGCGGACAACATCTCCCAAAGTTGGCTAAACGAGGAGTCAGTCCTTTCCTTTTCTTTCCTTTTCTGGCAAGAGAATGGTGTGCACTTCTTTCACGGGACACCTTTTTGGTTCAGGAGCAAAAATATACTGACGTCCGTGGCTTGACATGCGTCACTTTATCTCATTTTTGGGCTGGTGGTAATGCATCAGGAAAACTGCTGAGAAGTTGTGGTAACAAAATAGGCATTTGGCTGCTCCTTTTTTTCTTTGGACGACTGGGTCTTTTCTGGGGTAGATGTCGCTGCATGGCTAAGCGTTTACTCAGATGACGAGTGTCCTTTTCTTTTTTTCTTTTTCTTTTTGGACAGTAGAACGGCGATGGTGTGCACTTCTTTGAGGGGACATCTTTGGGCGTTCAAGCGCACAAAAACACTTACCCCTATCGTCTGGTACAATTCTTTTTTCTACTGGAATGCGCCACCACTGATTGTCTTTACGTCGTATCATTTTCATGGTAGGCATCACGCGTCGTGGAGGGGTTCGCAACAGACTAAATCGGGACAGTTCTTGCTTGGACAAATCCAGTAAACTCTTTAACACACCCGATCTCTCTTGGACTTTGATTTTGGGGGAGGTAGGGATTTCCATTGTTTCATCAAATTAGAAAAGACACGTGTCAAATCGGGTTTGGCTGGTATAACCAGCAACGGAGAGGTGGAAGAACCTCAGGCTACTGGAGACGCGGTCACCGTCGCTGCAGGTCGTGGTTTGCGAATGTAAGGTTGCACCCTAGCCGCATTGCATCTCTTGCGGGTAAAAGCTGTTTTTGGGGAACTTTTCCTTTTCTGGGGACCTTTTTTTCTGTGTCTGTGACCTGGTCTTGATAGCACTGCTCCTTTTCTTCTTCTAAGTACCTTTGGGTCGGGAAGTGGCTTTTTCTTGGAGAGCACTCTGGGGGCATTAGGATCCCATTTTAAGAGGGAGCAAATGATGACACCTCCTAGAGAACCACTACCTCCAGGTTTCAAAATGATTTGCTTTATGGTTTGAGTGTTGATGCGAGGATCGGCCAGTTGCGTCAAGGCTACTTTGTTTCTTTGGTTTGATGTGGAATGTGAATGATACCTTGCAGTAATTGACGTACTGTCACTGTAAACGATCGTAAGACTTCTTCGACACTGGCTTCTAAGACACGAGCACGTATTTCTGGATTTTTTCGCGACTGATGTCGTACAAGGCACGAATCAATTTGCCGGGAAGAGGAGACTGAAGGGATGTCATGTGTCATGTTGACACTGTGTGAGACAGACTCAAAGTGACCGAGATTTTTATAGACTTTTTTGTTGTTGTTGTTATGTCGACGGGGACGTGTACACGACAGGCCTTCCGTCTTGGCAAAAGTGGTGAAACAGATGGATACGAAATCGCAAATCCGTACAAACTGTTCCGCGGGTTCAGTGGGTCCACCAGCTTGTAACTTTCCATGATGTGTTTAAACTCGGGATCGGTTTTCAAACGGTAATCGTACTCGTGTTCCCACATTTTCATCACTTAGTATCCTTGCTGTTCTAACTTCAAGCGCTGCTGACAAGTGGCCTCGTACAAGTCTTCCAAGGTACGTTGTAAAAACTGATTTTTGGTGTCACGTTGAGGGTAGCAGATGAGATATCCGTGAAATAAGCACCCGTTAAACTCGTACACGATCTTGGAGTTTTCTAAGTCCCAGCCATCCACCGAACACGTTCCGATGGTCTTTTCGCCTCCTCCGTTGCGAGCATGTTGGATCCATTTGTCTTCCTTCTCACACAAGTAATGTAACCAGCGTAGGGCTTTGACCGAGTATTGACGTTTGACAAGGTTTGTCGTTTGAGGGCTTATGACAGCCAGGTTGTTTTCGGGCATGAATCGTTTGCGGTACTCTACGGAACACGCTTTGGCAATGGTGCAGGCTTCTTTCAAAGGATCGATCCATCCCTGCTCCTGAACAGTTCTCGACATTTTCCACAGCAACACCGTAAAATGTCCACGTCGGAACGACAATACTTTAACATTTCTTCCTGAAAGTCGAAGGGGTCCGAGACGTGAGTGTGGTACCAAGCGTAGAAAGCTTCTCGTTGTTTGGTGCGCATGTTGTTGGGGTCGTAGTAGTGAGCATCAGGCAAATGTGGTAGAACGGCTTGTTGATTTGCTTGGTATTGAAATGTGCGGAAAATAGCCTTTGCCCATTTCTGTCATTCCAAACGTTTTAGGCATTCGGCTCAATGCCATTGCTAAGTAACTCATCGAACCTTTCAACTGCACTTGTCCCACTTGCATGGAAATGATTTTGGCTCCGTTCAAGATCACTTTAGGACGTTCGGTACTTTGTTCCGTATAGTATCTGAGAAGAAAATGCCCATTGTATCCCGAGAAATTGTGTGTCATCTCCGTGGCATAGCAAGGACAATCTCCGTAACATTTGCTGTTCTCTTGGCTCCACGTCTCGTCGATAGGGTCTAAAGAGGGTCGAAAGAGTTTTTCACATCCTCCAGGAATCTTGCTGCAGTGAGGGCAATGACTAAAGTTCGGCTCTTGGATGCACTTCTCGCATGCTCGATGAGCCACGCAGAAATTAGGGATGTGAATGCCAGTCTCTTGCATGCATTCGAAATCGAAAAAGATGAAATTGCCGTTCTTCTGGTCATCTTCCTCTTGATATTTGTAATGGTATTTTTGAATGTAGCATTCGTGTTCCAAGTCCACGATTTGGTGACAAATGTGACATTGTTTCTTTCCTCGACATACGTGAGCCTTGGCATTATTGATACATATGCCTTGTCCACAAGTAGGGCACAATCTCAGCAGTTCACAAGTACTTTTCTACTGTGAACCTTGCGTTTTCAAATGTTGTTGGTAACAGGGTTTAGAGGCCAAATATCCTGAGCATTTCGATCCACAATGCTTGTGTTGCTCTCGATTGTTATAGCCGAAGTTACATTTTTCACAATAATATCTGTATCCCTGGAATCCAGTGATACTGGTAATGGCATCGAAATGTTCATCGTGATGATAGACGTGAATGTATTTTCCGTCTTTGAAATCTTTGCCACGAAGCAACAGAGGTCCGCGCACTTCTTGAGGGTGTACTTTCAAAGTGTAGCGTGGAGCTAAGTCGTCTTGCAATTTTTGCACTTCGGGAATGACATAAGGTGTGTCTTTGGATATGCCCGCTTGCTGTAACAGGAGTTCTGCTTCTCTTCGTTGTTTGGCTCGGTCCGATCCTTGAATAGTTTTCCAGGCTCTTTTCCATTCTGCCATGTATTTCTTGTCGGCATACACCTTCGTCCCACCAGGACAGCCCTGGCTAACCACATCTGGTCTTGAGGGTTGTTAATTTGGACGAGGCTGCTCTTGATGCTGCGAAGGTCGTCTACCAATAACATCTGTATGCGTCCGGTCCCTTTCGGAAGAGAAACGTGGGTCATGAACAGTGTCCCTTTTCTATTGGGGATGCCAAACTTGTCGTTGGATTGTTGTACGTGTTGAATCTTGTCGATGACTTTGAAAGGTGTTAATTCTGCTGTGCTGCTAAACTCGATTTGAACGGGGGACTTCAGACTGTCGTGACAAATGGAAAGTCTCAAGCGATCGTCTTCTTTGGCTTAAAGTGCTGTTTCAGTGTGGTTATCAAAGAATCCCACACATCGGTGATGAACTCTTCTGCTTTCTCCAGCGGTACGCCGGACTTGAAATCTTTAAACTTCACCGTGTACGTGTCGGCCGTGGTTCTAAATTTTCTAGAGGAGCTTTTATCCGTCTCTCGAATGTGGTAGTACTTTTCAGGGTTTAGTGGTGGTGGACTTTGGTTTGGTGTAGACCCTCTGGGCCTGGATTCTTGCTCACTCATGTCATCTTCAAAATCTGAGCTAAGACTTCAGCTACTTTGCGAGGCGATAGGTCACGTTTCTGCCTCCTACTTTCTTCTCCTTTCTTTACGAAATGATGCGATCATTTCATCTTAAGTGCAGAAAGTCAAATGATTACTTTTGAAAGGTCATGGTCACCTTTATATCCATGTCAGGCCAGTGTATATATAGAGGGTCAATGTCTTCCCTCCAAGTACTCTCAAGCCTACCAGAAAGATGGAAGAGCCCACACAGATCGAACTTCTAATCAGAGCTTTGCGAGGTGTAATACGAAGGTTTTCTTCAGAAAAGCCGACGGACTACTCCCCCTCCTTTCGAGATAAAAGTCAAGATACTTGCTATTTCTGTCAGAAGAAAGGGCATTGGTCATATGAATGTCCAGACCGTCAAAAACGCAAGACAGGTGTCAAAAGAAACAAAAGTCAAAGTAACTGTTATCATTGTCAAGAGAAAGGACATTGGACTTCAGACTGCCTTAAGAAACAACATTAGGAAGAGAGGGGTTCCAAACAGGAAGAAGAGTAAGAACCCCGTCAGGTCAAGAAAGAGAAGAAAGAGAAAAAAAAAAAAGAAAACGAGAAGGAAGCGAGAAAGAAGAGGGGGAAAAAACTGTGAGAGTGAAGAAATTCAAAAACATGAGAGAGTGAAAAGACACAGAAGAAGTTTATGAACATTATAAAGTGTTGTGTTGTGTTGTGAATTGGATTGTAAAATTTGTACCAGAATAGACCAGAAAGAACAACTTAAGTGTCTCTTGGTTTTGATTTTTGGACTTATAAGGGCCTACACTTACGCACTCGCACACGTTCATCATGGGGTAAAAAGGGGATTTTGAGTTTTAATTGATTTTGGCAAAATGAATACTATCTCTTTTCGAGAGAAGTGGGTAGCCCTAAAAAGGACCGTTGGGTGTTTGTTTTTTTAAAAAGCAATCTCAGGAACGGGAAGTAATCAGCTTTAACCGCCTTATCCCTTTGCCAAGGCCAGGCCTACTTCTGGACCTGCTCCTGTCGATAATTTGGTAGAAATCTCTAGGGTGGGTATCTCAGGCGTAGTAGGTGTGTGAACAGGGTTGGGCTGTTTGGCTCGGGAAGGTCTTTTTCTCTTGGGTCGTAATAAAGAAGTCTGATACAGTTGTTGCAGACTCCTTAACTCTGCCAAAATGTCTTAGAGTACCGTCACCGTTTGACTTTCACCGTCCTCCTTTTCTCCTAGACCTTGTTTTTTCTCTGCTTCATCTTCTTCCTGATGTTTCCTTCTTGCCTCTTCTTCTTCTCGCTGTTGCTGTTGAAGGAGAAAGGCTTGTTCTGCTTCTTTCTGCTGTTGCAAAATTTTTTCCAATTCTTCTTTCTGTCTCAGTTTAAAATCCTCGACGTGTGGTAAAGAAAGAGAATGTGGCTAAGGTGTTGGTACAAATTCTTGCGAAGAAGACAGAAAATCCACTAAATCCCAATTAAAATTAACCTCTTCTGGAAGTAGGCCCGTGTTGGTTTTGGTACTTGCTGCTATGCCATACCTTCTCGTCTCCACGGCCGGTGCACCCCAATTCATCGTCTTCTTAGTTTCAGTCATGTTCTAATTCTGTCACATAGATTCACTGCGCAGAGACACTAGCGCACCTATATAGGGAATGTGACGTCACATGTAGCTCTCTTCGGACTGGAAGACAGACTCCGCACTGTGAGTGAATTTTGTAACGCGTGTTAAGATTGGTGAAAAAACTCAATCCGTTTCGATCCGCTCTTCCACTAAAAATAACCGCGGTTTACTTCATTCCCTTCACCTGTTCTCGTCACAAGATGTGGACTAACGTAGAATCATCTACCCTTCTATCGTCGATGCTGTTCCACCCGGACTATCCCATGTACGTCAGATCATCATGGGCTATCCCCCAGATCACCAATACGGCCATCTGGAAACGAAGAATCTATGTGGAGAGACAAGGCTCTCTGACGAGAGTCTTAATCTACGGTCCAGAGGTCAGACGAAGTTTGAGGAAGAGAAGAAGATCCGTGAGATGCCCTCTATGTTAACGGAATGGTGCTAACAAAAAACCAAAGGCCCCTTTCAGGGCCACTTCATTGCCTCGAAAAGATATCTATTCTCTTTGCCATATATGTGTGTCTTTGTTTATTTGTATTGTGTTTGTTTGTTTGCTTGTTTAACCGCCCGCCAAGCGTAATTATTCGTATAGTTTATGAACTAGCTGAACTGACCCGCTACCCGCTTTTTTCCCACTGTTTGGCCCGATTGAGGTCAGCCACTTTCAACATTGCTGCCAATGTCAAGTACCGTGACGTCACCCACCTTTTCCATTCCTATACACCCTATACAAACCCAACCTTTTGTCTTATCGCTATAGTTGCCCAGGGGGTCTTGTAATGCTAATTCCCATTGTCACTATAGATTTTGTCGCCATAGTGGCTCGGGGGGGGGGGGGGATGGACATTCCCATTGTCGCTATAGTGGCCCACCTTACTACCCGAAGCACAGATTAATTCATCCATATTCTCGCATAGTCCATAGACTTTGCCTACAGTGTGTGCAGTTTCATATTTTTGGTATTATAACATGTGAACATATCACTTTATGTAATTCTTATTAGTCCTAATTAGCAAATCAATTTATTGTGCAGTATTCTCTTTACTGATTGGCTGCGATCATGGGAAAACTTTTTTTTAACTCAGCCTTCTGGAATGTTTTGTTTTCAATGAACAATTTTGGCCGCCATTTTTCGAATCGACTCTCGAAAGGTAATTGGGGAAAATGGTCTCGTCTGTTTCAATATGACTAGTTTACCCACACAGGGGTTTGCTATGTCATGTATAACATATCATAACATGAAAAATGGCTAAAAACACAAGACATAAACAATAAAAACAACAAGCAAAACTACGGATACTGCTTGTGTGTGGTGGGGGTTGAGGGAGGCGGTATATCTGGAATCGGGTCACAATTAGTACTTCCAGTTTAGTACCCATGAATGTAGTCCCAGTCTATTTTTAGAACATTTTTTCCTCTCTCGTTTTGGTGGTGATAGAAGAGTTATATTTATGCATTTTTGGTAGGGATTTAAAGGTAATTGTTTATTATTCAGAATATGAGCTTATGGTGTAGTTGTATGTGTGTATTTCGGCGACAGTGAACAGTGAGTAATAAGGCCTTGGTGATGATCCGGAAGTGAAATCTGTGTTCCATTGCATGCTACTTTGTTCACAATCAAGCCTCTCCAAAAAAATGCCGGTGAACCTTTGACAAGAACTTCACCATGAAGTTATCTTTGAAGGTATTTTAGATTAACATATGATTTGTATTGACTGTCACACAGTGGAAGGTTCAGTATTGAGAAATATATGTAGAGAATATATAGTAAAATTAATTGTGTTCTATGTCCATCTGTAGCATGGAATCCACTCTATATGAAAGTGACATGTTTGGTTACTTTAACATGGATCTTCTACTACAATCAAGTGGGGCATTGCATTAAACAATGCGGCATTACGCGCATAGGACGTTCTGTGTTGAAAAATGATTTTGTCTGTGCAAAATGTTCTGTTTATTAATGGTGCGTGAACGTAGTTACTGCGAAAAAATGTGTGACATATTATGGAACTGGTTTTGGTAATGTTGCTTATGGATTATCTGCGAGAGCACCAAAAGCACTCACAGCCTTATCTTCAAGCGCTGCACCCATTGCTAAGTCCAAGCAAGTTGCAATGAGAGTTATGGGTAGTATTAAAATTGCTATTTTGGATCGATTGTTTTAACTGGGCTCTCGGGCAGCTAAGTCGCTTCAAGATCGAACACGGCGATTAGTAACAAGAGCACCATCAACAAAAACAGTTACGTTACCATAAACAGAGTCAATGCCGCCTGCATGTACTAAAGTAATTAGCGTGGCCGCTCAGCAGTGACTGTCAGATTCAGTGATTACCATACCCTGCCAAGGATCCCAATCAATCAAAAACAGAATTGCAAGTGCAAGACACATTTAGGTTTTTCTTCCATGTGAGGCATTCTTGGAAGTTGCGGGAAAACTGGTACGAGAAAACAAAGCCAGTTATGATGACAAGTGGGATTAACAATGGAATAATGGCGTTGTTTAGCAATACACGATATTCCATCAATCGAAAGGAAATCGAATAAATTTTAGACAATGTTGACCTGGCCACAACAATGCTCTGACTTGCCAGATACAGTGATGATTACACGAGAACAGTTGGCCCAACAATGATGTTTGTCAAAGACGCAATTGATCCTGCAGATCATAAAATAAATGTAATTAGACGACCTCGAAATAATGCAGGCAATGCTGACGTAAATGTAGAAAATTTAACGTTTCCTAATCCTAACTTTAACTCTGGATTTGCGCAGCGTCGATCACAACTCATTGATGCTTCATTGAGATTTTCGTGCGCAATTCCCCTTAGTCACAATTTTTGGTTTCGCAAAGATGTTCGCAAGGTGATATTTTCAGCTAAACATACGGTCGCTTTGTTTCGTAAAAACAACTCCAGCAAAGCGATTTGGCGTGATGCAGGTGCTGATGCTGGCAAAGTTATATTAGAAACACTGACTTTGTGGATTCCCGTGTTATCCACTTCACTGAGTACAGAATCACATTTGTTATCGCTTATGCAGTCGGGAACCACATTAACGTTGTCGTTTTTAGCACATACCACAAACGCACTCCACCAACGCTATTGAGGGACAGTTTACTTGGTGTATAAGTACCCAGCATCGTCTTACCGCATCGAAACTTGTGTTTGGAGTTTCAACTTACAATGCGAGATAATGACCAGGTACAGAGTAAAAACTATATTTGACAACTTAGAAGTGACTTATGTCTCTTTGCTGTTTAACGGTCATCAGGAACCTTCTGAAAAAAATCTGCTTGACTGTGCAGAAGTCACTCCTCTGTGATCGTACATGGATGTTGACAGGGATCTGCAAATTTCCCAACAAGACTTTCGCACGATGTACCCGATTTATTTTTTCTCATTGGAACACTTTGAGTTGTTCAGGCAGTCTGTCGTTCACATGTATTTTTATGTACGTGTAGGTAACACACGCTGTTCGTGGTTATATATGCTATGCTGTGATATTTTCTGACAAGACAATTTTGTTGGAGCGGTTGGTGGTTCAATGAGAGTGATCGATACACCTGTGGAAATTTCGTTCAAGTTTCTCAGATGCGTAAATAAACCTGTTAAGTATTTGAATAATAATGTCCCATCACTAACTGAAGGTCGATCTTACTGAAAATCAACTTGCGAAAATAAAGCTTTCTTCAGCAAAATTAACTGGAAATTCCCCGTGTGGTTGACCCAGATACAGCTCTGTTAGCTTAATGCGGTCAAACACAACAATACCTCAGTGATATTTAAATTATCCAAGTCAGAGGTAGCACAAATGCAAAAGACTGTGGAATATTTTCTTTTTTTACATTGAGTTCAGCATTATCAGCAACGGCTTCAGCGGGTACAAAAGCTGCAGCGTTAGGAGCTGTCGGAACTGCACCAGGAATGGCTTTAAAAAGGCAGTTGGTGGTTGTATAAAAAAAGGTAGAGGTCTTCGATTGCCAGGCAAGAGTCTTCGAATACCCTTGGGCAGAGGTCTTCGATTACCAGGTCGCAGAAGATCGCGCCGTTGATCCGTCCATTGGCTAGTCTTAATTTAATCACGATGGCAATATCAATCAATTTGTATGGATGGTGCCACGCACACGTGAAAATGGTATCGTTAATCGTGATTCACAAACAGGCCCTGGCTACACCTGAACATTGTTTATATTTTGCATCGTATGGACTTGCACAACCAGTTGAAGTTGCTAATTATTTATCCCGGGGCACTAATTCACTACACGAAAACTGTTTTATTCAAACTTACCAGTACAAACTCAGTTGGATGGTCCCATATGCGGTCATCTTGTCATTGAAGTGTTGCGCGCACTGGAGCTTTCACCGACACTGCAAACATTTATTGATTTCACATTAACGTACGTGCAATGTTGTACAACAAATGTATATTGACATTTACGACACGGTGCTGATGTGGATCTGAGCCGATTTGCCACTAAAGCGGATTTCTCTAAGTTTACTAGTTGAGTTGTTGTGTGATTATGTGATTATGATTTTTAACGTAGCTTTAACAATTTTTCAGTCATATCACTACGATGTCTGCAGTGTGGCAGTTTATAGTGATGTCTAGCACTGGGGCATCATGCCGCAGACATGTAGCATGATGTCCCACCCAGTCACATTATCCTGACACCAGGCCGACCAGTCCTAACACTAACCTCTTAATGCTGAGCACCAAGCTTTGAGCATGTTAGTACCATTTTTGTAAGTCTTTGGTATGACTCGACCGGGGATCGAACCCACGACCTCCCGCATCCGAGGCGGACGCTCTAACCACTAGGCCACCGGAGCGGTTTGTTGAGTTGTTGTTGGTATCGATCTAGGTGAGCGTGTGATTTTTGAAGATCAAACTGGCAAACCGAAAACGTCTAACATAGACATTCAAGATATCATTGTAGAGTTGAAAGGCAACGTTGTGGTAAAGAATATGGTTAGTTCACTGACAACGGTGGAATCAGAGTGAGAGCGGATGTCTGTTGCCTTTATCAAAGACTATCTTGATACTGGCAATAGTGGGATAAAACAATATGTGGATCAGCAGATCGCTATGGTGCCCGAGTCGACACACCTAGTAACTTTTTATGGCGGAATTACGGAAATGTTAATCAAAGAAGTAGAAGGAAAAAAAAACAACTAAAACGGCAGACTTAGCAATGGTCGACTTAATTAAGCTCCTTATGATGAAAATGGTTTTGACATACCTAAAAGTCACATCTTAAAGGTGCGCAAGTCTGGATCATACTTGTTTATCCTAACCGAAACTAAAGGAAAGTAGGATGAAATGGGAATGTGTATAATTGATAAGCGGCATCTTGGAATTGATTATGTACCAGCTATATCAACAATTTGCCAGGCCGGACAGTGCTACCATAAATTATTACACAGTTGCAATACCAGTATTGTAGGTCACCGGAGATGAAATTCAGTTTGAAGCACTCAACATTTATCCGGATGGGTACTAAACTGTCTTTGTCGTTTGAGATTAACATTAGATTTCTCTCATTGTATATAAATAATGGAATCTGATCGTTGTGATTTAGTTTCCGAATTTACTGACGGGGTGTTGGATCAGCTGGCGGCAGATGTTAACATTTACAACAATTTCGTTCCACTTGTTGATGAACATCAGCATCCGAATGGTGTTACCAAACCCTCGTATGAACAGTCATATAATTTTGTTAAGGGTCAAGTAGACATTGCTCACTGGAACCACCCTGATATACGATACCAACTCGAGGCCAGCTTGGAATCAGTGCACGTACACGTGTAAATGGTGAATCAGTAACCACAACGGAAGATGCTAAACCTCTCCAGGATTATTTCTACAATAGCGAAGTGGTATTAACTGATGTATCTATCCCAATTACGTTCAACATAGAATATTTTAAAAAGACATTGACTTAGTTATGAAAAGAAGGATCTTGACTGTTATGCAACAATGACGCACTTGTTCGGATAACAGTTATTGAGCAAGGGCGATCGTTAGATGTAAATGGTTCTGATTTAATCGATGTGTTTTTGAATGAGAGGCGTGCCAGATCACCAAAACACACAATCGCCGAAGAGTTAAGTATTCCCGAGGCAGAGGTATTCTATAACTGTATGATAATTGTGCCAATGAAAAAGAATAATTGGTTCGAAGTGCGTGTGTTGATTGTGTTTTGCGTGATGGTGAGACAGGACGATGCCTGCCTGTCGTGCAATTAAAAATACGCGATTATGTTGTTAATAGAAGAACTATGACTGACCCTCACTATTACCGACGCGAAAAAATCATCAAAGCGGAACAATGGCTGCAAAATGAAATCACCAAAAGAACCAGGCTGATCATGGAATACAAACCCATTGAAGGTGAACCAATCGGTATTATTCTCTGAACTATATCGATGGTAACCGGTGTCTCTGGTGGTACGAACAAATTAATTTTGATGCGACTTTATTCATGAGTACGTGTGCACAGAGCAGACTCAATACGATCAGTAAACTGTATTCAGTTGCAATCGAAGATAAAATAATCAGTGAGGCTGAGCTTGAGGCTGTGCTGGCAGAACTAGAAAATCACAGACAATTACGTGCACAAATAAGAAAGAGCTCAGATTCACAAAAAGTCAAAGACGAGTAATCCGCTATTAAAAATATTTTTAAAAAAGATATATAAATGCCAAAATCACAAGTAGACCTTTCGCAAGAAACTGTTAAGGAAATATAGAGCCTGCATGGTTCTATTCCTGGAAGAGAAGTCCAAGAACGATAGGGAATAAGTTCAGCCAGATTATATCAGATATGGAATGCTCTCGAATATTGCCCTGAGGTAAAACCATCAAATATCAGTCAAAAAGATTACAGCTTATAGTTAATAACCTTAAGACCTTAGAACAAAAAGTTCTACCGATGATGAGCTATAATAAGAGAGAAATAAAATCAACATTCAAAGACATAAAATGTGTATTCAGTGACACATACAAGTTACTAGTAAATATAAATAAAATTATGTCATTAACACTTGTTTATCAGCTAAAACTGCAGATATTTCGGCAGTAGCCGCACTCTTTATGGTGAAACTGATAGCATATAATCTAAAACAACAACATGGAGTAAAATAAGGTGAACAAATGACAAAAGAGGTTGTAGATCAAATAAGAAAGAGGTTCAGTAAATAGTATAATTTCAATCAGTAATACAAGCAGTATGCAGTATTGATTGAAAACACACTTCATTCATTCATTGCACTGGGACTCGCTGTGTGTGTATTGATCACTACCGTAGGCTTGCCTGACAATAGTACACTCTACGGGATTTCGTTCCTACAATCACAGCAGATTAGTAAAGTAGTATGAAATGGCGGTGTTTGCCCTATTTAGAAACCCTTTGGGTGCACCTCCATCAGGACAAGACTCTACACACCCCTCTCGGATTGTCTCACTCACCTCACTTCACGCGCGCGTGTGTGTGTGTGTGTGTGTGTGTGTGTGTGTGTGTGTGTGTGTGTGTGCTTGCACTCAGCAGACAAAATTAAAAATGATCAACAGGCAATGCTCGCGTGAAGGGGGGGGGGGCTAAATTGCCAATGACGGTTAGAAGCAAGGTGGAATAGCGCCAAAGGTGACAAAATAGGCAAAAGGCCCACTCTCATACTACTATGTTGTCGATTTGTTGGATAAGAAGTAATTTTAGGCTTAATAATCTGATAGGATGAGCACGTTGTTAAACAGTACGGAATAATGCAGAACATGAGCTATGTCTAGAATCTCATTACCAACATTATTTGGCATATATTATTGTCTCGTTATTTGGCATATATTATTGTCTCATTACTTGACATATATTACAGTTTCATTATTTGCCATATATTATAGTTTCATTATTTGACATATTATTGTCTCATTATTTGGCATATATTATAGTTTTATTATTTAGCGTATCTTATAGTCACATTAATTTGCATATAATCTTATTGGTTGTTTAATCTTCTGGTATTAACTTCATAACAATTGTAAAGAATTCGGGAAAAGGGTTGGGCAAGAGTAGAAAATTCGGTAATCAGTTTGAACCGCTGGCAGTGGGCGGTGGGAAGTAACTTAATCCTTGCCATTCATGATGATATGCTATCTTTTGAAACTTTCAAATGAATGGGAATAAATGAGAAAATTTTACTCAATTACCGCTATATTTAAAAAGTTTAAGTATGAGAGGTTGGAGAGTATCGATAAGTCTGCAGACTTTCAGGATAGAGCAGACTTAACGCTCGAGCGCGAAGACTTACTACCGTGCAAATCCTTTGATACCGATGCTTGCAACAGGAAATCTAACCTTATTTTTGGAGGAATGCCAGAGAGGATTGTGAGTAATTTATTAAGGATATCTTGTCTGGTGATTAACTCTGAAGGAATTTACATATAGAGGGTAAGCCCCAAACAATGTTCGCATAATAAAACCGCAATTACAATATATATATATATATATATATATATATATATATATATATATATAACACATATATATATATATATATATATATATATATATATATATATATGAAATAAAAACAGTAAATGACAAGCGACAAAATATGATAAACAATCGTATCCCACTCAAGTTTAGAAATGAAAAATTATCAGCACCGACGAGTTTGTATAGACAGATATAGGATTCGTACCACTAATTCATTATCAGCTGACATCATTGTTAACGTTTGTGAAAATGCAACCAGTTTTGAACTCCATTCTCCATAGCATGCGTAAATTTTGAGTGAAGTTAGCGGAAACTTTCTGAGCACTCAGAATTGTGTATTCGCGACATTTTTTCCCAGATAAGTGTCCTTAGAGTAGGGTACCAGATATGAGCTGGGAAAACGATCCAAATCGTGCAAGTGTACAGACAGGGATTCCATGTATAATTTGAAAACTGATCAATGACCAGGCAAATGAAATGAAATATTCTACGGTAATATAATAACCAGTAGTCCATTCTGGGAGTATTAAGTTCGTTATCTAATCTACCCCCATCTCCCACTCCCCCATCTCCCACTCCCCCAACTAAAAATGCATTTGCCTTTTCTTTTTATCTTTCATTTTCTAGTGGGGAGAGTGCGGTCGAACTCTTGTGTTGTTATTTTCTACACGCTAGCTTATCTTCTCTTGCCAAGTGTAGTTGATAACAGTTCTACTTCATTGATAAAATATGTTGATCAACGACCTTTGGCTTGCGAAGATCGGGCTAGGTATTCTGACAAAATGTGAAGAGGTTAATAAAATAAAAATACAGCCTATTTAAATCGAATGATTTGTTGATAGATTCCGTTGATTTGACAACTGTAAGTGATCAGGTAGATTTTACACTTCGATAAATATACAATTATGATCATTTAATCCTAAAATGAAATTTAGTGAAAGTTTCTGGTTAAATTTGTTGGCCAAACCCGAATCCATTTCTATGAATACTTTGACTCACAAATGCTATTAAACAGTGTGCAATTAACCGCACTAGTTGATTGTCTGACAAAGAAATGCAAGATAAATATATAAATTCTCTTGATTAATTAAGATGCTCATAGTACTTTTAATTACTACCAACACTGGATCCTCAACAATTCTTTTGAAAATTGAATGACTGTTTTGTGGGCAGACTCCTTATCTTTTTAGTTTTCTGCTACTTATGGAGTGGGATAATTTGGTTGCATATATGCCACCCATCCTCCTCCTCCTCCTCCTGATCTCGATCTCGATCTCTCTCGATCTCTCTCTCTTGGTCTGTGTCCTTGCTCACTTATGGACACGTGTGGATGCATGCATATATGTATCTATGAGGATACGATATCTAGCTGGGATTTGTATTATACAGGGCTTTACCTCTTCTCTGCCTAAAAGGCTATCTGTATTGAGCCGCTAGAGCTCCCTGGCACTTGACAAATTACATGTGAGTACTTTGTACACAACACTGCATCTAAATTTTGTTTGCAAAACATACAAGTATCTTTACATTTGTAATATATATTACCATTTACTAATGCTTATCGTTTTGATTCTGCATTCTATTTGTAATGAAGAACTGCGATGAAAGTATAACGAAGTTTATTGATTTTCTTTGCCCATCAATTAGCGGTACGAACCATTTGTAAACTACATTGCTCATTTTGTATCTGTAACGGAGGAGTGAAACCTATATTGGTATATTCTACTGCATTCAAAATGCAACATTTGTTAACTTTATCCATTTCCATCTCCCATTTTAAAATGAAGTAACAACTCAGCGTTGATGATAATTTTGATAACATTTGAATTTTTTGTAGATTTATTTTCAAACAATTTTTTAATAGAGACCAGGATGTGCATAATGGATTTGACTGTCTATTGTTGCAATTTGAAGTGAATTTTTAAATGATCTGTTTTGGAATAAGGAAACAAAACTCTCTCTCTCTCTCTCTCTCTCTCTCTCTCTCTCTCTCTCTCTCTCTCTCTCTCTCTC
>JAECUM010095391.1:0-176969 GCA_016617855.1 Megalonaias nervosa | reverse complement strand
TAAGTGGTGAAGTGGTGAAACATATCTAGCTTCAGGCATATTCTTGTATTTAAGGGAATAGTTTATACCCTCCCGAGAAAAGGAAACCCGATGGGTCAATCAAAGGGGGAAGTCCGCATCTAAGAGAGGTCGGAATAATCAGGGTCAGAAAGGGGTCCAAAGTGTACACATTAGACGTGGAAAAACAAGACAAGAGGAGACAGACGCCAGGTGATGCTGTCAAGCGTGGAAATTGTACTCTCTGATTCACCACTCGTAACATGATGTAAATTGAACACTGCGACTAAATTCCATCAATGTAAATCTGTTGGATTGAAAAGTGAAATTTTGTTTATGTATTAATTAAATTTATTTTTATTTATTAGTAAAGGGGGCTCGTAGTTGTTTATTTCTTTCAATAGCCTTGCTCAGTTATCTGTTAACGTTCCATCTATCCGTCCACACTGGGCAAAAACACCGTGGGAGGTCATCCCCTAGTTAACGATCGCCAAATCAATAAAAGGGGCTTTATTGTTTTAAAGCCCCCCGCTACACACCATATAAAAATAACAATTCTGACAAGCACAATAAAATGTTCAAACACCGCATTGTAATTCAACAGATACACTCTAAAAAATTAACATACGAAATGGAACTTTCAGCACAATCAATGTGGTTCGACATATTAAATTGAAACTCTCGACATATGACATTAAAATTTCAACAACCGCCTTGTAATTCAGAAGATACAATCTAAAATCTCGACATTGGACATCGAATTTTCAACCAGAACCAGCGCTGTGTAATTCAACAGATGAAATCTAAGTACTCAACATATGAAATGGAGCTTTCAACATAAACTCTTTGAACCAATACGTAAATTATGAATTCTCGACGTATGACATTGAAATTTCAACCACCACCGTGTAATTCAAACGACACAATCTAAAACCTCGACATAAAAGATATAACTTTCAACCACTACTGTTTATTTCAACAGTTACAATCTAAAATCTCGACCTATAAAATGGAACTTTGGGGACAAGCATTTTTGATACAACACGTGAAATTGGAATTCTGGACATATGACATTAAAATGTCAACGGCAAAGTTCTGAGTGGACCAGCTTTTGTCCGCTACGGCGCCCCATAGAACTAGACAAATGAATCATCCGGATGAACTGGGCAAAAGAAAAATCCGGATGAACCATGCAAATGAAATTAGGTAGGTCTTTCATATGCAAGAGCAGATGACCTGATTAGAAGGGGCAGGCTTAGATAATCTGCGGCATTAAATATCTTTATCTCAAAGCTAATTAGCATAATTACAGAGAAATTGCTGGACCTGTGTCAGTGGAATATTTTATGCATATTAACGTGCAGATACAGATGATCTATCTGAATTGATGTGTCACATAAATTAATTAAGCACGTTTAATTGGTTTATTTGTTTTGGTTCTATTTGGTTATCTGAGTTTCAGCATGTTTCGTTCAGAAGGCGTCATACGTGTTTTACAAATTCAAATCTAGAATTTTTCAAGATTGTTTCTCAAAATGTGCTAAATACAAAATCATGGTTAAAGCCGTCTCACATGTTTTTTATCGATTTTTTAAATTTTTATTCTTATGTTTTTTTTAAATAAAATCAATATATCATGTTTGCTTGTTGGCTATCTATGTTCGTCTCACTGATTCGTATACGGACCACTAGGGCACTCGAGTACGTCCATTATGTACCTCTGTATCATTAGTCTGGTTACTTGTCTTCGTCATTCCATTACCAATGTAGTTAAGAAGGCATGGTACCATCCTAGAAATTTATAATGAAATCCGTACAATATCGTGGACGGATCGTTAAGGTATCGTTCAGTCTGAGAACGAGATATGGATAATCTAAGGTTCAAAAACACTTATTTATGTGAGAGAAATTCAGTCTGCTAAGGAAGGATAATATTGATTGGTCAAAATAAACAAAACTACTTTTATTTATTTTTTTATCTTTTACGATAGGATATGAAATTCATATTAATATGCTATCGAAAGAAATAAGCGAAGCTGAAACTTGTTTCGAAATATGTAGGATGATTATAGCATGTCTATAGCAACTCTAAAAGACGGTGTGCCAGTAACCCACATCATCACACACATTTCGAAATGGAAAAGCGAACCATACTGATTTAAACTCCACGTTTTATGTCAAGAATAAGTGTCTAACACGGCATAAAATGGAGTAAAACGCGAGCTAGTGTGGAATATGTTTTCCTGTTTAGAATCTGAAAGAAAAAAGTTTGAAATATAAGTAAATCTATCCGTTTCCTACATGGTCACTAGATAACTTCATGGATGGCGACGTTAGAGCAGGCACCATTTGTTTATTATATCGACATGAACCTCAAAAGAGAGAGTTGAAAGAGAACAAGAATTAATAAAATGATGATGCATGAAATATGACCAAATGATGTGGAATTATTTCATATCTCAGGACTTCTATTATCCAACCGTCATTTTCGCCTTTCCTTCCTGTTTTCATTTCGCGAAATGATTCAAAGTAAGAAAGAATATATAATAGCATCCAAAAAAAGTGTCGAATTTAAAAATCCGAAAATGTGTAACAACTCTCTCTCTCTCTCTCTCTCTCTCTCTCTCTCTCTCTCTCTCTCTCTCTAATGCAACGAAGGAAAGAACGCAAGAAAAAATGAAAACAATGAGGAATAAATTAAATTCTAAAACAAACCTCAATTGTAAGATGATATACTCATATTTAAAAGGACGGCGACATTCAGTGAAGAGTTTATTTAGATTCGACATTATCTCTGTAATATAGGAAGCACACGGATGCTATTATATTGAAATTTTAATTGGAGGTGGGTGGGTACATGCAGTATTAAACAACCAGAAATAGGTAGGCATAATGAAATGTCAGTCATAGTATCTAAGCCAATATTACTCAAGGACAACTACAGATGTAGTTGCGCTATCATCTACGTCACAGTAATGTCCTGTATTAACAATTCTTTACAAATTCTTTTTTAACAAGTCATATTTAATCTCCATCAAAGTTCTTAAAGTTCCGATCTGTTTACCTCTGTCAACATCTTGGCATTATAATAATATCTCAACAATTGTAACAAAAATACCAAAGAAATTTTTCTTTTAAAAAAGGGCTCAAGTCAATTATTCCGCCATGTTAATGTTTTTGCAATGATGACCCCAGGCTACTGGGGAAACACTACACATCCGAAAAGGTGTTGACAGAGTTAAATATAGCAAAATGAACTCGGGGAGATATCATATCACGTTATCAGAAATAAAGTATATTTTTCCTTGTACATATTCACAAAGTGTATTTTGATGTTTTCAAGGATATAAATTATACTGAGAATGGAATCTGTCGCGAGAAAAGAAGGAATTTGTTATCAAGAAATGCTATTTAGTTTGATCCAGTCTAAGGTCAAACAAAAGGTCTACCCGTTACGCCAAAACATCCCTACTAAGTACTTAGTACCTTTATTACCGTATTATTCTTAATTAGCATCTAGCCAGCCATGATTGTAGAACAACATACCTACTATTGACGCCATCACCTTTGTATCAATCATGTATGTTGTTATTTTTGGGGGGGTAGGGTGGGGGTGACGGGCATGGTTTAGGGGAGGGGGTTGGGGGGTATCAAAATGGCACGGCTCATCCATTCCACATGAAGGAACAAAAACGCAGGAGATTACCAATTCTTGCCAAAAGTCAATGATAATGAACAAATACTGTCGTGCTTTCGACAGAAAAACGCTGATGCAAATTTTTCCCGTATGGGAGACAGAAATATTTCTAAAGACCGCTTAAAAAAAAAAAAAAGAAAAAAAAAGAAAAGAAATAATAAACCTCTCCTTGCTGAACGTTATGAGTAGTGCATTTCGTCATGTAGCAATGGTCTAGCAATTATACGTAGAATGTCATGAAAATAGTATGTCTTGCTAGGTGTCAGTGACGATTAATAAAGGAAACAATAGCGCTGTTGTTTCATTCCCTATTACAGGTCATAAAGATAGATCACAAAACAATGATGAAACTGCGGTAAAGAAAACAAATCAGTAAGCGTCAGCATAATGCTGACTTGACGTGTCCTCTTCCAATATCAGTAAACATGATTCCAGAATAAGGCACAACTTAAAATTTATATAGTTTGTCTAGGTGAAGGTCATACGTAGAGTACGGAATAACACATATTTAAGATCTTCCAGACACAAATTAGGACAATCATGCACGTGCTGAATAGGCATAACATATAAGTAATATATTCCTGATACATGTTAAGATAATTATGCACGTGCTGGATCGGTACAACGTACATGTAACATTTTCCCTCTACAAGTCAGGACATATATGCACGTGCTGGATCGGTTTCACATATATGTAACATCTTCCCAAAATAAGCCAGGACTATGAAACACGTGCTAAATCGGTAAAGAAAAAGGGAAAATACATGGAAATACCATTATGGGGGTTTTTTTTGTTTTGTTTTTTTTTTTAGAAAATCAGTTTTAAATTATAATGAACAAATTGAGAAATTACGTCTTCTATCACTAATATGACGTAAGTAACAGAATGCAATACAAGAAGCGAGTTTCACGCAGGTCATATGACTTGCTCCGTATATTCTTAGTGAAAGTCATAATCTCATCATATGACATTAATAACAAAGGTAGTAATTTGTTTGCCTTCGAAAGAAAACAGGAAAACATAATAGATAAAACTCGTCACCCTTGTAAAAAAACAAAACTTAATGTACACGAAATCGTATATACTCGTGTGCAAGTCCGGTCCAACTGCAAACTGTGTATGACCCAGAAATGAGTCTGTGCAATTTGTTAGGAGTAAATATTAGAACAAACAACACAGAGTTTGATCTACCGGCGCATTATGCAAAGGCAGATCAGGGTGTCTGGTGTTTGCAGTTTGACCCAACTTACAAGCGAGTACAGAGAGTAAAAACGGATTTGTGTGTTACATTTTTTTGTATCATGAACTATATGGTTCTGATATGTAGAACACAGATACGACGAGAGTCTTTCCTTTTAAACATCATTAATGGTAGGGTGAATAACTTTGACGTTATATCTCATATAGTTAGAAAAGATGTGGGCCTCTGATGGCCGAGTGGTCAAAGGCGCTCGTCTTTGCAGGTCACTGACATATCATTTAAGTCTGCGTGGTGTCGAGTCTCACCCCGCCAACGTGGGTTTCTTATAAAGCTTCCAGTTGCAGACAGAGCGACAGACAGGCAGAGAGAATGACTGATTTACTGATTGATATATAATGTGATCGTGATGCTGACGAGAACAGCCTATCTCTAAACGTCGGTAGTTAATCTATTATTTTGGATACTCGACGTTGAGGTTAAAAGTTGATGTTCAAGGTGAAGGTGTTCTACGCAATGAAAACGTAACTTTTCTGTCGGAAAGAAGGATATATATATATATATATATATATATATATATATATATATATATATATATATATATATATATATATATATATATATATATATATATATATATATGTGTGTGTGTGTGTGTGTGTGTGTGTGTGTGTGTGTGTGTGTGTGTGTGTGTGAGTGTGTGTATGTTTGTACACCTGACCTCATTTCCGATTTTAAAAAAAAGAATAATATTCTTTTCTTTAACACGTAGAGTGTATACGCTTTAAATTCATTGTAAAATGCACGAATTCCAATTTGGTAATCCCCGTTCTATCATATAAAATTTTACATGTAGAGAGAAGTGGACCAATATAAACCCGTGGAGTACAGATGGAATCCATTTCAATCATTATACTCCATACGGAATTAAAGCAAAATTTATCAGATGAAAATTAATATGGTTGCGATGACGTCATTTTACGAGGTTTATTATTTTTTGTTGTGTCAGTCATCTTTTATTATGAAGACGTAAAACGTAAGATAAACATAAGGATCCTTATGTATGTATGTATGTATGTATGTATGTATGTATGTATGTATGTATGTATGTATGTATGTATGTTCGTATGTATGAAAAGACATTCGACTCCATCATTGTTTATACGGTAATATACGTTTACATAATTCATAAATATTAACAAATTCATTTCGTAGTTGTTGCTTGTATTTCATGCGCAACACGTCAACATAAGTAACAATCTGAGACGGTAGACTGTCCTATATGCGGGGCCAATCTCTATTTTAACTGATATAAAAGTGATAAAATAATGAATTCCTCAAATAAAACTCGTATTTGTATTACAAGGATAAGAGACTTATGTGTTTTCAAGTGCATTTCCAAACAAAACTTTTTTTGCCTAGGTCACGACAGAAAAATTATTGATTTAAGCTTATCGACAAAGTTTGGTCAAGGTACGTTATTTAAACGTAAAGTAATTGCCCAAAAGCATTTTTGTTGTTATTACTTTGATTCATCGCTCTTTCCTTTGCCGATTAAACTGGAAAAATTAATCAAGAAAGATTTTAATGCGTCTATTGACGGCTTAGAGGTCTAAGAAATATAACGTTGAATTCACAACTTTATTTAATAGTAATAGTTCCTTACATTAAAGAACTGTAGCGTCCTGCCGTCTAGTGTTTGCTTATATTTTCTCTTTATCTGGACAGATGCGTTATCAAAATATCAGCTGCACGGCAAATGTTTCTTATTTCAGTTGACCCAAAAATGTAAATAAAGTTTCAGATTATGCAAATATTTTTTTATTCATCCTTAGAAAAGCTCCGAGAAGTGTGCTAGAACACTATTTATTGTTTTGCTTTTGTTAACTTGTTGTGAATCACACAATTTATCATATACATGATAGAAACGAAAATATGGCGTAAGACTGATATACACTGTACATGAATAAACGTACAGCTATCGGTACATTTCTCTCCGTATTTGATATAATTAGCTTACTCTGCCTATGTATATTTGAAACATAAATAGAATTTAAACCTTTAAAACAATATTTCTAGATGTGTCAAGTTTAAGTTTCCTAAAAAGATGAAATGCTTGAAATACATTCGCCTTTATTTTTATTTATTTTTTTTTTTTTTTTGTATTCACAATACACACGCTCGAAAAATTCTCATTTGAATGATTAATCGACTTATTAAAAATTCTAAATCCTTAATCCCTTTTTTTTCTCTCCTCAAATAAACAACATTCAAATGTCGACTGTGTAGTTAAATATGTTAAATTATGCTAATGTAAAAGCTTATAATAGGTCGATAGAGACACATTGAATCTTTGTTCATTACAAAAATGGATCCAAGATTAAAATCTCAAATTGAAGTACTTACATAATAGGAGAACCACGATAGCGAAATCCCTGTGTGGTACAACCATCTCTGCTGCTACTTTAAAAGAAATCATATAGATACCCACTAGAAGCTCCTTTTTTTTGTTCCGAAACCAAATTTCAGTAATGTGGTCGTTCCGCATCAGTACTTGTGGTGCATGCTTAATAGACCTGTCCCTTGTCACTCCACTGTCAAGAACGAGGATATTAAAACGGTAAAAATGTAGCGGCCAACTGACGTTCAACCTAAACTATACACAATGAATTATTGTTCTTGTTCGAATAAAAAAATGCGGCTGAATTGAGGTTCAAGTTCATAGACAGAGATGTAAAGACGTGCTCATAAAGAATATTCTTACGTTGTGTACAGAATTATTCCTCTATCTGGGCACTTCTTGTGTACTATGGCGTATGATACATTTCTAAATATCCGTTGAATGTATATATTTTGTTGGATGAGTAATGTATATATGCGTTCTTACATTCTTTGTCTACGCTATGTATTATTGTCAATGCTTAATACGTGTTGTTGGAAAATTGGTATGTTGTTAGATCTTGGTTAATAGGTTTCATAATTAGGTAGAAGAGAGATAATAAGAGCTTGTGTTTTAAACTTATTCTACTATGTACTGACTCTAACTGACTTGAGGGGACAATTGACCCTTTATTAGGGAGTTTTATTCCCGTTTTGCTAGATTTACTCTTGAAAATGTATATGGTAGAATAATGGGTGAGAAGATGATTGCAATTTTCATATCTGTACGGTAGCGTCTGCTCTTGAATGGTATTTGCGTTTGCACCTACAGTTTTTAAAGTGTGCGTGATTTGGATTTTTAACGTAGCTTTAACAAATTTTCAGTCACATCGCTACGATGTCTAAGTGTGGTAGTTTAGAGAGACGTCTAGCAGTGGGGCATCATGCCGCAGACATGTAGCATGATATCCCACCCAGTCACATTATCTTGACACCAGGCCGAACAGTCCTAACACTAACCTCTTAATGCCGAGCGCCAAGCGAGGCAGCTGTTAGTACCAGTTTTATAAGTCTTTGGTATGACTCAGCCGGGGTTCGAACCCGCGACCTCCCGCATCCGAGACGGACTCTCTAAACATCAGGCTTTATACCCAGAGGAAAGATGGTTATGAAAATGTATTAAAATTAAGATTTAAAAAATAAATAAATAAATAAATAAAATAAACAGAAGTTCTGATTTTGCGTCCAGTTAGTCGTGGCTAAGTTCGTCCCGAACTGTTGCTGTTAACTGCTGCCTACGATGTTCTAACATTACCACTTCAAACGAAGGTATAAGCAGCTGTTTCTATAAAGATTACTTTTTCCGACGACTAAAAAAGGTTGTCCATACAATTTGCACCAAGCTGCTTTTTTGATTTGATGCATAGATCTTGCTACAACAAATTACATCATCATCAGCAACAACAAGAACAATAAACGATTCTACAGGAATTTTAGATACCTATCGATCTGAACGAAGGGTTTGATTTATTGTTTGTGTACTCGGATGTTGTCGAGTTCAACGTACTGGGAAACACAGAGTGATTCCTTCTAAAGTTGATTACGCAACCGCCGCTTACGATGAAGGAGAAATCATGTATCACGCACACCGAGGATTTGTGCGACCCAATTATTTTCCAGTCTGAAAATGGTATTTTGACAGCGTCAATATAGGTATGCAATGAGATTTTGGATTAAATGTTATATTCACCAAAGGAAAAGTCAGCGTAGAACTACATTTTTGAAAACGATTCTTTGCTGAGTTGTAACAGAGAACCGCAAAATAATTGTTTGAAAGAAACACATTCCTAACAAGAGAACATGTTATGGTTTCCAGATCGGCAATCCTAGTCAAGTATAACGCGACAAATGTACAATGATGTGTAAAGATGAAAAGCTGGAAGATTAATAAATATACTAACCATATCTACAGCGTAAATACAAAGAAAGACTTTAAATTGTCTTCAAACGCAAAGGTGCTTTATTACAATAAAACTGTAGCAACATCTGAGATCGAAACCAATCGGCATGATATACATGTAAGAATACAAGTCACTCGTTTCTTCTTTCAGAGAATTAAAGTAATCACTTGTTTCTCCTTTCAGAGGATTAAATTAATCACTCATTTCTTCTTTCAGAGGATTAAGTAATTACTCGTTTCTTCTTTCAGAGTATTAAAGTAATCTCTTGACATGTATGCATCTTGTAGATATTGTATTCAGGGTTTTAGAAACAAAAGTTCAATTAATGAACAGGTATTTTATTTGGTGAGTTTTGATGATGAATGGAAAGGAGTAGTTAACAGTCAAAATATTAAACTACTGACATTATCTGGCAAACGAGATCTAAAAGTAAGCTAACACCTGCAAGATACAGCCATTTATGCTGAAATAAATATGCAAATCAGGTTTGAAATGCACTGAAAGATGCCAAAAGATTATGCTTCTTTCTCAAGACGATGTAAAAGGTACCCCTCCCCCAAGTGGTGTACTAAAGGTAAATGACGTCCGGGGCGACGATGATACCAGAAAGGGGTTTAGGTACACCAAGACCTCTGGCGCCCGTGGTTTGGGGAGCCCCAATACCTCTAGTGTCCGAGGCAACCACCCCGCCCGCCCCTCATCTCCCGCCGTTAGTACGCTACTGACCACCACCCCTTCCCCGACCCAACAACAGCCGGAATTGTCTTACATCAGTCAATATACCGATATTGCTAGTCTGGATTTTGCTGCTTATTTCTTTTTCTACTAATGATTATCATGGTATATTTAAAAAAGTAATGATCCGTCTTTCTGTAAACATTAATTCTGAAACGGCACAGCATATTCTGATTCATGCAGCCAGCATATAATACTGAGATCTCTAGCAGCCGGCATATAATACTGAGATCTCTAGCAGCCAGCATATAATACTGAGATCTCTAGGAGCCGGCATATAATACTGGGATCTCTAGCGGCCAGCATATAATACTGAGATCTCTAGCAGCCAGCATATAATACTGGGATCTCTAGCAGCCAGCATATAATACTGAGATCTCTAGCAGCCAGCATGTAATATTGAGATCTCTAGCAGAGTCCACAAAAACCTTCCGATAAATGATCATCAGACTTACTTCCCTCCCCCCACCCCCGTAACAAAAAGTCCCCATTGAAACAGACTTATCAGTTTATAACTTTTTACACAACATGCCAAACTTTCTAATTTATTTCAGTGTGTAATTGCTGAAATTATTTATAATCGTAAAACGTTTTCTCTCTGAATGACCTCTGATCTTCAGTGCGTAAAGAGTAAACTTGGTTGCAATGGCGGTCGAAGTGTGGAATCATCCATTTTCATTCATTTGTCGCTAAACTGTTTTAAAGTTTCTTACGTAATGATCACGAATAAAAGTGTCAAAATTGGTAGAGAACTATGTGATATATCCGAAAAGTCGGTCTCTTTGCTTTGCCCCGAGGCTGATTGACCTCGGAACATGCTATACAGCACTGCATGTTCATGGAGTACGAGGTACCCCACCCCTCCAGCATATCAGGCTCGACGTCCCACGTTGTATACTCACTTTTGTAAGACTATCCCACATCCGTAAGGGTTCAACACAGTTTGAATTATACTTTTTGCCTTATCATAAAATAGAAGAACAATAGAGTTATGATGTCCTAAATCTACCGACTAAAATCGCGTTTGGTACATTTTATTAAATAGTTTACTGTATTCCACGTTATGAGATTGTTGGGAAGGTGGCCTCAGAGTAGAATCCCACCCACCCCCACCTTCCCGTGAGGTTGACCAAACTCGGGAAGATATTCCAAAGAAATAGTGTCTTTGTTTGTATGGTCCGTTTGCCACTGACTCATGTCTTAAAGTTATTTCTGTATTAATTATAGGAGGATAGACTTGAAACTTTATGAAAGCTGCATTTCCTTGTTGTTTAATGAAAACAGTAAGATGTAAAATGTACCCGTTTTCTGGGTCGTGAAGACCCTTTTTGGTAACTTCTACGTCAGTTTGTTTACATTATTAATGCACAAAACGAGTGGGGCAACCTATGAAGATACTTTGCAAAATTGATTGAACTAAAGTTGATTAATGTATAGCAAAGGTCTATCAGTTATGGTAAGAATGTGGTCTAAGACCAGGTAGTACCAGAGACATAACTTAGTAGAGAAGCTAGTGAGTCAAATATCAAAGTCACAAAATAATGTCCGACAGGCATTGTAATTTTTACCAAAATTATGAGTTTTATTGCTTTTCAATGTTGTTTTTCTTTTGATTCTTCTTTTTCTGCCAGTATAAATAATATATATATATATATATATATATATATATATATATATATATATATATATATATATATATATATATATATATATATATATATATATATATGAACATCAAATTAGCGCGGTGCATAATAGGTATAAAGGACGACATTGTTTTGTAATTTCTGCAAAGATGGTGTTTTAGAGTTATCTGCGATCGCACGGATCAGACAGCTGAAATGAGGAATTTGGAACAAGCACCAAGTTATCACATAAAATGGTATAACAAGATAAAAAATTACAAAAAAGCACGGGGACAACTATTAGGGCAGATGTGAGTAACTGCAGTAATAAGAAGCATTGATTAACACTGCCGCTGGTGTATGTAAGGTGAATACTCTGATAATCATGCTACCAATGGAAAATCATTGTTATTCTCAAATATTTATCATTTTCATATTATTAACTTTAAGGACACAAAACCACCATTTTGGTCATATCGGCTGTATTGTATTGTTTTATTTTTCTAAAATTTGAATTCTTCTTCTTCTTCTTCTTCTTCTTCTATTTTATTATTATTATTATTATTATTATTATTATTATTATTATTATTATTATTATTGTCGTTGTTATTGATATTATTGTTATTATTATTATTTATATTATTATTATTATTATTATTATTATTATTATTATTATTATTATTATTATTATTATTGGTGGTGGTGGTGGTTTAGTTATTGCTGTTTTTGCTACGTGTACAAATAATATATACAAATTGCTAGTCATACTGGATGACAGAGAGCATTTGTCTGACATAATAATTAATAAACGCTCGGGTGGAAAATGTCAACGTGTATTCACTACCTATGATGACAAGCCCTTAAAATGCACAGTAGCTCAATAGGTTCTAGACAGAATGCCAACCGTGGAGAAGCAAATCACTTACAGGAAAGGCTACAAATACCGTATACGTAACTTTCAGCAGTTTATGTAAATTTTGAATTATTTTTTTTTCCATGATCGCTTTGCGCGTTAAGTAAAGTAGAAAAGAAGTCAGTATTCTGCATCCACCGAATCCTGAAAAATGTCATTGTTATTTGTTTGTTTATTGTTCTTTCTATTGTTTTATTTTATCAAAATCGACAGTATTAAAAAGTTTTGCAGAAAAGGACAGACAATAAAACTGTATTCTATAGCAGCTTTCTGCAGATCAGCCAGATACAAATAATGCAGAGGATGATCCTCGACAATAGCCTCAAAGAAAAAAACCGGTGTTCCAATATCTCAATGGAACCGTATCTGGAAGTACCGGTACTTTAATTTATTACGACATTCCATGATATAATCGCATAACACAATCTGACGAGAAAGATATTAAAATACGTAGGTGATTAATGCGCCAAAGGGATATGAAGCAAGAAATATGTTGCCACATCCAATGGCAAAGTGTCGGGACATGTAGAAACTCGGAAGCGACAGGAGTGACACTTGTTAATATTTTTGATGCATTAGATGCTAACGTTGTCTATTTTATACGTTGACATTCTAAAATTACTCGGGCGATACAATGCCAGTATATACGCCTCTAAAAATAGAACGAAAAAAAAAAAACAAACTACTCATCAACCTGTCTGTTACTTCATTAATTTAAAATATTATTCAGCTTGGAGTCGAAGTTGAAAACATTTATATACAGCGATAAGCTTTTAATGAGAAGATATTTTATAGACGCATAATCAGATCTATTTATGTATGAGAAGTATCTTAAGATATTATCCCATGTTTATGTATTTTGCAGATTCAATCCAAAGTGCGGCTAACTGCTTATCGAACGGTAACGCATATAACGGACAAACTAACTGACCCCCAAAACTCGAACCAACAAAACATCTAGAGGCATAGCATGGAGAAATGACCATGAGCAGGTGTGACTAAATATTCGAAATTTTCGACCTGCTTGTATTTACTGACATCTTGTCAGTACTTTGTAATATCTCGTGTTCAGTGCATCGTGGTTCTTATCTTACTTGCATCCACGCATGACTACCATTCGGAATAAGCAGAACAGCGGCTGCATTTATGGGGAGCAGTTTACCAATGCCAGACTAATCCTTACGTGCACTTTATGAGTATAGCGTGTTTCAGAGATTACCTGATTCTCGTACCTCACGACTGATCGCAACAATTAGTACGTGCCTATGTTGCAAACACTGAATAGTTTGCATGCATATACACGTTCTGCCACTGATAAACGCCCACCACATGGGAAAGTACTGTATGCTTCATAGTGCAGATTTGACTGCAATCAGCAGAAGTAGTGAAAAGGCCGTCCTTGAAAGAGGAGGCGACTCTAGTCGTTGTTTATTTCAACCTATTTCCGAAAAAGACTATAGCCTACGAGAGAACAGTTGAGACTGTAAGAAGACAATATTTTCTGCATATTTGGAAAGCTCAGTTCGAACCGATAGCAAATTTGTTTCAGATTTGGTGAAATTCACAGAAATAAATCAATAATACAGCTTTGAAACTGATACCGTTTCAGAGTGAAAAAAACCCACAAAAGCTCCGTTGATTTATTAATTTCAAGTATGCGTGTTTACAGCTCTAAAACGTGTGCCCGTCGATTAGGAACGTAATTGTTATACCCAGAGTGGAGCCACGTTGGCTCAGCAGTTAGTGTGCTGGACTCACGACCGAAATGGTGCGGGTTCGAATCCTTACATCGGATTAGCCTGTGTCGGCTACCGTGGAGTACGCTTGACACTAAATAGCCTACTTTCGTTGCTGTGCCATAAAACACCAAATCAATATAAGTACTACGTGATATAGTATCAAATATTACCGAGTCCGAATAATCTGCTAGGTACATGTATATTGAGGAAAGAATATCTTGGATGAAACCACCTGTCTGCGGTCGAAGACAAAACAACTGCTTGCGACACAGCAATACTTTGAAGTTTATAAGTAAAGTGCCTTGCTCAAGAACTCGCCAATCTAGGCGATTTGGGCTTGTAGGATGGTGAGAATCGAACCAAAATTCGTCTGGGCACTATTCATTGCAGTTCGTTGGCAGTTGAAAATGGGCCGCAAATTTAAATCAGTTTGGACAGATCCGTGATTCCCGTGCACATATTGTCAGAAGATTAACTTATTAAGGACAGAGACCCGAAAACTAACAAGTTTATGAACGATATAATTTTGTTGTTGTTGTTCTAGAGTTTAACGCCATTTTTCAGCACAAGATAGGCTATACATGGCGGCCAGTATAAATGGTGGAGGAAGAACCCGGGAAAACCCCAGAAAGAACCACCGACCCACGAGTAGCTACTGGCAAGCTTTCTCACATACCCACATTGGCCGAATCGGAGACTCGAACCCACGCAGACAGAGGTGAGATGGCAGTGATCCTTAACGTTGAGCGCTTTAGACCACTTGGCCACTCGGGGCCCCCAACGATGTAACTGAAGGGTTAAATAATTTGTCTGTGTTTTAGATATATAATAAGAAGATTTAATTATTCTGTATAAAATGAAAAGAACCATTGAACTTCATTCATTTCGCATAAGGGTTTATCCTTAACATTTTATCTTGGCCCATTACTTGTGATGCTAAAAAAGCTTGATCTCTTAGATTTGCCAAAATTAATGGGATACAATAAAGTCAAAACTGACACTCATTACCATTACTTAGTTTAATGGTATAACAATAATTAAAATATTTAAACATTCCGCGACTCTTTCTATTTAAAATATTTGTCGACATTTTTCGGTATTTTCGATGTTAATGTTACTTTGATGTTTTGTCGTTTCATTATTTTGTTGTGCCAATGTTTGTTGTGTGGATCTTTTTGATATTTGATATTTTGAAAGAGGCTAATTTAATCGACACATAAAAATATGACTGTCGATCAATTTTGTCTTCTTAAGGTTGAAGAACTACTTTTACATTTTTATCGTTAAGTATGTAAAATACTACATTGTTTGATTTCCATGCTTTGCTGAATATGACCATCACATAACATTCCATATCTCCGAAACTATTACGGTCTATCCGCCAGTCATTTTAACCTTGTAGTCTGGTACCCCGGATTTTTTTTTAAGAGTCTTTTTAAGAAGGCATAGTACAAGACTATCGATACGTGGATAGAAAACAAAAATTTTGAAACACAGAATCAGAAACTGTGTAACTAAATTATTGTATTGGTAGTAGACCTGTCCAACCTATTTCCGATGTTAATGACAATCTTCAGTGGGAAAAAAGGCAAAACGTTGCACAAAACTAACGAAAAATAAAAAATTAAAAAATCCGGGCACGGATTGCTGACAGGTGCGCATATTACGGAAGGCGCACAGATTACGGGAAAAAAAAAAATCAAAAAAAAAAATCAGAGAGGCGCACAGGTAACAATATTGTATTCGAGAAGACCAGGTCATTGTGTCAACAGGAAGAAAAAAACATATATAAAGATTTAAATTATAAATGATACATACGAAATAATTTCAACCGATTTACAGTGATGTTTTTCATATCTTGAGCTAGGTCTCAAGACAATCAAATATAAGCAGAGGTAAACAATCCAAGCAAACCCCCACAACTAATTTGTATATGTTTCTTTCGTCAAGAAAAGAAAGAATAAATCGAGCAAACACAGTCGAGGAATGAATTTAATGAATTACACACCCTTGATTAATTCATTTACAAGGCACCGTCCATACTCGTTTGGAAGTCGGGTCCAACAGCAAATTTCACAGACTCAAATCCACCGACAGATAACGCGCCAGAAGATCTGGGTCTCTGCGGTAGTAGAACAAGCAACATACTCTTATTTGCAGGCGCATTATGCGACGCAGATTAAGGTACATGTTATTCTCAGATGGTTTCTACTTATACGCGAGTATAGATCGTTTGTGTAAAATAGTCATTAATTTTGATATCATATAGGACATCTTTTCACAGAGAAGCAGGAAATCAGATTTTCACTGTGATGGCACATTTGAAGCATTTCGGTTCGTGCGAAAGATAACGTTGCCTCTTATTAACATTAAATATGAATCAAATTATGTAACCAATAGTTATTTGTGCTGATATGGAATGACCTCGACTGCCTGGATGACATCGCTAGAGCGGCGGTATGTGGGAGAGGGGTATGTGCCCCAGGAAAAGTCCTTTACATAAGTAGTTATTGCTTTTACTGTACCTAAAATTGCTGACAAAACAAAACATGTCAATCCTTAAACAATGTAAAAGCTTATGACATGGACGGGGCAATTTTTGGACGGAATTCCAAATCATGCGATTGGACAGATATAATGTTGTGTTTATACAATGTGAACACCTTTTGACCAAGAGAGCAACTTTTAATTTTTTTAATGATATAGAACTGCACAATGAATTAACTCTTGAAGAGCTGTTGAAGTCAATTATGCCTGTAGATTTGTCTGACCAGATCAAGTATTATTTTATTAGTTAAAGCTTTCTACCTTATAAAACTGTCTCAATAATTTTCCTTGTTCGTCTATGCTCTAATAATCATTCTACTGTAGAACTGTTTTGCTGATTCAATCTATCACTGAATTTCTGGTGGTGTTTTTACGATGATGTACTTTGCATAAACTATCAGATTTCAGAAACAGTCATTAGTAAAACCAACAATGCCATATTTTACATAAGAAGTAATTATTTTTGTTTCTTTGAACTAATATAAAATTTCTAGAGCAGTTGATGAAACCAATTATACAGTATGTTGCAGACAGTTATCAGCTCTGCCACTGAAGTGAACTGCTAGCAGTGTTTGTGCTACCATACAATTTCAAGCACAGTAGTTAGATTTTCAAACTATACTTTTTCCAGACAATCCTTTCAACATACACTGTCAATATTTTAATATGATTTGTTTTTTAAATGCAATTTTGGAATATGATAGTATCATGCAAGTAATGGGGTCTAGAGTTAGGATAGGTCCTCATGTGGCAATGACATACTGCAGTCGCATTCTTCCAGATTCTGTCTGCAGCCAGTTCAAGGATGTTGTTCCAGCTGATGTCTCCTCGCCTGATGTCATATCTCACGGTCTGTAACCAGCCTGTGTGTGGTCTGCCTGCTTTTCATTTTCTCTTGGGCAGAATCCATGTTACTGACTACCTGACCACTGAATCATCACCCATCCTCATCACTTGCCCAGTCAACCTCCCTGATGATGTCTTCTGGTTTAGTTTATAAAAGTTGCTTTCTGACACCCACATTTGTAACCTTGTCTTTCCATAAGATGTGCAGAATTCTTCTTAGCCATCTGTGATGTGCTTTCTCCAACTTCATTCTGCAAGTCTTTTTCATGGGCCTTGTATCAGTGCCATAAAGAAGCACTGAGGAGACCAGAGATTCATAGATTCTCAGTTCTACTTTGGTCGAAATGGTCTCTCTTTCCCAGTTTCCAATATGCAGTGCTCACTTTGCCAAAGCCTATTACAATCTCCTCCAGCTTGACTAATGGTGCTGCCCAGATGGCAGAATTAATCACATTCTTCCAACTCTCCTAGCCACAATGTAGATCTGGTGTTTTTTTGCCCAATTTCAGTTGTCATTAGCTTTGTCCAAGTCCAATTTATGTTGAAGTCAATCTTTTTGGCTTCTCCCTTAAACGTGTCATGGTTTGCATGCCTTGCCATGACTCATGCAATAGTGCTATGTCATCTGCAAAATCTAATTCAATTAGTTTCTCACCCACAATCCATTTAATGCCTGATGCCAAAGCAGATCTCGTTGAGGGTCTGTAACTCTCCCTCCACTCTCAGTATGCACTGGCACCTCCCGTAGACACTCTTGATGATGTTGATGAATTTGCTTGGAATCCTGTACTTTTCAATCATCTACCAGTGAATCTCTGTGTATGCAGTCAAACACCTTTTTGAAGTCGATGAAGTTAATTAACACTGGTTTCTACCATGCAAAGCACTCGTCTATGACTTGTCACAACATGAGAAAGTGTTCTAGAATAGTTGTTATTAAGACAATTTTGCGTTTGGGTTTAAGTACTTGAGCTGTTAACAAATAGATTTAATTTTTTGTAGCAGTACAGTGAATATAAATGTGCTACATCTTTCAAAGTCAGCATTTTGTCTGCAAATCTAGTTCACCTGGAAATGTGACAATCTGACTAACAACAACACAACTATGTTAAAACTGCCACTTCTACCCTATTACTTCCTAGAGTTTGAATGACTATGAGAGTTACTAACAGACACTTGTGGCATGGCATAACCTCTCTTGAATTTCAGACAGATGTGCTAAAGAGTAGTTGACAATCCCCATGCCTTAATTTCAAGCAGAGAAGAAACATCTCAGAAGATTTAAAAAATAATCTTTATTTAAAACAATTCCTGTGCACAAAATTAAAGTCTGGTTTTCTATACTTAAAATAATTTCCAGTGCATATTTTATTTTATTAATAATAGTGTCCAGATTTTTTGTAGTTTTATCACTTATAAAAACATTATTTGTTCCATATACACTGAAATTCATATAGAAGATGATGACATCTGAGGTTTGCAAAGAAGTAGATCTGGCTCAATTACAGTAAAGTATTCTGATTGTTACTCGAAACTCAATCATCAGAAATTATAGATTCACCACAGCAAAAGCTTTCACAACTTTGTATGAATATTTTGCAGGAAGAAGGTTGCCAGATCTGAACATTTTATGCAAATATCTTCAACATCTTTGGAGCTATCTGACATCGATATTTCAAGCAGAATCTCAAACTCCATCATAAGCCTGTGGCAGAAATGATGTTAACTTAAAAATAAAGTTCACATCATAGATGAAAAACATGATCATCTGTTTCAAGCAATTCAAGTGTAAATCCTGTCCGTTCCAACAAGTGACTGTGTTTTGAGGACCGATAACTGTTTATGCTCAGCAGTGAAATGTCATACTTGACAAATTATATTAATGAACAACATAGCTGATACAACATGCCTCTTGAATGAATGCTTATTTGTACAGCTAACATTATTTCAGCCACAGTTATACAGATTTATGGATTTACGACCTGAAATGAAGAGGAAAATTAGTATGAAACCTTGACTTCTGCTAGACAGGTTTTTTCATACATGTTTTTTAAAAGCAAGCCATGTCTTTGCAAGGTCTACATTTTTTAGCAATAAATGCATGTACATGTAGCAGTAATGTTGATATATGACATAAAATTTACAAACAATTGTGAAAAAGAAAACCTTTAAATCACAATAAACCAGATACAATCAGTAAAAATTCAAGAATGGTCAATAAACTGCAACGGAATTCAAGAGATCTTTCTTTCTCACATCCTGTCTGACATCTTTAATTACAACTGATTCATTCAAGTTCCTGTTAGAAATGAATCCCTCACATTCCTTGTCAATTTGCCAGCTGATATAAAACTTTTGTCTACTTAGTTCAAATGAACAATTTTAATTTCTTGCTTCTTTTGCAACTGTCAAAGCTATTAACTAATGGACAGAGCAAAACTTGCAAGTAACATTAACAGTCAAAAAGGAATGTTGTTAGTTGGTTGTACTAAATGATGAAGTCAATGTGAGTACATAATTAAATTCTTGAACAGAGTCATATTGAAAGTGTTTATAAAAAAAACAAACATTAAAATGATTAATTTCAAACAACAAACAGACAAAGCAACAGGTTAGAAAAATAAATTTGAGATCCAGAGTACAATATTTACACCCTATATGCATTATTAGTTGGCATAAAAAGAAGGAAGAACATGCAACTAGAGTTCATTCCTTATATAGTTTCATTTTAAAAAAAATAAAATAAAAGTTGTATGTGTCTATTTCAAAACAGAATCATAAAATATGCATTGGTTTGTTTATATATTACCATAAGGCATTATACCATAGTACAGAGGAAAAAAAAGGATGTAACTTATACAAGCATCAGTGATAATATAAAGGAAGGGTAATTTTTTAATGCCTTTATCCTGGCTTATGTGTATTGTTTATAAATCAAAGAAATTTGGCTTGTATGCATAAATTAACTATCAAACATAAATTGTTTCTATGTGAATTAAAGCTGTAAACACAATGTCTTATTTTTTCCTTCCATTTTACAAGGTCAAAATTAAAGCTGTCAACACGTCTGATTTTTTCCCTTCCATTTTACAAGGTCAAAATTAAAGCTGTCAACACAATGTCAGATGTTTATCCTTCCATTTTACAAGGTCAAAATTAAGGCTGTAAATATAAGGTCTGATTTTTTCCTTCCATTTTACAAGGTCAAATTTAATGCTGTAAATGCAATGTCTGATTTTTTTCTTGCATTGCACATAATCAAATTAAAGCTGTAACTACATCTGATTTTATTTGGTTGCATTGTACATAATCAAATTAAGGCAGTAAATACAATGTCTGATATTTTTGTTACATTTTACATGGAAAAATTAAGGCTGTCAATAATGTCTGATTTTTTTGTTACATTTTACAAGGTCAAATTAAGGCTGTCAATAATGTCTGATTTTTTTGTTACATTTTACAAGGTCAAATTAAGGCTGTCAATAATGTCTGATTTTTTTGTTACATTTTACAAGGTCAAATTAAGGCTGTAAATACAATGTCCGATTTTTTTGTCATATTTTACATTGAAAAATTAAGGCTGACAATACAATGTCTGATTTTTTTTTGTTACATTTTACATGGTCAAATTAAGGCTTTGACTACAATGTCTGAATTTTTTGGGTTACATTTTACATGGAAAAATTAAGATTCAATGGGTGATACCTGTTTACTCAACACTAGAAAGGAATCACCTGCATCTGCAGTAAGTTGTATTAAGTTAATTCTGGGTATGTGTGGGTAAAGATAATTTAAGAAAATTATATGGTGTACATTCTACTCACTGATAAAGTTAAATGTTTTGTACATATTTCCAGCCAAAAGCATAAAAAAGATAGAAAAACTGTACATAAACTGATTGTAGAGTTCATGATCATTAGTAATTTATCATACTCTAAGCATAAATATTTTAAAAATTCTAAATTTTTGGACAATATCATACTTCATCAGCAACTAATGTTGCTTATGTGAATTCACATGATCAACATTAGTCACTGATGAAGGCAGTGTGATTTAGCTGAAAATTTCGAATTCTTAAGATATTTATGATCTGAGAATGGGAAATTACTAATGATCATGAATTATCCAGAGTGAGGAAGCAACCTTTTCAGTTGATTATCGATTTAGTTTATATATTTCAGATCATGATCATAGTTGTATGTAAATTCTTATTGGATACACATTAGTAAATAAAGCACATCAGAATATGATACTGTTACGCAAACTTTCCCATCTGAGATTAAGAAATGGTCTCAAACACTAATATGGTTACTATCACCATTACAGTGACGAGTATGGGATGCTATCAAGGGGTAGACTGAGATTCTGGCTCAATTATGTCAAGATTTATTTACTTCAAAAGGCCAACTTTCTCTGTTCCTCACTAGAATCAGGTAAATGTAGATACACCTATTACTTTAAAATACACCAAAATGGACAAAACTATGTTTTAATAAACAGAAATTCTGCAAATGTTTTATATTCTGTATGTGTTTTTCTTACATCCAATTTATAATTTTATTTAATACTTTTTAAGTTTTAACACATCTTAAGAGGAATACTATTTTAACTGGAAATGATGGGTTCAACCAGGTGATATTAACTGATGTCCGACCCCCAACCCCCAAAATACCCCTTTGCATCGACCACTGCTCTCTGCCTGTTTTTGTGCATTTCCATATCGCTTGAAAATATGAACATCAATTTCTTTGTTCAAAAATAGCAATGCATGCTGCACTCAATATAATTTTACATCTCTGATCCTATAACAGACCTGCGATACACTGGATTACAATTCTGACAAAACCCAAATTGGTTAACAATCATTGATTTAGATATCTCTGTCCAAGAAACAAATACATCAATATAAGAATTAAAGACATCCAGTATAAAAAAGCAGTTTTTGTCAAATATACACACTGGAATAGCGACATAAAACAAGAAAATACTAATTATAAATAATACAAGTTTTACTATTTCTTAACTATGAGACTAATAGTTCAAAAACCAAAGCTGTGAATTATCACTGTTGTATAATAAAGCTACGTTTTGTAAACAAGGAATTCATAACTCCATTTGTCGTGCAGGCAAAGATTTTCATGCATGGTCATCCATATCTGCTAGCTTTACCAGTTACTTTTAACAAAAAAAATCTGAGATTCAAATAATTGGGCAAATTAAACCTCTGAAGTCAATTCAGTTTAACAATAAAAATATTATGAACCCCCCCCCAAATATATTAGTAGAGGATAGATTATGTGGAATTAGGATTAACTGATAAAGGAACGAAAAGTATCTGATCTTATTTTCACAAAATTTAATCGAAGTCATTCCATTTTTTGTTACATTAAAATTGGGACACACCTATACATCCACAGAGATGTAAAGATGAAAGGTAACACCATAGTTCTCTTCCACAGAATATGGCTGAGGCATAAATGCAGAAACCCTGAAGAAAATTACAACGGTATAAAGATATACCTAAGTGGTATGTCAGTTCAAAACACACAGTAATAACTCATCATAGCTGAAGCAAATTGTTAAAAATCAAACCATAAAAAAAACACTTATTTTGCATCTAGTGTATTTATTTTGTATTTGGTGTATTAACTTCTCAGAATAAAAGTCTCTTCTCACTAATAAAAATATTCATTCTCTTTTGCTTTCAAATGAAAAATTAAGTCAGAAAAACAAACAAATTCAATTAAATAAAATCCCTTACTGAATTTATACTGTATAACATGTACCCAACAGTGAAGAGAGTAGATCCATGTCAGCCATTGTAAAATGTACAAATGGTTCAAAATCTATGCTGTTCATTCAAAATTTTACATACAGCTAACGGCATAAACTCATCTGTCAGTGTATTGTGCAACAACAAATCCGAGTTCTTACTATTTTCTGCTGAGCACTTGATGAGAAATATAGTACAAAAATTGTGCATAATGTAAAGTTTCTTTGGGAGGTTCAAGAAGTTTGAGTGTGCAGTGTAAAAAGAAAGCAAACTGTCAGATATCCTTTCATCACAAAGCAAGTAGTCCATAGCATCTACGCATTCTACAAGACAAGTAAGATAATATTAAGCATTAAAATATGAAATGTGTCATCCGGATATTTGTTTATTCTAGTTTCCCATACAATACAAACACAAATTATTGTCAATTAATCAATTGATCTACCAAATGGTAATTTATGACTAGTAAATTTACCAATTAACAAGTAAATTTCATGATTTACTAATAATCTGTTACTACAACTGAAAGGCAAATGTCAATAATGTAACTGAAATGTTAATGCAAAATCCACAATTATCCACATGTCACAGTGATGCTAGCCAACTTCTTTGGGGGACAAGTACAAATCATGGGGACAAGTAGATTTTGAAGCCTACTGCATGTAGCCTTTGTTGCTATGGTAACAAATACATCTATTTGTGATGATTGCATTTGAAATGGCTCTGCTAGCTATGTTTTGTTTAGCAAGGTCTTATACATAAGAAATAGAAAACAAGAACAGTTGAATGGTCATTCTGGGGACATAACTCCTCAAAATACAAATCTGGAAAGTGAGGAAATCAAATTATTTAGTGTTTCATTCATCTGAAGATGCATGCAAATTTTATTTCAATACGCAAAAAATTTTTTTTATTTCAATACGCAAAAAAAATCTTGATAAAGTTCTGCTGCAGAAACAAAATATAAGTATAAAGGACACTTTGAGCTATAACCCCTTAAAATGATGACAGATGCTGGAAAGTGAATTCTTGCAAGGTATCATCACAAATGGAGAAGGAGAACCCATATGGCTGACCCCTCTTCAGAGAGGGATTAACAGCCAGAAGGAGAAAAAGAGAGAACAGAAGCTTCAAATTGAGTTCTTCCAAGGTATCATCATTACAAAGTTGCAAACCAACATCCAACAATTCCATGCAATGCTGTAAAGGTCAAATTGTTCATGTACGGATCGACAGACAAAGCAATTCAAAATATGGTTCCATCAAATTTGTTGAGTAGGGCCCTAATTTTGAAAAATTCAATTTCCTGATTTATCTATCCATCTGCATATCCACCTATCTATCAGTCAATTCACCTATTCATCCATTGGCTGATCAATTCATTAATATGAATACAATTATATTTCATTTCCCATGATGTCCCATATGTAGAAATGTGACATAACTTGCTGAAATAAAGCTGTGATACAATTTAACTTATGCATTAAAATTTAGAAATAACATCCAATCAAGTTCTACAGGTATCTTCCTGGTATTGAAGAAAAAGACACATCATATTTTAAATTTAAAAAAGTAAGTGGCAAGCTGCAATAATGTGATAACTGTGTAAGATCCTACACAGTCATAAGCAGAGTCAGCTATAGAAAGAGAAACAAAAACATGTTGCAACATTAACCTTTCACTGCAAAACTTTGTGTCAATAAAAAGAACACAAATAAAAACCCATGCACAAAGCAAAAAAGAAAAGCAACGGTAGGTATACTATTATTTTACACTGATTTCATGTTTGGTCCCATTCACAACCACCCTTTCAAGGTACACTGTGCATCGAAATTAAAGATTCCTGTAAAGCCATATACTAAAGTCAACTATCACTTATTTAAAGTCTGTGAAATCACGATTTTTCATGAGGGTACCAATTTTTGTGGATATTTTGGTTATTAAAATCTGTAAATTTATAGACACACCAAATAAACTAATCCCTTTTTTAATTCATATCACGTAATGACAAATTTGTCATTTTACAAGAAAAACCCATAAAACTGATACCCACAGAAAAAAAAATGAACTTATCATGTTTCTCAAAAGTCCTTCTGTAATGATATTCACTATATCCACAGATGTTTGGATAAATGACAGAAAATAGCATCAAAGAAATATTTTCAAATACATCTGGTGTTTAATATTTACAAGGCACAAATTTCTGACAAAACACATCAGTTCCCTCAATGAATTTAGCACAAGAAGTAAATTAAATTAAATTTGTCAATTTTGTTGCAAAGAATACAAGAAATATTAGCATTTTTGAATAATTTTTATTCTCCTTGACAGCTGTGGCCAATCTGCTATACAAAGACAATAAGTAGCAATACCACATAATGCTTCAAAACTCTACACCCATACTACTAAAATGTATGTGAGTTGTGGAACAACTATACATGATATGTTTCAGACTTAGGCACAGTTATGAGATTTATGGCTATACAGTGAAACCTGTCTTGACAGACCACTGCTGCAAGTGACTACCTGTCTTTAGACATGCACAGATTTATTGATAACATAGTGTTATGGCTTGTCATGAGAGATGGCCTAATGTGAAAGACCATTATTTGCTGGCAGAAGGGGTGGTCTTTCCAGACAAGCTGAACTATATTTCATAAAATATTATCAAAAAAAAAAATTTTAATGTACAAATTAAAGGCAATGTCCATATAGTAGATGCACCAAAATACCTATGTGTATGCTGAAATGTCAGAGGCAGATGTATATATACCAATGATGACATAACTGTGTCCAAAATTAAACAACAATTGAAATAATCTGAATAGTATATTACAAACAAAAAAAACCCAACAAAAAACCAACAAGCTGCTGCTTTTTTGTTAGTCGTATACAGCTGTTTATTCTATACGTATCATCTGCAATCTAGCAAAGTGGAAATGCCTGAAGGACACTTATATAGGGCAAATAACCTCATGCTATCACCAGAGGTTCATCATCAGAAAATCCTCTTATTAGTGGTTCCTCATCTTCTCCTGTAAATAAATAAAAATGCATGCTATTAAAATTTATACAATGTATCTCTTCAATTCTGATCTGGCTCCAACCAATCTTTTGCCCAGAGCAGAGGGGCTATCATAATGGTGGGCCAGGGATACTATATGTTGCATTCTGGTAGGATTTGTATATGATATCAAAGATTGCTTAAAAGTTTGTTCACTAAAAAAAGAACCATTTAAATATCTCACCAAGAAAAATGCTGATAATTATTCATTACAAGGAAAACAGGAAGTTAAATGCTATAGTTTCACATTTGAATCAACACTCAGCAGACATATATGCTTCCATGCATTTAAGAAACTGTCAACTACTATTTAGAATATGGTAGACCTGTTGTTACATGCTTTTTTAGATGCTAGTAAAGCATTTGATGGGGTCATTGATTGGACACTTTTTCAAAAGTTACCCAAAAATCAAATATCCTTCAACATAGTTCAAATCCTGTTTAAATGGTATGCCAAGCAGTCATACAAGGTTCTCTGGGAAGTGCAGTATCCAATATCTTACATGAAAACTAATGGAGTGCAGCATGAAGGCAATCTTTCAGCTTTCGTTATTAATATATGCATAATTTTTAAATCATAAATTAGAACAAGATCATGTGAAGCTATCTCTGTCACAAAATGCTTTATTTCTGAACAATAATATGTAAGTGACCAGTCCTTATATCATAGGTTAAAGGAAATTACTAACGATATGTGAACATTACACATTTGAGAATGGTATCATATATAATACACAAAAGTTGGTATGCATGGTTTTTCAGCAAAATCTTTCCAAATTTACCATCTCCTCCTTCCATAAATCTTAATCATCATGCTCTTACACAAGTCAACAGTTATACTTATTTAAATAATATTTTAAAATTCAATCTGCCAGATGATGAAGATTAAATGAAACATTACAGATTTTGTGTACATGAACATGCTTTTACATCAATTTATACATTGTTCTTAAAATAAACTTTATACATTGTTCTTAAAATAAACATTAACATGTAAATCTTACTGCTCTACAGTGCACTGCATGCCTCTATGCACATAATTTTGTGAATGTTGTTATTTCGGGTTTAATGCCATTTCTCAGTGCAAGATAGGGCATACATGATAGTCAGTTGAACCCGGGAAAAAAACTCAGTATGAACCACTAACTCATGGGAAGCTTCTGGCAGCTTTTTCACATACATGTACCCACATTGGCCTAGCCAAAGACTCAAAACCATGCAGTGATGGCAGTGATCGGTAATGGCACGTGTTTTAGAGCACTTGGCCACCCAAATTTAGTGAATATATAAAAGAAACAGTTATTGGTCATAACAGTAGTTGTCATTTACTATTAAGCCTTCCAAGATGGAACAAAACCTTTACGACATTTGTGAACTATAACATGTATTTGATTTTGATGAAGTAACAAGAAAGGACATGTTTTCAGTGGTGACAAGACGATCTTATAGTAAGAACTGAACCTTGAAATCTCTGTGGAATTATTACATTTGTTTTAATTCTTCGATTATAGATACTGGTAGATGGAACAAATTACTCTTTAAAAATTTCACATAATTATGTTCTTAGCAATGACAGACATCATCATCATCATCAGCCCCGTAGTCTGGTAGACCGTTGGGGCACCACACAAGACCGAACAATCAGCTTCCTCCATTCCACTTGATTTTCCATCTTTCTCATTGAGTCACTCAATGTCAAGCCTGTCCACTCTCGAATGTTGTCTTCCCACCTCTTTCTCTGCTTGCCTCTCTTTCTTCTTCCTTGTACAGTGCCTTGCAGGATTGTCTTGGCAAGTCCTGATGATTGTGAGACATGCCCATACCACTTCAAGTTACGTTTTTTCACTATGCTCAGGAGGTCTTCATGTAGCCCAATTGCTTGTCTGATCCTTTGCCGTATTTCTTCATTGGTGACACGGTCTTTGTATGAGACGCCGAGGATCTTTTGGAAGCATCTCATCTCTGTGGCTTGTATCCTTTTCTCTAAGTCAGCTGTTATGGTCCACGATTCACAGGCGTAGAGAAATATGGAGATAACCAGTGAGTGCATCAGTCTGACCTTTGAACTGAGTGCAATGTTCTTGTCATTTTAGATGGGCTTCAGTTTTGTCAGCGCTGTTGTTGTCTGCTCAATCCTGGAGAGTACTTCAGGCTTTGATCCTTCATCTGTTACAATTCCCCCCAAATACTTGAAGCTGTGGACTGTTTCTAGCTTTGTACCTTGGACTCTGATGTCAGTACTGATGCCCTTGGTGTTGTTGGTCATCAGTTTGGTCTTCTCTGCACTGATTTCCATGCCGTAGGCTGCAGAGGTTTTGTCAAGGCTCACTACTAACCTAGCTATTTCCTGTTCATTTCCTGCTAGTCCATCAATGTCATCGGCAAAACATAAGTTGGTGACTGTTCTGATGCTGACTGTCCCTTCATGCTTTTCAAGTGCGTCAGCCATGATTCTCTCCAGAAAGAAGTTGAATAGTGTGGGAGAGAGCAGACAGCCTTGTCTGACTCCGACGGTCGTTCTGAACCAGTCCCCTATGCTGCCATTGAAGTATACTGCACTGGTGGCCTTGTCATACAGGTGCTCTATTACTGTGATGAGGTTGGCATTGATGCTGTACAGTCTCATGGTCGCCCACAAGGCTGCATGCCATACCCTGTCAAATGCCTTCTTGAAATCCACGAAGACGTGGTACAGATCTTGCTGGTGTTGGAGATACTTCTCACACAATATCCTGAGGTTGAAGATCTGCTCTGTTGTGCTGCGCCCTGCTCTGAAACCTGCCTGCTCCTTGGCAATGATCTTTTCAGCCTGTGGCTTTAGTCTGTTTAGCAGTATCCTCAACATGACTTTGCTTGGATGGCTTATAAGACTGATTGTACGGTGGTTTTGACACTGTTGTAAATTGCCTTTCTTGGGGAGGGTGATGATCAGTGATTGTGTCCATGGCGATGGCCATTCTCCTGTTAGCCAGATCTTGTTGCATATGTTTGTGAGGGCGCTAATCATTGCTTCTCCCCCTGCATGGACCAGTTCTGCTGGGATGTTGTCCACTCCTGCCGACTTCCTCTTTTTCAACGATCTCACTGCTGCTTCTACTTCATCCCGTAGGATAGGGTGGTTGTCGTTGTTAGTTGCTGGAGGGACGTTCAGTACCTCTGGATCTATTATGAGTTGGTGGTTGTAAAGTTCTGCGCAGTACTCTGTCCATCTTTTCAGAATGTCTTTTTCTTCTGTGAGGCAGTTTCCAGCTTTGTCCTGTAAGGAGGTAACTCGCCGTTGTTTTGTGCTTGTTAGATCTTTGACCAGCTGGTACGCTTTCTTGCTGTTGTTCCTTTCAAGTTACCCTCAATGTCTTTGGACTGTTCTTCTATCCAATTCTCTTTTGCATTTTTCATGCTTTTCTTGACTTCCCGGTTGACTGCCTTATACTGCTCTGCCCCTTCTGTATCATTCTTCTTCTTCTTCAGTTCCCTCCTCTTGTCACACAGGTTCAGTGCCTCAGCTGTGACCCAGGGCTTCTTGACTGGGCGATGTCTACCAAGGATCTCGCTGGCTGTTTTGGTCGTTGCTGTATTAAAGGTGGTGATCAACGTGTCCATGTCTGTATCGTCAGCATCGAGGATGGTGAGCGGTGCAAATTTCCCACCAATCCCACAATGACAGACACATTCAGTAAATTTAACTATATCTGTACATTAAGACACACATGACGTTTAAAATACATTTACATTTTAATTTAGATAGATAAACCATGCAGTACAAAATAGAAGAATTCTTGTGTTATCTTATTAAAAGCACCTTACATTGACACAACAATGGAATAACAAAATGAAAGATGGAAATAAAATCAGACTGACATATCAAAGACACAACCCAACAAATATCACAAGATAAAAGAAATTACTGGACTGATACAAAAAAGAACCACAAGTTAAGAAATGGAAATGACATCATATTGATATAACCAGAGAATCACAAGATGAAAGATGGAAATGACATCATATTGACACAACCAAAGAATTACAAGATGAAAGATGGAAATGACATCATATTGACACAACCAAAGAATTACAAGATGAATGATGGAAATTACATCATATTGACACAACTGAAGAATTACAAGTTGAAAGACAGAAATGATATCATATTGACACAAAAAAAGTCACAAGATGAATGATGGAAATAACATATTATTGACAAAACTGAAGAATCATATGATGAAAGATGGAAATGACATTGCATTGTCACACCAGGAACAATCACAAGATAAATAACTGAAATCACACAATATTGACACAACAAATGAATCACATCTCAAAAGATAGAAATTTCATTGTATTAACACAACATAAGAATCAAGAGACACAACAAAAAAAATCACAAGACAAAAGATGAAAATGATATTTCACCGACAGACTCAAATAATCACAAGATGAAAAATAAGACAGAAATTACATTGCACTGACAGAACAAAACAATCGGAAGATGAAAGATGGAATCATAATTCAAAGCTTATAAATTCATTTTGTTCATTGTATTTTAATGTGCATGAAATTCATAATTATATCAATCAAAAGAGATAACTGTATGCGATCTTTGTTTTTGAAATATTTTCAACATTTTTTCCCAATCTCCAGTGTTATATTTCTGAGTTTTTAAAACATATGCAAGATGGGATACCATACCAAGTTCATCTTATATACAAAAATATTTGACAACTATATTCATACAAATGTCTTAAAATAATACAAAACAAAATAATTTTAAAGGCGTTTTTTTTATCAACTTAACTTTTAGCTATATCAACATGTCATCCTTATTTACAGCTGTATCTATCTTTGGAATGATGATCTCATGTCATATATACACTTTGGTGAAATGGAATCTTTAGACAAAGATAAATTCTGCACTTTGCATCTCAACAGATTTACATGTAGAAAAAAGTCTCTTTATTGCTGCTATTAGACTTTGATACATAAAATATAAATTTAAAACTATATCTCTGTTGGTGTTCAAAGGAACACAACTTGAATGCAATCACAGCATGTAAAAAATTATGTACAGCGTAAGTTCAGCACATCAAGGACCAACTGAACTCTACGCCATTTACCTGCCTAGCATCATGGCATCAAGGACCAACTGAACTCCATGCCATTTACCTGCCTGGCATCATGGCATATTGTGAAAAACAAACTTCTAGTTATTCTGGGCAGAAATTTACCGTAATGAATCATGACTGATCATAGGTGGGAAAAATGTAAGAGTCAATTTTTGATATGAGGAACAAGTGATTTTATAATGGAAAAAACTACATTAAATGCATCATATTATCAATCTACTTTCTACCAGTTTATTTTAATAAATATGCACTTTTAAATTCAGAACTATCTATGACTGATTCAGTTAAAGTTCATCTCAAAAGGTCCAATATTTGCATCTTTCAAGTTTGCTGAAAAATTCTTTACCATATACAAGTTTTGACAAAACAATAGCCCCATAATTGTGACAAAAAAATAAATTTCTGCATGACTGTGGCAGATGATAACAAATGCAGAAATTTCTGTACAAATCGTCCATTACTGCAAGTTACTTTGGGTAATCTGCAAGGCTCTATAGGTAAAAACTGTACCATTAAACTATCTCACAACTGATATTAACAAACATTTTCAACAGAAAAAGTAATCCAGTCATCTGCACAATTCATTGCTGAAAATTACCCACAATTATTTGCTACGATGGTACAAATTTGAACAAGAATTTCTACTATGTCTGCCATACTCTGCTACAAACAAGACTGAATCACTGAAACTGAAATTCATTTACTTGCTCAAAATAACTGGGCTTTCATGTTACCAATGCTTGTAGCCATCATTTTCAACTTGGGGAAATTATCTTGACAGCAGACTTGGAGGATGTACCTACTCAATCCATTTGAAATTGGCTTAATGGAAGTTTTTTTTTCTGTTTGGCTGGGAACCATCTTAAGACTGCCACTACAACTACCTAAAAATGCCTTAATTTAGCTGTATTTCTGTCTGAGAAGTCAGTGACTAGCACTGGCTGATAGGAAAAATACCAACCAATCAAAAGTAACAATATCCATCCAGAAATAAGTAAATGTGCAGATAGCTGGGTCTTAGACTTGCTTCTATTTTCAAAACAAATTTGCCAAATGCAACTTCTTGGGCATTTCTAGCATACAGGAATGGCTTCGTAGTTACAACTGCTAATTGGCATCATATATTATTTGCTATGTACATTAGCTACTGCATGAGTCTGGTTTCAGAGCTATGTCATGGGAATGTATAAAAAAATATCACAGAATTCATATAGACAGGAACATTATTTCATCTTTATGTTGAGAAAATTAGTCACTTCTGCCTTCTGTGAAAGTTCCGGACATCTGCATTGCAAATTTGAAGAAAAAAAAAAATGCCCAATGATGAACCATAACTTAACTACCAGTTATGAATATTTTATTAAAAGTTATTTTGGTCTGTCTTGATTCCTCAAACTGATTGAAAATACTGGCACAAAAGTGTGTGATACCATGGACACTCAACTTTAAATGATATAACCAATTAAATAAGAAAACTGTCAAATTTTTTCTCCTACAGTGAGTGGTGTGTATCATTGTTATCACTAACCATCCATTTTTGGACAAATTAAGAAGACTCTTGTCAAGCTCTTTCCACAATATCAGATACTTACGCAGCATTGAATTAGTCATGAGTAAAATTTTCTCTCAGTCACGAGTAAAAGTTTCTCTTAGTCACAAGTAAAGTTCCTCTTAACAAGTTAACTCTTTTAAGTTCCCTTAGTACTCAATGGGTAAAGTTTCTCTTAGCAAGTTAACTCTTATAAGTTCCCTTAATAGTACTCAATGGGTAGTATGTGCATGTTTTGAGTACCCTTGAGCAAATTATCAATGCCTCAGCTCATCCTGTAATGTCTGTGACATAATAGTTGAAAGCCCGTGTGTTTTGTTAATTGTAAATAAAAAGCACCACTGAAAGATTATTATTATTATTCTTATCATTATTATTATCATTATTGTTAGTATTATTAATTTTAATAAGACTTACCTAGGTCATCAGCAGCTGTCAGAGTTGTAGTCCCGGACCGAGTATCATAGTGACTTCTAGCATATGCCAGGAAGCTCCTCTGCAATCGCCGATGACGGACAATGAAGATTGTCAGGAATACAACCAGGGCTATTATTACCACGGATACAGACACAACAATGGCAATCAAGTTGGTCTTGGACAATGCCACCACGTCATTCTTGGAAGGGGATGCAACTCCTGATGATAGGAAAAATACTTGATAAATACAAGATATTGTACATCGTAAGTTTTACTATCACAAAATTATTTGTCACTAAAGTTTTCATACACTGTATGTACTGTAGATATACTATTAGAAACTGAATTTTATATATATATATATATATATATATATATATATATATATACACATATATCCCACCTCTCCTGCATTCCATATTATGCACCAAGTTTGACAATGATCCATAAACAATGGCATGACAAGTACCATTCACACAATTCTTACCATTACACTGCATTCAGTTGCTGGACAAAAGGGGTAATAACTCAAACAAACAAAAACTGTGGAGGACAGTGATTTGCTGATATGTGCACTTTACGGCAATAAGTTGAAAAACATAAGACAAGTCGGCAATAAGTTGAAAAACATAAGACAAGTCGGCAATAAGTTGATAAACATAAGACAAGTCGGCAATAAGTTGAAAAACATAAGACAAGTTGCAATCATAATATTCTGCTACACAATATATCCAGTCAAAAATTACAATTACCTGAAGAACAATTGCAGTAGCACCATGACTGTGTCAGCAGGAATATCTTCTGATGACAACTTTAACGCGTGCCAAGTTTCACAGCAATCCACTGAAAACTATGGGATTAGTTATGTTTTACAAAATTAGGTCATATAATGTGTTCAGCTGCAAGACAACTCTAACAAGACTGCTCTGGTGGCCTAAGTGGTCAGAGCGTTTGACTTGGATGTGGGATGTCGTGGGTTCAAAACCCGATCGAGTCATACCAAAGACTTATAAAAATGGTACTAGCAGCTGCCTCGCTTGGAGCTCAGCATTAGGAGGTTAGTGTAGGGACTAGTTGCCTGGTGTCAGGATGATGTGACTGGGTGGGACATCATGCCACATGTCTGTGGTTTAATGCCCTAGTGCTAGACATCAATATAAACTGCCACACTACAGACATCATGACCAAATTTTTTTAAAATCTACATTAAAAATCCCAAATATCACACACACACACATAGACACACACACAGAGACACACATACACAGACACACACACACAACTCCAACAAAACTTGTGAGAGGGCTGTATATTTGTTGATATGCCCATCTTCAAGCAATAACCAAATTTCATCACAATTCACTGAAAAATTCAAGACTACTTGCTTTCACAAGATTCAGTGCAAATCAGAAAGAGAAATATTTCTTATTCAATAATGGAAGCACAGAGATCTAACAACACTCATATATGATATATACTCGCTTGTAAGCCTGGTCCAACTGCAGACCCAGATCTGCTGTTGCATAATGCACTGGCAGATATGTGTCTGTGCAGTCTGTTAGGAGTCAGTATAACAAACTACACAGACCCAGATCTTTTGTTGCATAATGCACTGGCAGATATGGGACTGTGCAGTCTGTTAGGAGTGTGTATAACAAACTACACAGACCCAGATCTGCTGTTGCATAATGCACTGGCAGATATGGGTCTGTGCAGTCTGTTAGGAGTCAGTATAACAAACTACACAGACCCAGATTTGCTGTTGCATAATGCACTGGCAGATATGGGACTGTGCAGTCTGTTAGTAGTAATCAGTATAACAAACTACACAGACCCAGATCTGCAGGCACATTATGCTACAGCAGATCTGGATCTTTGATGACTGCAGTTTGACTGAACTTATTAGCAAGTATATACAGTGTAAGTGTCCTGGCATCCCAATGAAAACTGTTGGACTAGATACACTAACAAGACTGCATCCCAGATAGACACATAGATGGCTGGATGAACACAAGGATTCCTATATATATCCTGACTTTATAGGCATGAGGGTATAAAAGCAGCATTGGAGTTAATAGCATGTAACCCTTTGAGTCCTACAGAAACCCTGGGGAGGTAGTTACTTTGACCTTTTGTGCCCTCCTGGAAATCACAGGGAAGTTACATACATATGACCCTGTAAGCCCTCCCAGGGGAGAAAATTACTACATGTGACCCTCTGAGCCCTCCTGCGAGTCTCAAAGGAGGAATTTATAACATTTGACTCAAGAGCCCTTTGAGTCCATGCTCTTAAAATAAGTAACAGAGAACAGTGAAAGACAACAAGCTTTGTAAAATTTAATAAATACATTTTTTTCCCAAGAATACAAAGTGAACATGAGAAAAAACAACTTACAGTAATGTCAATTAAATCCCAAAATAATCCAAGAATTACAGACACAAGTCCTAATAATATAAAGTCCTGAATAAAATCCGGTAAAAGTCCAGAAAATATCCCAAACTGAAGTCGATTACATGTCTATGGTAGCTACTGATGTATGTGTCAACAGTCTTTTGTTGAATCACAGAAACATAATTCCAGGTTTGAATTCCACATAAATTGCAGTGAAAGTCTCTATCCAAGAATTTTATCAGAGCACTTTTGTATTTCCAGAGAAAATAATCACTTGAATTCAATAATCTGAAGAAAATAAAATCCACCTCAAATTGGTCACAACATAATACAACTTAAAAGTGCTAGATGTTAAAGCATGAATGGTAAAATCCTCACAGTTACAATATATATAGTTCTCTACTTGACTCAGGTCACAATTAGCAGTTTCTAAAAAAACCCATTACCTAATGGAAAATAACCTTCTAGAATGATCTCAATGTAGTTACTTCTTCTAGTTCACCTGAATAAAAATCCTGATATTTTGTTCATACACATAGAAAATAATGAAGCTATTATTAGTTGTTGACATGAAATAATAAAATTTTTAAAACAAAAAGTCAATCAGGTCAAGCAGAAATGAACTCAATTTTGGACAAGGTCAAGTCCAGCATACAATGTTACATTACAATAGCATGTAATGAAATAAAAACGTTTAAAACTAACAAACAAACAATTAAATTAAGTATACATAACAATATATATATATATATATATATATATATATATATATATATATATATATATATATATATATATATATAGATAAAAGCTCTTAACATTCTTGGGAATCCCTTGGGAGGACATTACTAAATTTTACCCTTGGAGCCATCCTGGGAATCCCAAGTGATGAAGTTACTACATTTGATCCTTTGAGTCCTCCTGGAAATCCCAGTTGAGGAAGTTACTACATTTGACCCTTGTGCCCTCCTGGGAACCCCAGAGGAGGAAGTTATATACATTTGACCTCTAAGCCCACCAGGAACATCAGAAGATGTAGATACTATAAGTGACCCGTAAGCCATCTTGAAATTCTCAGAGAAGGAAGTTACTATATCTACAACTGGAACAGCAAGCTTGGAGAGAAATATCACTCAGAAGTTTAAAAGAAAATATGTTAACGAATGGAAAATTAGAATTTATCAAAATATTCCCATGCCTCTTTTAAAAAAGATTGTAAACTTCTTTGGTTTTAAATCATATTCTAATCTTACTTTAAAATGTTAAACATTTCTTTCAATTGTTCATTTATGACAAATATAATTCAACAACTGCATATGATCCTGAGATTTGGGTTGCTCTGATTAACAAAGACTTTAAGGATATCATTGATCTTTGTTCAAATCAAAAGACTTTCATTCTAAAGTTATGTAACTATCAGGCTCTGTCTTTAAGTCAAGAATTATGGGGATGTAAATTAAGATTCTTACTGAAAATATCCCAACATTTATTTTTGTATGTGCAATCAGACTTATGACAAACAGGACTAATAATATACCTGGATTTATAATGTCCTCTGCAATGCTGAATTTTCCTGTATATCCCTGTGTTGTAACCACACACACTTTAAATTTGTATTTATATCCTGGCTGTAAGCCTGTCGCATTCAGACTTGTAGCTGTGGTAGTCTGGTACTTCTTATAGTCATTATCTTGCTCAAATTTTGTCTTCCCTTCTGGCTCCTGCAGCATATATACTTCGTAATACTGTGACAAAGAAAACACATATATAATTTATATGCATGTGTACTTAATAGAGAGCAATTTATATGATTTGATAACCTGTGCCTAGACCACTCCGGTGGCCTAGTGGTTGGAGAATATGCCTCAGATGTGGGAGGTTGCAGGTGTGAACCCCAGTTGAGTCATACCAAATACTTATAAAAATGGTACTAACAGCTGCCTCACTAGGCACTCAGCATTAAGAGTTTAGTGTTAGGATTGGTTGGCCTGGTGTCAGGATAATGTGACTGGGTTGGACATGATGCTTCATGTCTGCAGCATAATGCCCCAGTGCTAGACATCACTATAAACTGCCACAATGCAGACATCATAGTGATATAACTGAAAATTTGCTAAAGCTACATTGAAAATCCAACTCACACATAACCTGTGCCACAATGCTTATTTGACCATCTAATGACAAACTCAAATGTATATTTGACTCCATAAAGCTGATAGTATTACAACTGGTGTTCTGAGAACAGCACATTATATGCCCACCCCATGTTTCATAGTTCTCTATGCAGGCACATGTAAGGCATTGCCAACTCTGGAGATTTTTGACCAATCAGCATTCTTGATCTAAACTTACATGCAGAACCCATTTTATTCTTATTAGACTTACCATGACCTTTGACCTTTAAACCCAAATCTTTATGTTACTTTATTACTCTAAGTGTAAGCCATCCAATGATTGGTCAAGGGACTTACCCTAGAATAAAATGCCAACAGTTTTTGCAGCACAATAACCTTGATCATTGATTTTTTGAGCTCAATCTCAAGTGCAAGCCCTCCACAAACACTGGTCAATGTATGTGATCTAGAAGTAAAGTTATTATGTAGAGACGATTTTACTTCCTTTAGTCTCAGTGACCTTGACTTTGGCCTCAAAATCAACCAAATTCCTTCTTATCTACAAGCTTCGGTGAACTTTAATAATCAAGAAATAAAAGTTCTGTGCATTTTCCAGTCATAATGAGCTTAATCACCGACCTTTTGACCCCCAAATCAAGATGTCTTCTACCTTACTCTAACTGCAAGCCATCCAAAAAGCTTAATCAGATTAAACAGACTCAACAGAGTTTTGCCACTCTGCTGATCTTGACAGCGTAGCATCTGCAAGTTGTTATCTTTGACTAGGGGTCCATATGGTCTTTGTTTGGTGCATAGCAGATTGTCCAAGCATGTGACAGTAGCCATCACTAAGTCTATATCATATTGTCCAAAGCTATAAATGTGTTTTGGGGCCCCATGAAAGACCCTGACCTTTGACCCCCCAAATCAACACTTCTTCCCTGCCCCATGCACAAGCCATCCACCATGTTTAGTCCAGGTCTGTGATATACAATTAATGTTAATGTGTGGAGACACCCCACATGAATCACACATCTGGCTGGGACCAATAATTAATGATTCAGTGTTGCTCCACAAAGGTCACATATACAGTTACAGATGGATGCAAAATTCAACATGCACACTTTTCACAGTGATCTTACTTTAGTTGCTGTACAAAGACTCATAAAGGTTAAGAAGAAATGCATGCATTTGGATTGGATGGACATACAAAAATTTAGTACAGCTGACTTTTAATATGATACACAAAATCTGACTTCCAATGACAACAATACACAAACTTACAATCATTATTTTGTGTGTGTGTGTGTGTGTGTGTGTGTGTGTGTGTGTGTGTGTGTGTGCTAAAACCACAATTACTGATTGCTTTGTGTGAAAACAAACATTACGGACGTATGTTTCAATAGGATAATCTTAACATAATTCAGTGTATATTTTAATAACTGCAACAATAAATCTTTAATATTGCTGATATTCATTTAAAACAAACAATATTATCCTTCAGTAAATGCAAACTTAAAGCAAGAATTCTAGTTTGATTTAAATTTTGAAAATAATAACCACAATAACAACAGGAGGGATATTTAGTCATGAATATATGTCCACCGCCTAGGGTGTTAAGGAAGCACAACAGCATAAGTACCAGTGGTATGCTGATCATAACGTAATTGAAGATTGATCAGAATGTTCAATGTATTGAGTTTTTCACTCAGTTATAAGTCTGTAACTGTATAAGGTGTTTATGGTTCTGGCTCCAAGGTCACAAAATGTTACTCGACATTCTGAGAAATAAATGTTACTCAACCTTTGAAATTTAACTGGAGATTTCCAAAGCAGCCTTGTGACCTGTCAGAATATTTTCAAGTGAAGTTGTGAGCTGACATAAATGTTAAGACTGCGGGACCTGGTGTGCTCTAATCCTGAATTTTAGCAAAAAACTGTAGTGTTATTTAATGAAATTCAGCTCCCTTCTAAAAGGTAAAATGTTTTATGCAGATTTGACTCTTGTGCTGCACATGTAATATGACTTACATGAATCATTTCCATGGAAATATCCAAGGGAGGCTCCCATTGTAGATTACAAGTCATTGACGTTTCTTGATTACACGACATACGGAAGTTTTCTGGTGCTTCAAACTCCTCTGTGGAAAAAAATTGAAAATTTATGATTTAGATGGAATATTTCAGTATAGCAAAAAGAGTAATCAAAGACTCCAATAAAAGAGTTGAAATATTTCTCTCTCTTTAATATTACAATGTCAATCCTTCATTTAGAACTTTACTTTCATTTAGCACCATATCACTGTTATTGTGCTGGGATGCCATTAAATGCTAACACATACATATAAAATACATACATATTTACACACATACATACATACTTTTTGATAAGACCATGTTCTAACTTGTTCTAAACTTTTAGGGCCTTACCATGTCTTTATCCATAATATAGTATGCCAATTTGCTGTGTTCTACACATCAATTTGTTAATATCAGGTTTTGTAATAACAGTGTTATTGTATATTTATTTGTACAGGTAAGTGCAAGCGACATGGAAACAAACAGGCCACCATGTCAAAAGCTCTACAGATATGACCATCCATTTTATGCATCCATGCAGGTTGAATGAATGAGCATTGTATATTCCAAGACGCACATCAGTAGACTCATCTATCGATTTCTAACTTGGCAATTATATCTGATCTCTGTACATACCCAGACACACTTTGGCAGACCCATCTATTGGACTTTTAACTTGGGAATTATATTATGACCTGATACAGAGATGTACCAATAAACTGATTTAATCAAAAACCAGAACTGTGTTCATGGAGTACAGATGCCACATAACAGCACCTGAAATGACCTAAATGACTTAACCAAGCTGCATACATGCCACATTTTCTGGGACAAAATCTGGTAGATCAGTGTTCACAATCTGGGAGATGGGGTCCAAATCAGGGAGATAAGTGTAATGACCATTTTGTCATAAATTTGAGCGTGAAAGTGAACATCATACCAAAAGAAAGGAAATTAACAACAATGAATAACAGTTACTCAACTTTATTAATTTTCTTATGTGTTATTTTTATTAGGGACATTGTCTACTTATGTTGGTGCAAATATCTCCATCACTTTAGGCACATCATCTGATGCTTTCTCACTTGCAGTGTGCTGTATAGCTTTCAAGTGCCTTATAAGATTTTTTTCCCCCACTAGAAATTTCCAAATGTGTGTTGCAAGCAGTGTAGTACACAAAGCTTTCTCCCTTTTCACAATGCTTCACACTTAAATTCGTCTATTGAAGCAATTTTGAACTTGCAAACATATTTCTTCCTTTTTTTATGGCATCTTTTCCTCTGAATCCGTTAGTGTAGGTTTCAAAATGGTATCAAATTATTACAATTACATATAGTTCAAGAACTGTTTTATACTTGTCAGGGCTGCCTGATATCTATTATACATGACATATTACTTAATACTGGAATATGGACATGAAAAGCAACTTATGCATGTACAGTAAATGCATCAGCATGTCACCAGCCATGACTGTTAGGTTGATAATTACTTGATTAATGAATTATGAGAGTCGTAAACAGTCTACTAAATGTTGTGTTTGGTGGAAATACCTATGCCTGGTGGATGTTTTAGATGGAAACACCTATGCTTAGCAGATTTTTAATTTCTGGGAGTTTTTGTTGGCAAATCAGTAGATCAAAAGATGGGGTTGAAAATCAAAATACTACCGAATAGTCCAGGAGACTTGGCATGTGTGAAGTTGAAGCATACACAATGATGGATGGACAATGGCAGCACTATATATGTCCATACCAATGACATGATAATCAATTATTAAGTACTGTTCTTAACATACCTGATGTGACACTGATAATGACTCACTACAAACAGATGGAACACTGCCAAGGCAGTACCTTGACTTTTGACTTCACTTAATCTTTCTGTTTTATTTCTCCATGATTGGTTTATTTTCCAGTTTTTTTATTCATTTTGGTCAACTAAAATAAATAACATAGCATCTTTTGCTGCTCATTTTATCAACTCATTACCCCCACCCCTCCATGCCATGTTTATATGTCATGAATCAGTTCTACTTCTGAGCCCAGTAACAACAAAATCATTTATGATACACCAAAGCAGAAAAGGGAAAGATGTAGTTAAATAATGATATCAAATAATGTAGACTTTCCACTCAATGACATGTTTAAAATACAGTGGAAGAAATATAATATTTGAGACCCAATTGTTTTCAGGCCAACAATCAGCAGTTGCAAAACCTTTGGAAATGGTAGGATACATTTTAGCGTTGGAGTAAAATGGGACCAAGACATGAAAATCTTGGATCCAAAATGCAAAAATTTTTTTATAAACTCCAATTTTCACCCTTCTGCACATGTGGGGCTGCAATAGCCAATCAAAAAATGTCTGCTTAAATCAAAACCTCTCAGAAACAGATGTGTTTGGATCCATTCAGAAGTAACCCCCAAAAATGTGTTTCCTACCCCCATTTTAGGTGAAAATGAAAAGAATTTCCAGTGGGCAATAAACTAAACAAACATTTAATTCATGTATATGGGAATAACATATAGATTACTATGTCATCCACAATCTTTGTCAATCTTTTAAAGTGTGTACGGACAACCTAATCAATACCATGATAATCCTCAACGAAAAAGAAGTTTTTCAAAACATATATCTTTTAAAATTGTCAATTGAACCCAGTCATGAACTGAGTCAAACATTTTGTTGTCATTTGATTGAAAACAGTATCTTCACATACCTGTGTGGAAAATGAATGGTGTTGATAATACTGCACCCTTTATGCCAGTCCTGATCTGCACAGAATAAATGGCTCCTGGGACCAGCCCTTTTAACGTGTATGTAAGAGTCCGCAGTACCGAGTTAGTAAAGGGCTGGTCCTGATGACTCTTACCATTGGCCAGTTCTTTTATAATCACTATGTAGGACTACAATAATAAAGAAAACTATTCATTATGGATACTGAGTTTCAAGATTTCTGCAAAATACAAGGAATCATCTAGTGTATAAAATATCAGTACCACACAATCATCTCGTGTATAAACTATCAGTACCACACAATCATCTAGTGTATAAACTATCAGTACCACACAATCACCAAGTGTATAAGCTATCAGTACTACACAATCATAAAACTATCAGTACTACACAATCATAAAGCTATCAGTACTACACAATCATAAAGCTATCAGTAGTACACAATCATCTAGTGTATAAGCAATCAGTACTACATAATCATCTAGTGTATAAACTATTAGTACCACGCAATCATCCACTGCATAAACTATCAGTGCTACGCAATCATCCTGTGTAAAACTATCAGTACTACACAATCATCTCGTGTATAAACTATCAGTACTACACAATCATCTAGTGTATAAAATATCAGTACCACACAATCACCAAATATATAAGCTATCAGTACTACACAATCATAAAGCTATCAGTACTACACAATCATCTAGTGTATAAACTATCAGTACTACACAATCATCTAGTGTATAAACTATCAGTACCACACAATCATCTAGTGTATAAACTATCAGTACCACACAATCATCTAGTGTATAAACTATCAGTACTACACAATCATCTAGTGTATAAACTATCAGTACCACACAATCATCTAGCGCATAAACTAACAGTACCACACAATCATCTAGTGTATAAACTATCAGTACCACACAATCATCTAGTGTATAAACTATCAGTACTACATAATCATCTAGCGCATAAACTAACAGTACCACACAATCACCAAGTGTATAAGCCATCAGTACTACACAATCATCTAGTGTATAAACTATCAGTACTACACAATCATCTAGTGAATAAAATATCAGTACTAAACAATCATCTAGTGTATAAACTATCAGTACCACATAAGCATCTAGTGGATATAATATCAGTACTACACAATCATCCAGTGTATAAACAAACAGAACTACCCAATCATATAGTGTATTAACTATCAGTACTACATAACCCATTTCTGGGACTTCGATAGCTGCAAGTCAATGTGATTTTGGTAAATGATAGGCCTGATGTCACTCACATGCACAACTGATACATGTAAGCATGGGAATGCAAATTCACACACTGAAATTGTAGAGGATAAGAACAGTTCAAAACACTAGTTAATAATGTTTGTGAAATTTATCTTCTTTGCAGTACCCCATATATAGGATCACTTTCTCTGCACATAAAGGAAAAATCATTTACTGAACTAGTGTTGTCCCTTGGATCTCTCCCATCCCTGGGGACTCATCCCTGATTCATACATTAAAATATGGTCTCACCCTTATAGTTCAGTCACCATGGATTACAGAACCTAAACTAACTCCATGGGGCCCCACATTTGGAGTCATAACTTTGAAACCAATGAGAACCACACTCATTGTAGCTACAGTGGTTCAGTGGTTAAGGCACTGGGCATGTGGCCAGAAAGATGTGTTAGAGTCCCATCACCTATTCAGCCTGTGCTGATGATTGAATTTCTCTGGATTTTTTTTAAGGCTGATGGTTTATCTGCTCCCAGTAATCAAATTTGTCAGTATTTCTGTAGCAAAGCAAAATGAGTTATTTTTTGGTTAAAAGTTAACACATACAAACTATACAGTTAAAATAATTTCTGAGTAATGGCGCTTAATAAATGAAATGCTTTAGAATAATGCACAGTACATGTGTTAACATATTCACAGCAAATGTTTCAGGATCTTTAATATAACAATACCAGAAATTGTTAAACTCTATCATATCAAGCTTGCTTCAAATATTCAATAATTTCAAAATAAAGTCTGTTTTCAGCAATAATTTTATGCAAATATCATTGAACTACAGTTGTATGTTACACTGTGTCATAAGATATAGCAATATCACAAAAAATATTGAGCAACAGTTGCATGTTACACTGTGACAACACATAGCAATATCCAAGAAATACCACTGATAAACACTTCTATGTTACACTGTGTAATAAGATATAGCAATGTGATACAGAAATATTTAGTAACAGTTGTATGTTACACTGTGACAACACACAGCAATATCCAATAAAAATACCGTTGATAAATACTTGCATGTTACAGTGTGGCATAAAAAATGGCATAATGAAATTTCAATAAACAAGTCCATGCTACAGTGATACAATACAAAGCAATGTCATAAAGAAATGGCACTGAATAACTGGCTTATGTTATACTGCGACATAAAGCAATGTAACTGAATAAATTTTATGTTACACTATGACTTAATAAATAGCTATGTCATAAAGAAATGTCAATGAAAAAGTCTTATGTTACACTGTGACACAATACATAGCAATGTCATAAAGAAATGTTACTGAATAACAGTTAAATATTATTCAATAGTACTTTTTATGACAGGGCTATGTGTTATGTCACAGTGTAAAAACATTGCTATATGCTATATCACAGTATAAAAGAGCTGTTTGAAATGTGAATGTTTCTGATGACAATAAATATTGCAAATACAATATGTGTAACTGAGGGGTCAGGATGACGAAGTGGGCCAGCTCCAATCACAAGAATGTTTTACAATCATCAAAGCATGAATTGTCTTTTGTGATGGGAAGGAAATATATCTATTGACTCACCACAGGTGGTATAACCTCTGCATCTGGACAGGATGCAAGCCATGTCAGAAAACCAGCTGTCTTATTGATTGGTATAAACTGAATTTCCTTTACACTGGCTAATTCATCTGTAATAATAATAATAATAATAATAATAATAATAATAATAACAGTAATAACAACAACAATAATAACAACAAGAGTCCCTTGGTGAGACTGACAATTTACTCTCTAAATAGAATTTCTAGTAATCCAAGATTAGACCATTTCTACTTTTTGAGTGCTGAAACCACCTCTGATATCTGAAACCATCTCTGATATTCTTGAATAATAAAATTTTCAAACTGGCTCCTGTGTTGACCATATCTGATGTCAGACTGGCATAATTTTAACTCTCGATCAACCAGACATAATTAAAAGCCATTTGGTGAAAAAGCTATGTCAGTATGATCATCCATTCAGAAGAAATATTGATAACAGGATCTTCAAGATGGCTGTTGTTAACAGCCATCCTGGATGTAAGATTGGCACCATTTTTTGAAGGGCCAAGAGTCTTCTAGTGAAAACACCATGTCAATATGACATGCTATTTAGAAAAAGAAACAATTGCAAGATTTTCAAGGTGGCTGCCATGGTGGCCATACTGGATGTCAGATCAGCACAATTTTCATTTAGGACCAACTAGACATAAAAAGTCAGTTGATGAAAACATAATAATAACAATAATGATAATAATAATAATTATACTCATCATCATCATCATCACAACAACAATAATAATCATCATCATTACAACAACAATAACAATAATAATGATAATAACAACAATCATTACAACAACAACAACAGGCGGATTTAGTTATGAATATATATTCACTACCTAGTGTATGGATTAAGCACATATGTGTAATTACCAGTGGTATACTGATTATAAAGTAATTGAAGACTGATCAGAAATGTATGCTAAATGACTGAGCATTCAATTATAATTTTAAATAAATGATTAAAATTTTCTACTTCCAAAAAATCTTTGCTTTTTGCACCTTTAATTATTATGACATAACTGTATCGCAACTAGCATGCATTCTTTTCTTATTAGTGGGAGACCATTTCAGACAGAAACCATAATTGGTCATCAATCGCTAAGTGAAAAATATAGAAAATATCTCGAATTAATTAAATTGAATTAATTAAAACCTTGGCTGATCTGTATATTTCAAATGATTCATGTAACTAATGAGTAGACTTCGATCTCAACTTGAACCTGAAGACATAAATCAAGCTGGGATATGTAACACGTCTTGTAGAAGGGATTCATAAATGTGTCAAGCTTCAAGACAATCTTTAACAGCTTTAAAGTTAATGGACAGAAAGAAAAAAATATGACAATGCTGACTTTTCACTTTGATAATGAAGACAGCAACCCACATGTGGCAAGCAACACAGTTAGGCTGCAGTGATGAAAACATTCATGTAACAAGATCTGAAATGTGGTCAGCAACATACTCTAGCGATGATAGTGTAAAAGGACCCCAAATGTAGTACACAACACACTAGAGTGATAATACATTAATGTGTAACAGGACCCAAAATGTGGTAAGCAATACACTCTAATGATCATATATTAATTTAACAAGAACCCAAATATAGCTAGCAATATACTCCAGCGATGATAGTGTAAAAGGACCCCAAATGTAGTACACAACACACTAGAGTGATAATACATTAATGTGTAACAGGACCCAAAATGTGGTAGGCAATACACTCTAATGATCATATATTAATTTAACAAGAACCCAAATATAGCAAGCAATATACTCCAGTGATGATAGTGTAAAAGGACCCCAAACGTGGTACACAACACACTCTAGTGATACCATAATACATTCATGTAACAGGACCCAAAATGTGGTAAGCAACACACTCTAGTGATCATACATTAATGTAACAAGACCCCAAATGTGTTAGGCAACACACTCTATTGATCATACATTAATGTAACAAGACCCCTAATGTGTAGACAACACACTCTAGTGATCATACATTAATGTAACAACACCCCGAATGTGTTAGGCAACACACTCAGTAGTGATGATACAGCAGAGTACCATGTGTTATCAATTTATCTCAAAGTGACACAAAAGATTACAGAGTGAAACAGACAGTGTGCTAAACAGATGGCAACTTGGTTGGTTTCTAACAGAATTTTATCACGTTACTGACTAGGTCATGCCTAAGAAATGGGAGCAACACTTAAAGATCTGATGGTCATATGGACTGAGAGATAAATGAAACTATGGAAATGTGAACACTATGTTGTCCATTTTTGTCTCAAAATGGCTATGACTAATAATTACTTGTATGCAACTATCATATATATATATATATATATATATATATATATATATATATATATATAACATACACACCAACTTTAATGGTAATGAGAGTGGGACTGTTGGTCATTAAAAGTGGGAGACTGGGTTTGTAAAGTGGGAGTTTTGGCACTGACCTGGTAATTTTATCATTAGTTAATATGAGTGAAATTCTTGCAATGCTTTTCAACATCGTTTTACTTCCATAAAGTATTCAGAAGTTGGAATTGCAAACTATACAAAAAGCATGCTGGCCATCTTTTTTGATTTTTGTTATATGTCTACCAGAGGTCTCGCTAGGATTTTAAAACTAGGTGTCCAGGACTATTTTGGGAAACACAGGACTCCCACCAGCAAAAGTTGCAGTACCCTCCCAGAAAATGTGAATCTGTACAGATTAGAAGAACCAGTGGTTGCCATTGGAGTTTAATTTTCCAATTCTTTACACCACTGACATAAAATATTTGTTTCTCCATGAGAGTGAAACTGAATTTTGCCACTCCAAGGAAAGGTCTTATTCCAAACACTAAGGTATCATACTCATTCTTACACTTGGCTACTGTCCCATCCGAACTATCATTTGTAGCAATTTTAGCACTCTTCTGAATCTCATTACAATCTTCACCAATTTGCCATTTAACCCGAAAATACTTATCCAAATTTGCAAGCATCATTTCATCTAAGTCTCAATGTGTCTTGATTTCGGGGCCACATGCACTACTTATTCAGCTATGCTCACAAACAACACAATAATGAAAGCTCAAGTTATCCATTTTATAATGACCACATGTACATCTCTGGGTCTTTCTGCCTCTCAATTCAGTCATTGTCAATATCAGCACATTTTCCCACCACTCAGCAGCTAGTCAAAGTCTTTGAACTTATCGCCCAGCTATTGCATCATATTCTTTTGCTGTACTGTATTTGCCGGCCTATAAGTCAATGCGGACTATAAGTCAAATCAGCAATTCTGGCACATTTTCCATCCTTCATCTATATATAAGTCGATGCTGAGTATAAGATAAGCAGATCAATACCTTGGATTATGTTTTACACTTCGTTCCACATAGCATCACGAATTTTATCCTATCTGTAACTCAGTAACCTTTCAAGTCAGGATTATTAAATGTAACTAAAAGTACCTAATTTGTTTCACATGAAGTACTTTAAATGTATTATGTACTTTTAGCTACATATAATGATGCTGACCCGAAAATTTATTGAGTTACAGATATGATACAACTCATGATGCTGTGTGGAATTAAATTACAATAACTTCCGGTTTTGTAAATATTAAAAGTATCACGGTATGCTATTTCAGATTACCAGCAATAGGGAAATTGCATCATTAATACTAAAATGCTTTTCTGGGGGGGTTTTAGAGGGGGAAGAGAGATACAGAGGGAAGGATGCATATGTATTCCATCTCATTTTTCTTCTTGCGCCTTGTGATCAAATAAAATATGGTCCAAAATATTGTTATGTATATAATTTAATTGGTTTTTTTTTTTTTAATTTTAAATTTTTTAATTCCATTACATGTTATTGTAAGGTAACTTTGTTTGCTGCATTTGACATCGTCCAGAAATTCAGTTCAGTTCTGTTTGACCTGACTTTTTTATTTTACTGAAAAACAACCAGTAATTGAAACACTGTATCTAGTTTCTGACCTTGATTCAGAACCAGTGGCAGTTTTGGTAAACAGTTTTTTTTTAATTTTATTTTTATTCTTTCTCAGAGTGAAAACCATTAAGTTAAGTCAAGGCCATACCTGAAGTACGTGATAGGAAACGTGTTTATTGTTACAAACTTCTAATTCTTCTAGAAGGTTGACCCTCATCCGGGAATCTGTTTTGCGTCTTAAACTTGTGTATAACTGTTGTCTTTATAGAGATTGTTCAGTCAGGCTTAAAACACTTGAGATGTCAAGTTACATTTTGTTGTGACCAGTTTGAGTTGAATTTTTATTTTCTTCAAATTATTTAATTTCAAGTGATTCTTTTCCCTGGAAATACATAAGTGCTCCTACCAAAATTCTTGGACAAAGACATTCACTGAAATTTATACGGAATTTAAAACTGGAATAATATTTTCTGTGATTCAACAAGGAACTGTTGACACAACAGTACTTCACAGACTACAACAGATGTCATCACCTTCCATCTTAGATTTCATCAGGACTTCAACTCAGATTCATTTAGGACTTTTTAATACTAGGACTTCTATTTTTAATTCTTGGATTAGTTTTGGATTTGATTTGTAAAACTGTAAGTTCTTTTTCTTCATTTTTCACTTGGTATTCTAGGGAAATAAATTATTTGTTTAATTTTACAAAGCTTGTTGTCTTCACTCTTGTCTGTTACTTTTTGTAAGAGCCTATACTCATAACAATATGGGAGAGAGAGCGAGTTCAGCTCTTTGTGGGTTTTTTGTTGTTTTATTTTCACCTTATTGCCTCCATGTTGCTGAAGTTTTTGTCAAAGAGAGAAAACATTAATAAATGAAACAGTTAATGTAAACTATGAAAATACATACCATACTCGTTCAGGGCTTATATATTCCCAATAGTTACAGCCACAGCGTATTTAATTAGCATGTAAATACCACTGCCAAATCAGGTGATTCTTTTAATAATGGAAGTGGCAACAAAAACTAGAATGAACTGCTTACCTAGTGGTATTAATTGATAATGGAATATGGTACTGCACTTGTAAACGAGTAAGATCAGTCCTCAGGTAAGTGAACAATAATGTTGTTGTTGTTGTTGTTGTTGTAGGGTTTAACGCCATTTTTCAGCACAAGATAGGCTATACATGGCAGCCAGTATAATTGGTGGAGGAAGAACCCTTGAAAACCCCAGGAAGAACCACCAACCCATGAGAAGCTACTGGCAGGCTTTCTCACATACCCACGTTAGCCGAGCCTGAGACTCGAACTCATGCAGACAAAGGTGAGATGGCAGTGATCTGTAATGGTAAGTGCTTTAGACCACTCGGCTACTTGGGGTCCCTTAAGTGAACAATACAGATTTACAATCACAAAGACATCTCTGTCTGTCTGTCTGTCTGTCTATCTCTCTCAATGAGGCATACGTTTTATTTGATCATTAGTTGCAAGAAGAAAATTATGATGGAATATGTCTTTGTCATGGTTATTCATCTTCTAACTTGTAAATTCTAATGCACATATATGTAATCAAATTTAACAATGTATATTACAAACAATGTACATTACTGGTGCATGCTGCTTTAGTGCATTTACATCTGATCTATATTAATTTTTAATACTGACAATCATGTAATTGTTTACAATACTCAATGTGGGATGCAATATTTTGTCATACACAATCTATTCCCCAAAATGAAAAATTTTTTACACATTGTTTTTTGTACTCTTGGAGCATTATTTTCCATATGAAAAATACGATAAAGCGATTCGGATGACATAATCCATATATAAGTCAATTTGGAGAATAAGACAAAGCTAAGATTTTCTGGTCAAAACGTATCATCTTATATGCCGGCAAATACAGTATACTTATAATGACAACATTCACATCTGGGGGGTCTTTTAGCCACTGAATTCTGAAACTGTAAATATTAGCATAGCTAAAATGATCAATTGATCCACACATTTTACCACTCAGCAGGTGGTTGAAGCAGAACTGGCAAGTCTTTGAATTTACCCCCCAGCTATTGTTGTGTGCATATGGAGGACTCTCGCATCTATATGAAACTTATCCTGATTACTTCTAGTTGACTCAGTGCAACTCAAAAATATTTTTAATCATTTTTTTTTTAAAATCGGAAGAATTTTGCTCCTGCTTGATATATATATATATATATATATATATAGAGAGAGAGAGAGAGAGAGAGAGAGAGAGAGAGAGAGAGAGAGAGAGAGAGAGAGAGAGATTTAGACAAGACTACAAACTACATATGACTAACAATATGCTCTTCAATCAATCCTGTGGTACAAATACCCCAAATTTTAAATGCTATTGATGCAAAATCAGACTGAAGTAGCCAGGGCATTTGTATTCTAGGAGCATCATCTATACTTATACAAAACCATAAAACTTGTAATTTTACCAGTGAAACAAAAATAGAATGCAGAGTGAATAATGAATGAATGAGAACAAAATGAATGAACTTGAAACAAAATCATAAATGAAATTTAAAGAAAATAGACATCTCAAATGCAAATGCACAATGCTGAACAATGATTGAAAAATGAAAATGGAAAGCAACACTAATGCATTCCTTGAATGGATTTTAAAATTAAATATTTTTAAGCTGCTGCTACATTTCCATGGTCAAAATCCATTTTACATGACAATCCTTTATGCTAATTTAATTGTCAAAATCAGCTTTAACACAATAATCTAATATCAGATTCATTACACTGACAGAAAACATTTAACCCCTTACACGATGGGACATTGTTCTTGTCAAGGTAGACGTAAACAACTGCCACTGATGTGATGACATCACCAGCGGTTGTACCAATAAAATTTTTATCTGAATGAAATGAAATAATAACATCTTCTGACAAAATATTTTTTACATTTACTACAGTTGCAGATATATTTCTATTCATCTTAAAATCAATGTTGCCGTCTGCATTTTATGCATCTGTTATTATATTAAAGCACACTGTTAGTAAAATACGATATGAAAGTAGTAGTTCTCTCCATTTAACACTTTCAAAAATGGAAAACCCAACTTCATTTAATGTATTTTTCATTTTGTTCCCAAGCAGTGAAATAAAAGGAAGCAAAGAATGGAACTGATAAACATAAAATGATCAGACAATATGTGAAATGCAAATTTGAATAGAAATGAATTCTGGATGTATTTCAAATGCAAATAAAGTGCACATGAAATGCAAAGAAAATGGCAATACAGCCAAATTACCCATTTCAGAGTCTTTATTTGACAGAAAATGATCTATGAGTAGTGTTACGTGTAGGGTTGTACAAAGGTAACAAAAGAAAAGAGCGAAGTCAACAAGCTTTGTTAATTTTAACAAAATAATTTATTTCCCTAGAAAACAAGGTAAAAATATGAAATAGGACTTGCGGTTTGTGAAAATAATCCAAAAATTAATCATAGAATTGAAAAATACAAGTCCAATCACTAAACAATTCTAATTGAATCCAGGTTTGAATCTCGATGAAATTCCAATATGGAAGGCGATGATGTCAGATGAAGTCACTGTACTGATGGCAACAGTTCCTCATTGAATTACAATTTATAATATTCTGTTTAGAATTCCAGAATAATTTCTACTGAATGTCTTTGTCCCAGAACTTTTATAAAGAAGAATATTTTCCAGGATGAATAAATTATTATAAATACGAAAATCAACTCAAATGGCAACAATGTGACAAATACCTTGAGCCCAAAGGTACTATTTTACGACTGAACCAGAAAACACTGAGACTGAGAATTAAACCCAACTAAAACATCATTCTGACACTTGGGTTGAACATGACCTTGGTAACAGCCAATCATTTTCGCTTAGTATTTACAAAACGTCTCAACCAAGGTGAGCTAAAAATACTGACAATGTAATACCTTTTACGTTCAAATCAGGTCAAAACAGAGAAGTGATTTTTCGAAAATGGTCAAATCCCATAAAAATTATCATTACAATAAAATGTAATGAAACAAAAATAAACTAAAAAAGAATTTATAACTAACACACAAGTAATTAAATTACATATACATAATACTTCCCCCCATAAAGAAAAGAACGATTTATGTAATAAAGCTTTCTTTCAACCATGTAAATTATACATGAGGTAAAATAAAATTACATAAGAAAACTCTTATGAGTTATACAAAGTGTACATGAAATAATAGTTCTATACTTGGGAAAGTGCATCTGCAATCAAACTGTCTTTTCCTTTGATGTGCCTGATATCAAGATTATATTCTTGTGAAAACAAACTCCACCTTAATAATCTTTGATTTTTATATTTCATCTTGTCGATGAAAGTTGGGGGCTGTGATCACTAAACACAACAATTGGAGAAGGGGCTGAACTAATAAAAACTTCAAAATGCTGTAATGCCAATATTAAAGCCAAACATTCCTTCTCGATTGTTGAGTAATTTCTTTGGTGCTTATTTCTTAGAGAAATAGCACACTGGGTGATCAACACCATTTCTATCTTCTTGAATCAATACTGCTCCAACCCCAACATCACTTGCATCCACAGATAATTTAAAAGATTGACTGAAATTTGGAGCTGTGAGAGCCGGCGCACTTTTGAGTATGGCTTTTAACCTATCAAAAGCCTCCTGACATTTTTCAGTCCAAAGAAACTTGCTTTTCTTGCCCAACAAGTTTGTCCAAGGTTCAACTATATTAGAAAAATTGGAACAGAATTTCTGATAGTATCCGGCCATACCCAAAAATCGCATTAGTTGCTTTTTACTGAAAGGCACAGGGAATTCAGAGATAGCCTTGACCTTAGCATCTATAGGTTTAACTTGACCATGTCCCACAATATGTCCTAGAAATGTCACACAAGCATGGCAAAACTCACTTTTAGATAAATTTATTGTCAAATTTGCATCAGTGAGTCTGTCGAGGAACTTCCGAATCGTTGCAAGATGTTCTTTCCAGATGTTGTTGTAGATGATGACATCGTCAATGTAAGCATCACAATTATCTAGACCAGAGGTAATCATATTCATCAAACATTGAAAAGTACTTGGGGAACCCTTCATCACAAAACGGCATCACTTTATATTGATAGAGTCCATCTGGAGTCACAAATGCCGAAATTTCCTTTGCTCTTTCCATTAGTGGAATTTGCCAAAATCCTTTCAGAAGGTCAAATTTGGTGACATACTTGGCATTTCCAATTTTATCAATACAGTCATCGATTCTTGGTAATGGAAATGAATCTGTTTTTGTCACACTCTTCACCTTCCTATAATCAGTGCACATACGGAAAGTTTTATCTGGTTTCAGAACAAGTATATATGGTGAACTCCAATCACTTTTACTGGGTTCTATGAAAACGTTCTCCAGCAAATACTGAATTTCCTTTTTCAAGTATTCCTGTTTGAGAGGGTTCATCCTGTACGGGTGTTGTTTCACAGGTTTTGAATCTACCATTTCAACGTCATGAAAAATTTTTGTCCTTGTTGGAATATCTGGAAACAAGCGCTCATATTTGAATAATAAGTGTTTAAGTTCATTCCTTTCTTGTTGTTGTAAATGTAAAAGTTTCTGGTCCAGATTTTTCATAATTTCCGAATTCCGAAGATTTGTTGCTCCAAGATCAACAGAGTCCAATTGAATTTCTTCACTTAAATCCTCAGTTTGTGGGACAGGTACTACTAAATTAATTGCATGATTTACTTGGCTTTCTCTTTCAATATACTGGTACTCCATTAATTTATTTAGATCAGAGTACTAATATTATAATTCAACTTTTTTATTTTCTTCTTTACTTTGTAAGGGCCGTAAAATCTAATTTGAAGAAATTTTTGAAGAATAAGCAAGAGAGAATGAACTCTATTACAAGACTCGAAACTTCTCTCAAGTAAAGTTCTGTGAAACCATTAATTTCACTTTTGACATGAATTGCTGATTGCCAAATTCAAGCATTACAAGCTGGAAAATTCCAGACATAAAATTTGACCTTTTACCAGATTGGACGGATTTGGGAAGGCCAAATTGAGTAAAAAACTTTATCAAAGCTTTTACTACGGTTTTGGTTTTAATATTCCTCAAAGAAATTGCCTCTGGGAATCTTGTTGACGCACACATAATGGTCAACATATATTGGTTGCCTGACTTGGTTTTAGGTAAGGAACCAACACAATCTACCATAATTCTGCTAAATGGTTCGTCAAATGCAGGAATAGGTTGCAGATGAGCCTTAGGTATCTTCTGATTGGGTTTTCCTACCATTTGACAAGCATGACAAGATCTACAAAATTTACAAACATCACTTTTGATTTCTGGCCAATAAAAGTGAGTCAAGATCTTGTGGTAAGTTTTATTTATCCCTAAATGACCAGCCAGAGGTGTTTCATGGGCCAAACTAAGTCTGATAGTTCACTGACCACTCGTCACTAGCAGGTACCTTGGGAGGTCTCCATTTTCTCATAAGAATTCCATTTTTAATGTAATAACAAACAGGTACTTCAGTGGATTCAGTTTCACTAATGGCCCTCTGAAACAAACAAGAGATCTCAGGATCTTTTTCCTGTTCGACGACAAAATATTGTCGTTTGTCACCCTGATTAGATAAAAGAGAATGAGTATTTAAAAGAGGATAACTGTGATCAATACCTTTTGATTGATCCAAACAAGGAGTGAAAGTGACCTCATCAAAACCCTCACCAATACATGTGTCAGCTAAAGGAATATTTTCCTTATCAAAATCATTCTCAAGAGCTTTCTTTGCCATAGCTCTAGTAACTGCACATGCTGGGTATAAATCAGGGTATTCTTTTTCAATTGGATCAACTTTTTGATCCAAAGAAGGCTTGTCAGTTACAAGTGGATTAACCACAACCTTGTCTCCAGCTAGGTCATTGCCTAGTAACAAATGGGTAAAGAAGATACTATACCAACTGTCACAGGTCTCAAACTAAGTCTGATGACAAACTTACAGAATGGAGATGAACATTAACAAAGTCGCACTCTACTCCCTGAATGAGAACACTCTCATTAGAACAGGACTTCTCAGAAAAAGGCAAAGTACCTGATAATAAAAGACTCTGAGAAGCTACTGTATCCCTTAAAATTTTAATAGGGATAGGATTGGCCAAATCACCCAAGAGTGATACAGAACCCTTCGACATGAATGGTTCATAATTCTCCATAATAAAATCAGACTGGGATTTATGAGACCCAACAAATATATTGCTTTCAATACATGACCGTGACCTTGACCTCTTAGATATAAGAGCATTTTGGATAGGTCTATCTTGATTCTGATGCCTATATTTAAATTTGAAGCAATCAGAAATAACATGTCCTTTTTTCTTGCAATAGGTACATGTAGGAATAGACAAGGATTTTGAATCAAGTTTATCAGAAGCTTGATTTTTAAAAGTTGTGCCAGATTGAGTTTTAGAAGGAGTCGTATTAGGCTGACATACCTTTCTACCAGTAGACTGCTGAGTGAATGATTTGTCTGCAACAGGAACTTTATGAGTTACGGAATACTTATCAGCAGCACAAGCAGCATTTTCCAAGATTTCGATCTCATGCTCGTCAAGATAAGTCCTAATGTCACTTAGGGACACAGTTCTTGAACTCTTCAAGTAACATGAGTTGTCTGAGACTTCATAATCATGTTCAACTTTCTCGGCTACACCATCTATCAAATTGTTGTGCTTTTTCCCATGCAAATTCAATGTAAGTCTTGTCAGTGGATTTTCTAGAATCCCTAATTTTTGACGATAAACCTCAGGAAATAACACATAACCCTTTAAGATGCATTCCTTAACCAAATCATAGTCAGAACTTTGCTGTACTGACAGGGATGCATAGATATTTCAGGCTTTGCCAAAAAGTACACATTGCAATAACTGAGTCCAATGCTCCCTTGGCCATTTCAAATTTTCAACAACTTTTTCAAAATAAATAAAATATTTGTCTACTTCTTTTTCACTAAATGGGGATATTAGCCTGATATTTCTTGTAATGTCAAAACTTGAATTCGTATGTGAAGTGGAAATGTGCTTTTTACTTCCCAGCTCTATTTCCTTCATTCTAATTTGAAATTCCCTTTCATCTTCTCTTTTTGCATCTGTCTCTCTCTCTCTCCCTCTCTTCTAACTGTAATTGTTTATCTTTCTTCCTCTCCTGTCTCTTCTCTCTCCTCTTTCTCAAATTGTAATTTCATTTGTTTATCATTCTCTCTTTCCTGTCTCTCTCTCTCTCCTCTTTTTCAAATTGTAATTACAATTGCTTCTCTTCTAATTGCAACTGCAATTGTTTCTCTCTCTCCTCTTTTTCCAATAACATTTGTTCTTTTTCTTTCTTAAGTTCAAGCTTGCTTAACTCTAATTCCATCTTGTATTTCATTTTTAGTTCCTTTACTTTTATGTCAGAGTCTGATACAGACTTAGTGACCGAAGCCAAAACACTTTTATCAAAAACATTCTTCTCTACCAAATACTGAATCAAAACGTTTCTAATTTCTTGCTTCATTAAGGAAGCTTTTGCCTCAGAAAGATTGTATTTTCTGGCAAGTTCAAGCAATTGATCTTTATTCAAACTATCCAACTGCTTCTGAGTAGGACTAAAAAGAAAAGTCTCCACTTTTGATGACACTGTGAAAAAAAGACTGCTGTTTTCACTAAAGATTTCAAACAAAATGTAAAATAGTACTTGGGATTTAAAAACTAGTGGAAATTAAATTTCAAAAAACAATTTTCTGAAATATTTTAGCCAAAATTCATATATCCTGGATGAGCCCCCAATTTTCTCTTGTTACGGGTAGGCTCGTACAAAGGTAACAAAAGAAAAGAGTGAAGTCAACAAGCTTTGTAAATTTTAACAAAATAATTATTTCCCTAGAAAACAAGGTAAAATAGGACTTACAGTTGTGAAAATAATCCAAAAATTAATCCTAGAATTGAAAAATACAAGTCCTATCACTAAACAGTTCTAATTGAATCTCGATGAAGTTCCAATATGGAAGGCGATGACATCAAATGAAGTCGTTGTACTGATGGCAAAAGTTCCTCACTGAATCACAATTTATAATGTTCTGTTTAGAATTCCAGAATAATTTCCATGGAATGTCTTTGTCCCAGAACTTTTATAAAGAAGAATATTTTCCAGGATGAATAAATTATTTTAAATACGAAAATCAACTCAAATGGCAACAATAAGACAAATACCTTGAGCCCAAAGGTACTATTTTATGACTGAACCAGAAAACACTGAGACTGAGAATTAAACCCAACTAAAACATCATTTTGACACTTGTGATGGGTCACATGATAACTTAATTTGTCCGAACAGTGCAGTAAAAATTATGTCAATTATCACGTAGGCAAGAATAGCCCTATCTTAGAATCAGATTCCCACGCTGGAAATGATTTTAAAAATGAAACTGTTTACAACAGACTAACACGTGGGTTGAACATGACCTTGGTAATAGTCAATCATTTTTGCTTAGTGTTTACAAAATGTCTTAACCAAGGTGAACTAAAAATACTGATAATGTAATACCTTTTATGTTCAAATCAGGTCAAAACAGAGAAGTGATTTTTCGAAAATAGTCAAGTTCCATAAAAATTATCATTACAATAAAATGTAATGAAACAAAAATAAAATAAAAAATAATTTAAAACTAACCCACAAGTAATTAAATTACATATACATAAAAGTAGCTACATTACATTTTGCGAAAATACTTTTTATGTTCTTACCAAATCCAGTCTGGATGGTGAAGAGATCACTAAGTGGGCAGACCCCTGTTCCAGTGACAGCCACCTGGAAGTAGTATGTCTGACAGGCTGACAGGTTGTCAATTATAAGACTTGTTGCAGGGCTGTTGCTCACCTTGGTTTCAGACATAGAACCAGCAACAGAGTGTTTTCTGTGGTCTATTGTGTCTGCATAGTATACGGTGTAAGTCTGAAAAACAGAAAACAAAACTACAAGCACTTGTCAAGAAAGAAAAATACGATCAGTCCAAATGCAACTACATGATGATTCACATCGTCAAGCTGTTAGAATTGGTCAATGGTTCAGTGCATTCCTTTACAGTGGGAAGCTAGGAGAATCACTTGTTTGTCAGTCTGTCCAAGCTACAATTTTGTGAAAAACACTTACAAAAAATGATACAATTGTCTTTCTGAACAGAATATTTAACTCATTAAGCCCCGAAGCTGCCTTTACCCATGATGAGGTTGTACCCTACTTCTGAGCTTTGTAGCGTCAAGGTCATTTAAGATACACCAAAGTGCATGGTATTAAAGACAGGTAGACTGATGTAGCTCTACAATGATAACAAATAATCTGGACTTTCTACTCACATTACAAAATACAGAGGGAAACATAATTTTTTAGACCCAATTTTATTATAAAAAAATTCACCAGCTGACGGAACCAGATTTTGTATCTGGATTTCAGACCTTTTGACCTGAGATCTAAGGCAGACCAGCCTGAACTGAACATGGACAGGTGAACCTTTGCAAAATGCAGGATAACTTCGAGTCCTGGGGTAAAAAGTGCCAGGGTACGAAAATAATGTGTGCAATAAGCAAAATTAAAAAAAAATACATAAAAAATAACAACAAAAGCAGAACTCCAACTTTACCCTTCAGAACATGAACAGGCAAAATAGCCAATAAAAATCAAAGTTTCTAACACAACTAAGCATCTGGCAAAATAAAAATCTCTTGGAAGCAGATGTATTTAGATGTATTAAGAATTAACCTCCAAAATGCATTTCCTACCTCCATTTGAGGCGAAATTGACATAAATCTCCAGGGCTGCATGAGTTAACATATCTTGTTTAAATTCTGCAGCTGCAGCAAGCCATAATTGACTAACTAAATACCTTTGCATCTGCATATCTACATGATGTTTGTAGATGAACATGATTGTGTTGCAGTTACTTGATGTTATCGATTAGTTAGAGGCTTGAACTGGTATGACAGTGTTATCTCCCTTCATATTCCTTCTGTATTGAGGTCATGGAGTGTAAGACTATTCAATGACACACTCGAACTAAGGGGCCAGAGTCGAGCACCTTTATCTATCATGATTTTTCTGTTCAGAACTGACCATGAAAACCTCTAAAAAATTTTAAAAACTTCTGGCAGCATCTTTACTGGGCAAACCAGTGAACTTCAAAAGAAGAAAGTTTTAAAAAAAGTAAGAAAAAGAACAACAACTGTAGGTGCTCATTAGTAAGTATAATGCTTTCATTTTTATACAAGTCCAAGTGAGCTGTCTTTGTATGACATGTCTTGTTGACTGTAAACACTGTGTTATTCAGTTAACTGCAATGTTCATTTCATGCAATTGACAACTCCTTGGGACCATGTAGCACTTCTGACACCAGTTTTGTTGTGTGGTTATGTAAACTGTACAACTGAAGTGACATTTAGGAATACTCAAGCTCATACACCACAAAAATATGGAAACAGTTTTGAATTATCTGTAGTCTGCTAGTTACCTTGCCACTTGGATGTCATACTTTTGTGAACTGAGACAATTTGAGTTTCAAAAATATGTGGAAAATGAAACTTAATGCTTACACTGAGTACGATTTCTTGGTCTTTGAACAATATGAAGCTAGAATGACATTAAAAGGATACTGCAAATCACAATACACCACTCCCTCGATAACTCATGCCAAGATAATCGCAAACCTACTTATAATACAGGGCCAGGCATAGATCCCTTTTTAAAACTAGAAAACATCCCCAAAATTGGTCCCGATTAATTGAATGTGAAGAAAATTGCAATCAAATTTGTAACTGAAACATCATGAAATTATTAATGTCTCATAAGAAGTCATATATTTTGTTAAATTTTCTTTATAAACAATGTTCTTAGTACACTATAAATAATATTCAATGAAATTTTCTGATCAATGAAATTGTCACTAATACCTACTGGAGGTAGCACTTTAATAAATAACAATCAATTAAACAAGTTTTGACAAGTTAAATTCATGTTTAAGTTCTATCTTTAATTATTTTTATTTCTATCTTTATGTTTGTGTTAAGTGTAATCATCATAAATGCAATGTGCCCTCTTGTATTCAAAAAATGAAATATGTCAGTTGACAGTAATAGCTATCTATGTCTTTATTTCTGTGAGAATCTAATTAAGTGACGACCATGTTTCATATTTGACTTGTGGAAGTATTTTTTGTATTTCTGCACTGAATTAAAAACAGAACTGCTTTGTATTGTCATGAATATCTGTATTGTGTTTTTAATTTTTGTCTGTGATTATAGATTGTAGTGATCATTTATAAACAAGATATTACATAGCTAATTTTTGTCCATGAGGGTAGATTCTATTTTAAGATAATGAGCTATAAATAGGTTGTTTATTTGTGTTCTGGTTCTATATAATGAACCTATTTACGGTTTGGGTAATTTTCCACTGGATGATTAAGTCAGGTGGGTTGTGTTGTGACTTAAGTCAGTACGGTAGTTTTGCAATATAAATTGTATGGGAAGTATTGCAACATAAAGTCGTGATAGTCACGGGGACTGATGTAAGGAGGAAGAAGTGAACAATTATTCATTCCTATGTTTATTACTGTTCTTATTTTATTTTCAGTCTGCAAAAGTATTTAATGTTGTGTTTAGATTTAATTTGAGAGGAATCATTTATTTAAATTGTTTATTGGAATTACAAAGTGCACATACAATGTTTTGGACTAAGTACTATTTTGGGATTACTGTGAATTCTTTTCAAGGGGTTCTGGACAATGCCACTGTGCTTCATCACAACTGTTGGCACTTCAGCACATTCAAGACCTGGAATTCATTTGGAACACTGATTCTTTTGGAATTGTGATAGAACTGTAAGGATTATTTTCAGTGTAATTCACAATACTCTAAGTTCCTCTTAAATTTTCATTTTATAACTTTAAGATTTAAATTCTTTCTTAAGTTTTGCATAACTTTTTGGTTTTGCTTCTTTCTGTTGTTGTTGTTGTTGTGGGGCTTAACGCCATTTTCAGCACATGATAGGCTATACATGGCGGCCAGTATTAATGGTGGAGGAAGAAATTGGGAAATCCCCGGAAAGAACCACCGACCCACAAGAAGCTACTGGCAAGCTTTCTCACATATCCACATTCACCGAATCCTAGACTCGAACCCACGCAGACAGAGGTGAGATGGCAGTGATCCGTAACGGAAAGCGCTTTAGACCACTCGGCCACTAGGGGCCCCGCTTCTTTCTGTTACTTAGTCTATGGCCATAGAGTCATAAGAGCATTATCAGGTTAATTACATCTTTTGTATCAAATTAAATAAAGTGAGTGGAATAAAAGAATGGCATGCAAATCCTACCTGTGTAAGAGCTAGAGGTCATGGTCGTGGGTCAGGTCAACTCATTTCAGCTGGTCAATTGAATACTGTTATAAATACTTTGGTTTAATTAACATAATAAAACCAACTTAAATTAGCCTACTTATTCACAAATGTGATCAAAGATAGCAAGGCAATCAAGTGAAATGAGTAACTGGTGAAATAGAAAACTTTGCTTCACAGGCATGGTTCATTGTGGAGAAGTGTGTTTCAGAGTTTGTAGTTAACTTAAAATTCCTGAATTGGCACTCAGAGATTTCCTCAAGAAGGAGAAGTTTCATTTTTATTTGCAATGAAATCATAATATCAATATTAACTAATAGAACAATTTGTAAAAAAACTGAATTTCTACATTCAATTTGATAGCTGTTTCATAAAATAATTGTACTCAGTTTTCTCTACTTGGGATGTGGATGGCACCACCTTTTTTTAGGTCCCCAGTAAGTTGCCCCCTGCTTATAGTGTAGTCTATGTTTTTGGACCCATTGTTAGCAAGTTAGCAAAGGATATTTGAACTGTGCACTAGAATTCTTTTCTTTTACACATGATGGTGTAATATGTGTGCATTTGTTGTGCAGGTTTCTTTGAGCAATATTTATATAGCAGAGGATAGTGGGAGATTACTAACATGGTGCTTCTCTTGGATAGCAAACAAGGTCTTCACTCTAACAGAAGTAAGGCTGCATATATAAAATACAACAACAGGTGTCAAAAGGACTGACACTGCTGACAAAAAAGCATTTCTTGGAATCAAACAAAGGACTATTTCTTTTCTATCCTTTTATTCTTTTTAACAGCTAAGTATTCAAAACTATCTCTGATATTCCTGACAACATATTATTTTTTACCTGTCCGAGTTATCTTCATGAGATAATAACTGTACATGCAGAATAAAATTCTTTGTCATGACCTTTGACCATGAACCTAATACCAGGTATAGAAAATCCATGTACTTGTCATAGACAATGTCAAGATGTACCCTCACATGCCAAATTTGACTAAATAATTCATATTTCTGGGGAGGGGAAAAAAAACCCAAAGTGTAAGTGGCTACATTAAATGTATTCAGAAGATATTTCCACAAATTGGATTTGAAAAAAATCCATTCATAATTGTTTGCATGATCAGGCCCAGAAACCAGTACAGCTAGAACCTGAGTCAAGGCCCTTGGCTTAAAAAAAAATGTTAGCGCACTGACTATCAACTTGTTTTATCAAAATACATCCAAATTAAAAATATGGTCAAAATTCATTTGTATATCAGTCAAGAGCGGTAATATTCAGCACAGCAGGGTGTCCAGCCTCTATGACAGAGAGCACAGTAAGGTAGTCCAACCATTATGATAAGAGAACAGTAATTGTCCTACCACTATGACAGTGAGAACTGTAATGTGTCTCACCCATATGACAGTAATGTTCAGCACAGTCAGTATTGTTTAGCACAGTAAGGTGTCCTATCATTATGACAGAGAGAACAGTAAGGTGTGTCCCACTCATATGATAGAGAGAACAGTAAGGTGTCTCACCCATGTGACAAAGAACAGTAAGGTGTCTCACCCATATGACAGAGAGAACAGTATGGTATCCTAACACTATGAGAGAGAGCACAGTAAGATGTCCTACCACTATGACAGAGAGAACAGTAAAGTGCCAACCATTATGACAGAACAGAAAGGTATCCAACCACTGTGACTGAGAGCACAGAAAGATGCCCTACCACTATGACAGAGAGCAGAGTAACATGTCCAACAACTATGACAGCGCAGTAAGGTGTCCAACCACTACGACAGAGAGAACAGTAAGGTGTCTTACCCATATGACAAGAGAGAACAGTCTGTGACAGAGCACATTAGGGTGTCCTACCACTATGACAGTGAGAACAGCAAGGTGTCCAACCACTATTGTTGAGCACAGTAACATGTCCTACCACTATTTTCACCCATATGACATAGCAGTAATATTCGGTATAGTATGGTGTCTCACCCATACGACAGACAAGTCTTGTTCAGCTCAGTAAGATGACAGAGAAGTGTTTATCCACATGCATGTGTCTTACAAGGTTGAATATGGCTGTTTATAATAACCAGGAATTTGTAAGTTTGATTTACCTAGGAACCATTTTCTAAATGAGAAATCAAATAATTATTGCCCATCTTACCTCTTTGTCAGTGATACCATCTGGAGGTGACCAGGATACATTGACTGCAAGGGTATCTGTTAAGACCACACTGATGTTGTTTGGATTTCCAATGGTCTTACCTGTGAAAACAAAACTTATTAGATGAATGATTGAGAAAAGCATGGGATTAAGTCACTTTGAGAAAAGCATGAGATTAAGTCACTTTGAGAAAAGCATCAGATTGTCACTTTGAGAAAAGCATGGGAATTAAAAACTTTGAAAAATGCATGGGATTAAGTCACTTTGAGAAAAGCATGGAATTAAGAAGCTTTGAGAAAAGCATGGGATTAAGTCACTTTGAGAAAAGCATGGGATTAAGTCATTTTGAGAAAAGCATGGAATTAAGTCACTTTGAGAAAAGCATGGGAATAAAGAAGCTTTGAGAAAAGCATGGGAGCTTTAAGAAAATCATTGGATTATGTCACTTCGAGAAAAGCATGGGATTAAGAAGCTTTAAGAAAATCATTGGATTATGTCACTTTGAGAAAAGCATGGGATTAAGTCACTTTGAGAAAAGCATGGGAATTAAGAAGCTTTGAGAAAGCATATGATTAAATTACTTTGAAAAAAGAATGGGATTAAGTCACTTTAAGAAAATCAATGGATTATGTTACTTTGAGAAAAACATGGGATTAAGTCACTTTGAGAAAAGGATGGACATTAAGAAGCTTTGAGAAAAGCATGGAATTTTGTCACTTTGAGAAAAGCATGGAATTAAGTCACTTTAAGAAAATCAATGGATTATGTCGCTTTGAGAAAAGCATGGGATTAATTCACTTTAAGAAAAGCATGGAATTAAGTCACTGTAAGAAAAGAATGGGATTAAGTCACTTTGAGAAAAGCACGGGGTTAAGTCACTTAAAGAAAAGTATGGGATTAATTCACTTTAAGAAAAGAATGGGATTAATTCACTTTAAGAAAAGAATGGGATTAAATCACTTTGAGAACAGCATGGGGTTAAGTCACTGTTTCATGGGGTTAAGTAACTGTAAGAAAAGAATGGGATTAAGTCACTTTGAGAAAAGCTTGGGATTAATTCACTTTAAGAAAAGCATGAAATTAAGTCACTGTATGGAAGGAATGGGATTAAGTCACTTTGAGAAAAGCATGGGATTAAGTCACATTGAAAAAAGCTGGGAAATTAAGTGGCTTTGAGAAAAGCATGGAATTAAGTCACTTTAAGAAAAGCATGGAATTAATTCACCTTAAGAAAAGCATTGGATTAAGTTGCTTTGAGAAAAGTAAGGGATTATGTCACTCTAAGAAAAGCATGGGAATGTCACTTTGAGAAAAGCATGGAATTAAGTTGTTTTGAGAAAAGCATGGGATTAAGTCACTTTGTGAAAAGTATGGGATTATGTCACTTTGAGAAAAGTATGGGATTATGTCATTTTACTGCAGACTTCTAAGTCCTATGAGTGCCTTTTCCCAATGGAATAGTTCAACTATGGTGTTGTCTGGTGAGGAATAGTGCATGAGTCTAAAGCACCCTATGCAACTCCATAGGAGAATAGATCAAACGGGACAGGTATTTATTATTTCACCTCACATCAAGTGTTGTCATATGATGTCAGACCGTGGTACTGATGTCTGCTGAAATAGATGCAATGACCATAGCCAAGTCAAGAGGGCAATATTTACTGTTCCAAAAATAAATCCCTGCAGTTAGGCAATGACCATAGCCAAGTCAAGAGGGCAATATTTACTGTTCCAAAAATAAATCCCTGCAGTTAGATAATCAGAAATTAAGAATTTATTTGATGTAATATTTATACTGTATACCGCAGACCTTCCAACCCCGACGAGACCGTCTCAGTAAGGCAGTTGATTTTTTTCCGTTAAGTTTGACCAGTTTTCAGTAAGGTGTAAGACAATATCATAAACTGCTATTGTAAAGCTGGAAAATGTATGTAATGGTTTGGTAATTATAATCAAAACATGTAATGAAGGTAAAAATTATATTAACTGAAAAGTTTGTAAAGTACATGTAGACCTTATTTATCACTAGTACAGTTGTACAACTTCAGTTCCAAACCCCATGCAGCTCAATGCCTTATTGCTATCTCTCATTTTGATGTAATTCTTTGAATTTTTTCCCATTTAACATGATGATGGCAATCATATCTCCCGCCATGAGACATACTCAAATTGGCATATGATGTCCAGTAAACGTAATTGTGTCCCTTCCTGTTTTTATTTGCAAGAATCTGAATATTCTGTTTTATTCTTCTGTGTTGATTATTCATAATTATTAAGAGGCTTATTTTCCCTTTCATCTTTAACATGCATCACTTGCTTTATGCCATTTTAAAAAAAATTCTATAATCAACAGTTCGATCATGCAGATGCTTCAAATGAAAACGTGCAGTTTAAAGCATCTGAGATACTGCTGTAAAGTTAGTCTGGTTCCCTTATTAATTTCACTAATTCTAATATGAAACCTGGATCCAAATCAAACATTGATGAACCAATTATCTGGATTTTGTGGCAACAATAATTTTTCTGTAGTTTTTGCTTTTATTTTGTAAATCTGTATTTTAAAGGTCATTTTCGTAAGACATATGGCAAAACCATAAGGGTTGGCAGGTCTGATATTGGGCCTGTGAAACGAAGTTCCATGAGAAAATAAACTTGGCACTGAAATCAATGTTCAAAAATTGGAAAGTATATGAGAAGTATTTATAAGAGGATTTCACTGGGGAAAACATGCTGCAAACAGGTGAACCTCCTCATTGGTTGGACTAATAGCCCGGTATCAGTAATGCCTCCAGAAACTCCCCATCCATGATTACAAACTTCAGTTTAAAGTAAAATATGATATAAATGGCCAACAGTATACACTATCCAAGCTTGTACTGGTAATTCAAATTACTGTCATGTTGTAAGTGACATCTGATCAACTTGACACTTGCTTGCTGCATGTATATCTTAAGGAAAAGCAAATTCATTTAAAGTATTTCTGCAGTTAAATTTTCCAGTGAGACACAAAACTGAACGATTCAGAACTTACCACAGCTGTAAAGCAAAGAAAGTATCACATAAGTGATTCAACAATTACCATATGTACTCGCTTATAAGGCAAGTCCAACGGCAATCTACACAGACCCAGATCTGCTACTGCATGATGCACAGATCTTGGTCTCTGCAGTTTGCTAAGAGTAATCAGCAGAACAGGCGATATACAGTCTATACCCACTTATAAGTGGAGTCCAACTGTAAACTGCACAGACCCAGATTTGATGTTGCATAATGCGCTGCCAGATCTGGGTCTGTGTAGTTTGTTTGGAGTAATCAACAGAACAGCATAGACCCTGATCTACAAGCACATTATACTATGGCAGATCAGGATCTTTGTTGTTTGCAGTTTGATGCGAGTTATAAGGGAGTATATATGGTACTACATGCTGTGTAAGATGAACAACAATTCAGCATTTGGAATTTCAATTTACCATGGTAGGTATTGTAGCCAATGGTAATGGCCCAAAATTTTGGGAGGTGATAACACCATTTTCATTTGTGACCTAATACTTACAGTGAGAAGTGTTTCAGTGAAAACCCATCTGAATACAAACATGTTTTAAGGCTTACAAATCTGAGTTTCAGGATGGCTGCCTTTGTGGCCATGTTACAGATCTGATCAGGATCATTTTCATTTAGGACCTACTAGATATCCTAAGAAGTCTTCCAGTGAAAACCACCATGCTGATATGACCATTTATCCAGGAAAAGTAGCAATAAGGTGATCATCACTTAGAACTAAATGGACATCATTCAAAGTCTTTTAGTAAAATCAGGTCAATACAATCATTCAATCAAAGCAGTAGCAATAAGATGGCCATATTGCCTGTCTGATGGGCACAATTTTAATGGAAGACGAACCTGACAAAGTGATGAACACATGTCAAGTTTCATGGCAATTCTCCCAGTAGAGGATCAATAGCAAATCTGTGCAAATGAATGCACAAATAGATGGATGGATGACAGGCCATCACGTATACTCTTTTGGTTACTGCTAAAAAGCAAGTCTGTCCAAATAAGGGCTAGTAAATATGAATTTAATGCTTGCAAATGTTTGTAAGAAATTAATTACATAATTATGTTTCACGAATGTTTTACACATGAAATGACTTTACATGTGGCAACTTTTATGTTTAACACATGTGAGGTCTGGTAAAAAGAAAAATGTGTTGTTCCTGTAACTCAAACCAATCATACTTAAACATCCCTGACCCTGTAACTTTTTATGATGTACATAACAAAAACAAAAATGGTACCGATAATACCCATTTTCCATGCTAGTAACTTCAGACTGGAAACTGAAATAAACTAACATGAGCTGGATGGCTTGATAAAAAATGTAACAAAAACAAAATGGTACCAACCTTCCCACCCTATTTTAATATATTACTTAATATTATGCAAAACATTTTCCATTTCTGCAGCACGAAATTACCCATCAATTATTGTGGCTGAATATGTACATGTTTCAGAGAGAGCTACTGGCAAAATGATGACACTGAGATTCCGTGGTAACACCATGAGAATACCAAGAGAAAAATTTTATGTCTCACCTATGCTTCACAAGAAAGAAAGCAAACACGAAATATTTTACTACAAGAAAAAAAAATCATCTTTTTATTGATTTTCTTGTACAATGGGTAAAGTAGAAAACTTGATCATAACAAGAAAATAGCTTACCAGACGTTTTCACATAAACTGTAGAGGGTGGCCCCACAGACAGTTTATTCTGTGCCTCAACTTCAAATTCATATTTAGTTCCAGGGCATAACCTGTCCACTGAAAAGTAGGAGTGAAGTAATATCTATTTTACACAGTATGAATCAAGATAAAATCAGAATAAAACCATCTTATGTAACCAAAAACAGAGGATCAGTAATCACATAAAGTTAGCAGCTAATAGTGCTATTCAAGTCCTACCATGTTAATGTTACAGTGGTAACTGTACAGAAATAAAACAAAATTTAACATTCAAGTAAAGACATTGGAAAAGGTCGATAAATAGATTTATCAACTCAAGAAAAAAACTAATGTTCTTTTTCTGCAGTTAACAGATGCTTTCATCAAAAGAAATCAAAAGTCAGTAATTGTTTTACTGTATGTCCATGAATAATTCTAACTTCCTTGTTTTTATCTTTTCTTTAACCTGAATCTAAGGATAAAGTAAAATAATATAAATCCAAATTAATAAAACAAATGTTTTGCAATTTTCTTACCATAAGTTTTAACAATAATACTGCTCATAAACAGTTTTTAATTTTTAATGAAAGGATGTTACTCCATAAATACTTACCTCATCACATTAACATTAGCAAATAAAACCTGCTACCTATGAATCCCTGAAGGATGTCAAGAACATCTTGCCTATGTACCATATAGACTAAGGGATGTAACTTACAGATTACCTCCCCTGTCTCTGATAGTTGGCCCCAGATGTTTACAAGTTTAAACTTCAGTAAAACTTACAAAAAGATGCCTGCATTTGTGGGGAATTGTTAAACCATAATATGATCAAGGAAGAGTTCTCAGAGTAACACGATTTACTAAAAGATTTCATTTCTCTCTTGTTACATGATCACGTTAACAATGGCAGAATAACTAAGAGAAGGAGGAAATACACAAGCTTCTAACCTCTACCCACATCTCCCTGCAGGAGCATATCACTCCTACAATTAAAGTATGAACTTCTCCCTGTGCAAAGGCAGCTCAACTGAAGATTATATGTCTATACTCATGTGAAGGAGACCCCTGTGGGCTCCTGCACCTTTCTCCTCCTTTACCTGTAAAAGTTTCCAAGGTGAATCAAGCTAAAGCTATGAGGTCATGTCCAGAATTTAGACTGTGCTGAATGAACAGGGCACGGCAATGGTCTGTTCAAGATTTAGCTCTTTCCTCTGCAAGGCTATGTCTCATAAATAAAAACTTGAGAAAGTAAATTGGGTATGCCAGTCAAATGACTCCATAATGTTTAAAATTTATACATTATGAAAGGCTATGCTTGTGGAAATCACCTGTAGTTCATAAACCAAGATCTTCACAAGCTGTACATCATCCCATGAGGGTTCAAAGTATAATCCACTTTAGCCAGTTAACTAGCACTTGTGCAATTACATCTTGCTTTCCCATCATGAAAGGTAGAAAGGGACTTTGAAACGTGATGCAGATGCTCTTTCGTGCGCCTCAGATAGCATCTATGAGCACAAACTTGGTCCTGCAGCTTTACCTCTCTCAAAGTGTTAATAAAGGAGAGTGGACAAATAGTTAGTTCTTGCCTGCAGATTGTAACCTGTTTTTAGACATGAAACCAGCTTGCTTCATTAGTACTACTGAGTCTATAATTAGCCTGGCCCCAGAAAGATTGTTGCCGGTTAGGAATATTCCTGTGATTTCTTTGTCCACATTCATTTCATCTCTGGTCTGACCCCTGAGTTGGTCAAGACAAGGTTGGGGGCTGCAAGGAGAGCTTTAGTGGGAACTCAGTGACACTTGTTTTCTCACCTCCTCATTACAGCCCCAAAACAAAATGGAATAACTGAAAAGAAAAGACTGTATGGTTTGGTTTGAAAAGATCATAACAAAGAATCTCTTCTCATCAGATCATGGTCAGCTAGGCGAAAGATTGCTAACAACACCAGGTCAAACAAAAGGAAGTTGACCAAACATTCCTCACCAACTATTACGAGGAAAGAGAAGACTTATCTATCCACCTTATAACCGAGGGAAGAAAACATGTCAATGGCAGTCATGTTTTTGCCTATCCTGGGCACATTCATGTGGTAGGCATAGGTATGTGACTTGTACCAGTGGGGTCAGAAAGTTGCGGGCCACTGACTCACCAAAAACAAGGCACTTGAATCACTGTGGTCAAGAATCTCATCTGAGAGATACATGGGAATTTTGGCAAATCTTTCCAACTGTGGCAATATTAGGAAAGATGGATGTATATCATGGGCTTTACTTCATATGTAGTATTCACTAAGGAGAAGGAGGGTATTCAGAAGGCAGCAAAATTCTGTATATTTCTTCTACTGTCATCTTCATGCTGAATTCTATCCATTCCAAAGTAGGATCAGAATATTCAGGGAAGTTCATTTCACTGCTCTCATCAACTGGAGGAGCTTGCCCTCCTCCTAAGCACCCATGAAGGGTTTAGATGAACTAAGGATATTACATCCTGCACAGTAGTGAAGATGCTATGTTTTCACCATGTGTCGTGTCAGCCCAGCAGAGCTGCTGGTGTCATGTCCTGAAAGGATGGGTGGGACAGCTGGCTGGGTGGAACAAATTGAATAGCCAATTTTCATGTTGTGATGGCATAATATATACATGGTCAATTGGTCAGCTGACTGGTGTGGTCAGCTAGGTGTGACCCACTGTCACTCTTGGAACTGTCCATTGATGTGCTACTTGCCAGTCCAAATTAATCTTGTGTGCCAATCCTATACACTGGTTGATTGGATCATTGACCTGTTAGGCAGCAGCGGGGATGACGCACAGTGTATGCTATATGACCTATAGGCCCAACCAGCCAGTGCATTCAGATTGTCATCCCATACACAGTTTCCATGGCACCAAGGCTATGTATGGGTGTGGGTGGGGGCTTATGCCCAGTGAGAACCCTAGATCGGGTAAAAACCCATATTTCATCCAATTCACTCACTGACAACATTAAGGAAAGAGCTTCTCATGTGATATAAGGCATCTGCAATTCCAACAAAGTGTAGAATCTCTTCCCATAGCTTCCATGATATCAGGAGTGTTCATTGCTATCAATGCATTCTGAGAATCTTTGCCAGGGGTTAGGCTGCATCTCTTCAGCAACCATAACACTTACCATTGATTCTGAATTCAGATTAATATTCAATATGTAATGTTTGAATGATTTGCCCTCTTCTCTCGGCCATTCAACTGCTGTTCTAAGATGTTGTATGGTGTGATGATGAAGATTCAGCTGGCTACAATCTTCAACAAAAGGAAGTCAGCACCAATGCAATGGAATCTGATCAATTGTTGCATTTTCTAAAGTTATTGGTTATTGGAACAACAGGAGTCTAATGTTTTATCAATAAAATATGACAAAAGTTTGTGACAACATAAAATAACCTTATCTGTATTATAAATATACAACATAGTACAGATAACATTATTTCATGTTGTCACAAATTTTTGTAATATTTTAGTGACAAAACATCAAACTCCCATGTTTGAACACGTTTATTGTGCAGTGAATGTTTCCCGTTTTGTAGGAAAAAAGTAACCTTATGTTTATGATGGCTACCAATGGCTACATAAAACACAAACAAATATTACAATCTCTTGAAACTAAATATATGACCATCAAGAATGTTAAATGTGTAGCATTTCGCAAAGATGTCTGTGAACTTTTCACTTGTTGACAGGTTTTCATTTCCCTGTGAATAGCTTCGTCCCCTTGGTAGCCTCTGCAATAAGATTACATTGGTTTCAGGCCAATTTATGTACATGTAGCATGTAAACAGCTACTATCCAGCCACATTCTATTGGCAACAATGAATATCATAGTGAATATATATACACATTTACTTGAATTCATGAAGTTTTCATATACATGTACAGTACTTAATGCATTCTGGATTGTATCACACAAAGGTAACATAAATGTAAGCTGGCAAATATACCAGTGTATTTCAAACTAGTCCTGTCATCATTTAATCAAAATTTCCATTGTTTATTTTCTCTTCATGTAAATCCCACTCAACGGTGACAAGTCACTTCTTACAATGTTACAAATTTCACTTAGATTTTTTTCAGCCCCCCCACCACTTATCTCGAGATTCGCTTATGTTGACAATATTACCTTGAGCAGGGGGACATAGAGATTAATGGGCAATACTGTAATGGAGAATTACGGGTAAGCTGTACCTGTGAACTGTGTTTTTGCTGCACTTATGGTCACTTCCATCTGCTCTTGCCTTGCATCTTCATAAAATATTGTGTAGTTAGTGATGATTTCTTTTGCTGGTGCAATCCATGTCAAATTTACACAAGTGTCATTGCAAGTCACTGCTGTAAGTTTATCCACTGGCTTTGATACAGCACCATCTTCAAATGTGATATTCAGTCTGTCTGATTCTCTACCCTCACCTACGTAAGTGAAGGCCGTTACCTGGAAATCAAGAAGTTTCCCATTTCAGATCAAATTCATGAATTTTTTTTAAAGTGGAGCATGAAGGAATGGGGGGGAGAGAGAGAGAGAGAGATCTTTGGGAACATAATGACGTTAATAATCATACTCATAACCTAGTTACACAGATATATCAAAACTGAGGCAAAAACTAGAATGCTTCTAAGAAGGAGCTAAAAAAATATCATCCTCTGCTATGGCACAAGTCAGTAACAATGTTGAATAAATATTGGATAAAATGAAATAGTGATGCAGTTTTAAAGCACATCACACTTTCATTGACCATTATAAAATGGTGTAAAATGTATATGAAATTAGAACCCAGACAAAAATTTTAAGTAATGATAAAAAAAATTTAAAAATAGATTACAAAGACCTGGCTTAGCTGTGCAACGCACCTTCATTCTGTGATGCATTAGCACTGTAAGTTTTATCTTCTCTTCAATATATAGTGTGTAATAAGATTGAAAGCATGTACAGGAAAAACATCAGTGGATGAAAGCTGGATGGACAAAGTCAGATGAAAAAAATGATTTCTTCTGAACACTATGGTGTCAAAAATGTTATGTTTTTGTAAAGTACCATATATACTCATGCATAAGCCGAAGAATTTAGGAAAAAAATAAAACCTTGAAAAAGGGGGGGGGGGTTGGCTTATCTGTGGCCAAGATCTAATTCTGAAAATTTTAGAGCTTTTCTTCTCAATTACTGGTATTTACTGTTACTGTCGATTGCCGAAGATGAAATCATATGCCTAATGATGCCACATGGCTCATGTGATATGTGCTGTCTTGAAGTGAAACAAGTATTTTTTCTAACTTTACTGGTAGGATAAGGAATGAAAAACATTTATTACCATACTTGAGGTCTATTTGACAGATGTCCACCCACCAGAAAATGCAGCCATACATGTTATTTGAGCCACAGTGGTACGTGTATTTTCCAAAAGAACCGCCATATTAGTAATCTCTCAATGAAGCATTTAACCCTCAACTAATCAGTAATCATTAAACTCTGCGGTACCACACAAATGCACGCTAGCTTATTTCAGTGTTAGTATGAAAAGAAACTACGGTAAATAAAAAGATTTAAGAATTACGATACTGAAGATATTTACGACACAACCATTTTGGTGTTGAGAGTCATGTACATGTACGATAGTCTTACAGCAACCATAGCGAGAGGCTCCATAGGGGTTTGTTGCACATGTGCCTAGGAAGGGTAAATAACAGGCAAGTAGCATATACGAGTCAGCATGATTAATTGTTAAAAATATAATTTGAGGGATTTCTTTGACAGGTGTTTTAGAAGTAAAAGGCAGCCACAGTTTATCTTCTACTGTTATTTAGTTGTTTGTATAGCAAAGTGGTTTGTTAGTTGTAGAGTGTTGTACAATAACTACCAGTATGCTTAATCTGTGGAAAATGCCTCAGGGATTTTGTAGCACAATGCCATTAAATTTACTAACACATACCGACTCTCAGATGTATTGTTTAATGAGATAAGGTAGTGGGCATGGTTTCTGCTCAAAGTTATAACTGTCACAATACGTGAACAATGTCCACGCTGAAAACCAATCATATTTTGGTCAACTGAATCACGCTACCAGTACTTAAAAAAACTGATAAAAAAACCCAAAACAATGAACAATAATTATCCAATACAAACTGATAACCAACCTCCCATGGAAAAAATTACAGGATAAGGTATAAATAGGATACTACCACAATCAAAAATTATTTCAGTTTAATGACGATGTATACAATGACAGCAAGCCCATAACAGAAGCCGAGTTTTATGAACTGTTTGGCAATTCCGATACCGAGCCAGACTTTGAAGGATTCTGAATGTGATAAAACTTTTATAATTCATGATTTTAGTATGAGGATGTTATTATTTCAATTATTATTTAACACTGAAGATAATTGTTTTTATTTCAACATATAAATTAGATTTCTAACTTTTATTTTCGTTAAGTTTGAAGATAATATTTATTTTAGTAATGTGATTTGCCTAAATAAATGTACCGGTATTTAGAACTCACTTTGTGCATTTTGTGATGTAGTCGTGAACTTATGGGTCGGCTTATGCGCGGGTCATGCAATTTTTCCTATTTTTACCTACTCAAGTTGGGGGGTCGGCTTATATGCGAACGGGCTTATACATGAGTATATACAGTATGTATGCCCTCATTGTAGACCAAAAGGTCCAAGTTCAAAAATGTTCATAAATATTGAAAAAGATGAAAAATTGCTAGAATGTTCTGAATATCAAATCAGAACTACATATGTACACAACATGCATAGTAAATTTCACTTGTCCACCCTCAGGAGACTTTTACTTCATTATACAGACCCTGAAACAAGTAAATTTAACAATGAAATGAAAATGGACTGTTTGTACAACCAAAAATGAACGTAAATGAAGTAATGAATGCACTATGAAGAAAGCATATATTTAAGTAAATTATGTTTCTGTGAGAATAATTACCTACTCACATTAACAGAAGGAATATAAACCTGCCACCTTATCCAGCCCTACTAAAATGGCAAACATTTGGTTTTTCTAACAAATATTGATGAAGGGCAATAACTCTTGCCCATTACCTCTCCTGTCAACACCACCAGGTGCTGCTAGTATTTAAGCTAAGCGATATACCAACAAGGATGCTCACATGGTAGGGTGGTTGGAAGGTTTGTAAATAATGTGACTGGGCAAGTATTCTTGGAGAAACATTATTTACTTAAAAATCTGCTTTCTCCTTCAAATACACTCCATGATCACATTAAGGTTGGGAGAGAATACGTAATAAAAGGGAATACTGGGCATCCTACCTAAACCTGGATATCCTTCTGAAGGAAGAAACAATGGATTCCCTATGTGAATGATAAGCCACTCTCCTCCTTAGAGGAAAAAAGAATCTGGTCATGTGATCAGGTTAAATCGATGATTACTAAAATCCATTACCATCAAAATTCACTGGCAAATCCAGCACAGCTACGAATCCTTGTCGGTTTAATTTAGCATGGTGGTCAGCTGGGCCACAGACATAGGACCCACCAGATTCAGGTTTTGTCTCTCTGAAGCTAAATCTCTGAGACAAAGACTTGAGAAGGTTGATGATGAATTACATCCAACAGCTTCTATGATGTCTCAGATCTAAACACTGCATTTGAAAGTGAGGCTCACTGAGATTGCTCTAATACCACGAGCTAAAATTCTCATGAGGTGACTCTGATCTTTTGAGGTATCAGACTACACCAAGCATATAACCCACTTAAGCCACGAAGAATGGGCTTGTAATGTCCTGCTTTCTCAACTTCACAAGGAGAAAGTGTCCACTGTGCTTGCCACAACTTGTCTCTCTGCCCTTCAAGTAGTGCTTGAGGGCACAGACAAGATCTTGCATGGTCACTGCTCTCAACTTATCTACAGACAAGAGGGAACATATGACAACTCTCTGACTGCCCAATAATGGTGTCTGGTTCATGGCTTCTAAGAATGGTTGTGTCGTAAGGATCACTGATCCATCCAATCTGAATGGAGAATAGTTCAAACTGACTGAAAAGGCATGCAAGTTGCTCACCCTGCATGTTGAAACAAAAGCAATCAGGAAAGATGTTAGGATGATAACAGGTTCAGACTATGATCCAGGACATATTCCAATTTGTAAACAAGGTGAGGGAATTTGGCCTATTCAAACCAAAATTGGCTTGTAGGTCTGTCAGGTCCTTATCATGACTGATATCGCTTCTGCCATGAATGTATCAGATATGGCGCAGTAGCCTTTGATGGTAACTGTTTCCCAATTTTTCTCCTTGTAGACCCAGAGGAAGATCAAAGTCAGTTAGTTGAGGGCTTAAGGCACTTAGAGGGACTATGTTATTGACTCAGCACTAGTCCCTGAAAACATGCCCATTTCCATCTTAAACATTTGGAGTGGAGGGCCTTCTTTCTCTCGAGATTCTTTCCATAAATTCTTTCTCCTGCAAGATTGTCATGACAAGAACTGTGAAAGAGAAGATGGTCAAGGCAGGGGTGTAACACCTGCAACTGTGGGAAGAGATTCTTTTGGCCATAATATTAACGGGTACGTCTATGACTAGATTGAGTAGAATACTTGACCCAGGACTTGTCCCAAAAGACACAGGCTATCAGAATTATTTTGCAATTCTCAACCTTTCTTCAGTATTATTTCCAGTACTAAGTCCAGGAGGGGGGAGGGAGTTTATGCAAATGCCTATAACATCTCCAAACTGATTGACTGTGCACCCACAGCCCATATTTTTGGGTCTGGAACCCATGAGATAAAGGTGGCCCATTTGTGTTTCCACCTTGTTACTAAAGGTCAATCATGAGATCTCCAGCCCCCCCAAAAATGCTCAAATCCAATAGATGAAGGGACTATTTCATTTTGGATAACCTGGGACTCTTGGGCGAAAACATCAGCATGGATTCTAAGTCTGCCAGGAATTCGTCAAATTGGTACATTGATCTGATATTGACAGCACTGACAAGACCACCATACCAGCATGCATTGGTCTGGCGATTTGGTGCCCCCCATTTGAGGAGGTTCACCACTCTGAGTTGCCCAACATAATCATGACTGATTTCTCGTCGAGTCAGTCTTATGACAGCTTTCACATGGAGGTTGATCGGATGAGGCAGTTCTCCCAATCCCAATTAGCTGTTTGAGGTCTGGAAACAAGTGGGCTCCCCTAATGGTATTCAATGGGATCTGTGCATATAGTTCATAGTGATGTCTAGTACTGGGGCATCATGCCGCAGACATGAAGCATCATGCCCCACCCAGTCACATTATCCTGACACCAGGCTGACCAGTCCTAACATTAACCTCTTAATGTTAAGCGTCAAGCGAGGCAACTGCTACTACCATTTTTAAAAGTCTTTGGCATGACTTGGCCAGGGTTCGAACCTGTGACCTCCCATATCCAAGGTGGATGCTCTAACCACTTAGGCTAAAGAAGTGGTTGGCCGAATGTGAATGGATTTTGATGGCAATATGATAGTAAACGATAGATACATTCAAACCCCATGCACTAATACAATACTTACTAATAACTGTGTGAGTGAGCAATGGGCAGTGTGCACAACACCATGAATAATCATATGCATCAACGATAGTGTTTTGTATCACACTGCCTAGAAATTACCAAGACTTAAAAAGTGTGAACATGTCACAAAATATTCGCAAAATTAAAGAAATATTTACCACCTGTTTGGGAATAAACATTAATCAAAATAAATCCAAAATCATGCATGGATGGTACAAATTTAACACAAATCTGGCTTTGGATTAACAAGAGGTGTCTCATACATGTTGTATGGTGGTTGGAAGAGAAGGTAATGGTAGGAGTTATTGCCCTTTGCCCATATGAGATAGAAAAGATGAATTTTCATCATTTTAGTAGCGCTGGATTTAAGAGTTTGCACGCTTATATCTCTAACATTAATGTGATTGGGGAACATATATAATGATACTAACAAAGACTTTTTTACCCCTTACAAGAGATGAAATTGTTCTTGTCAAGGTAGACATAAGCAACTACAATGATGTAATAACATTATCTCCCTTGGCTATAGCTGTACAACTTTTATTTGAATAAAACAAAATAAAATTTGCCCACAAATTCTCAACAATTTTGTTTCTACATTTACTGCAGTTGTGGCTCCAGGTTTATTACTGTCTAATCAATGCCATCTTTAGCATTTTGCACATACAATATTTTATTAATGCACACTTTTAATAAGGCATGAAACAGCAAACCAAACTTCAGTAAATGTATTTTATTTCAAATGTACTAAAAATCTAACATGGTGATCTAAATATTCATACAAATATGTCTTGCAAATTTCATTCTCTACAATAGGTAGTTATGCAGTCAGGCTACATGCAATAAACTTCTTGGGTTTGACAGATATATGAAAGACATACAGAATGAAAGACAAACATATGGAAGGACAGAATGATGGACATACAGACATATGGAAGGACAAAGTCAAAATAAGATACTTCTGCTAAAAGCAGTGGGGAATTTAAAAATTTTTTTGCAAGAACGAAGGTCCACCATTCTGACAAGATACTGACTGTGTGCAAGTTAGACATGGACGTGTCTGGATACTTCTCCTAGATGGATGTAAAATAATCAATCAGTTCTGATCACAAGCTACAATAACTAAACACATTATTTCAAGAGGTGAAAACAAAGACATTACACTAACAGAAATCCACACTAATCCAAGGCTCTAAAATCACAATTAACTAGGAGGTCTGATCTCAAGATGGTCGATGTCAGGGCTACATTTCCCCCAAAATGTTGAAATAACCAAGTCTCCACAGAAATTTTTAACTTGCACAAGTCAATAGACACAGTCTGATTATTTAATAATAACATCCTTTGAGCATTTTTTTGCTTCCCCACCTATTCATTCCATGTACTGCAGGTTTTCCAAAGCACAACTGTCCACAATTTTATAAATGTATTGACAACAAAGGCTTCAGTGGTTGGGAATAAAACACACCCATGACTGAAGTAGAAAGGTGACGTTCCATGTTAACATCACTTTGTTTAATAATCAAGCTATCTGCCCATTAAAATTAAATGACACAGCCTTAGTTACAAAATACAAGCAAGCTTTTGCTGTTTGCCACCCATCAATATTACACTTATCCACAGGAAACTGACTCATCATCAGGTAACTTTACTCAACTGTTTGAGCAAATAATTATTACTCCAAACCTGAATGTTTTACTCAGAGTCAACAATCCAGTATTCTGATTGGCCAAAATATTTTCAAGTAATAGTGGCATAAAGATTTATGATGGAGGGCACAGACTCTGCAAGTCAGAGTGATGACAGAAATTTAAAACAGTGATCATGTATATGGAGGATGTCTGTTATTATGAAATTTTCACAACAATTTTAATAAGTCATTTACTGTCACATTTGCCTACCCATATGAAGTATTGCTTTCCAGTCTGAACTCTAGGCTGCATCAACCTCAGCATTGTTCCAGTCTCAAGATCCATATAGCTAGGTACTAAGTCTGATGTGCTCTTATAGTACACCTGTATAATAATAATAATAATAATAATAATAATAATAATAATAATAATAATTATAGTAATAATAATAAGGAGAAGAATGATAATAATAAAAAAAACAGTACTACTATATTAACATCAACAACAAAATAAATAATTATCAATGAAGAATTTAGAAAATGAAACACTGATTATTATAAATCAATTATACAAACTGTCCACTTGTCTGACCATAGGGAAATCCCCTGGACTTGAATTTGCCCTTTATATCATTATTATAATTTTGGTGATCACTAACCTGGACTAAATCTAAACCTTTATAAGGAGTCTGGTGAATCAACACCTGATGGTAGTAACAGCAAACTTAACTGCCACATATACTTGCATACAAGTCACACCCAACTGCAAACAGCACAGACCACACATGCCAGCATAACGCACCAGCAGATCAGAATCTATGCTGTTTGCAGATGGATCTGAATTTAACTTCATCCTTTTAATTTATATGTTCCACATGTATCAATCATTAACTTTATAACTGAGATCTTTAATATTTTGAATAACAGTAACATTATATTAGGAAACATTTCCTCCATATATTATACAACTTGCACCTTAGTTAGCATCATGACATTATAAAAAAATTATTTGCCGGACTGTGGCATGACACTTAGCAAGATCACATAGCACTTTGGAATAACATTTAGCAAGGCCAAACAGCAATGTGGCACAAACTTAGCAAGACCACATAGCACTTTGGCATAACATTCAGCAAGGCCAAACAGCAATGTGGCACAACACTTAGCAAGACCACATAGTGCTTTGGCATAACATTTAGCAAGGCCAAACAGCAATGTGGCACAACACTTAGCAAGACCACATAGCACTTTGGCATAACATTTAGCAAGGCCAAACAGCAATGTGGCATAACACTAAGCAATGTCACATAGCACTATAACATAACACTTAGCAAGGATATATAGCACTATGCCTTAATATTTAACAAGGTCATGCAGCACTATAGCATAACACTTAACAAGGTCACACAGCACTATGGCATCACACTTAGCAAGGTCACACAGCAATATGGCATAACAATTAGAAAGGAAATATAGCACTGTCATGGATGGAGTTACAATGAGTACTGTATTCATAATTACAATGAAGGAGTGGTGCATTCAGAACAAAGTGGTATACTCATGGCTCCCATGGATGGAGTTACAATGAGTACTGTATTCATAATTACAATGCAGGAGTGGTGTATTCAGAATAAAGTGGTATATTTGTTTCTCCCATGGACAGAATATCAGTGGGTAATGTATTCAGAGATAAATTGGTATAATCATGGCTCCCATGGAGAGAGTTACAATGAGTGAGTGCTGTATCAGCACACATATCAACTATGTTCATCTTTCTACTATCACTCCTAGCTTCATATTTTATTATGTCAGCAAGAAAATCTCTGAAAGAGGAAAAACCTCTTCATTTAATATATTACAGTTCTAAATTACTTAATTGTTGAGAACAGTTATAACCAGGTTAAAAGAACTCTTACCCGATATCTGATAATTTTTCCTGTGTAGATAGCAGGTTCAGTCCAATTAACTAGAATTGACTGTGTTGATGCATCCAAATGTACATGTACATGCTCAGGGCTTCCGGGAACTATCCAAGTACAAACAAATATTATATTAGAAATGTGTTCAAGGAACATACCATCTATTCATGTATTTATGATATTTTCATCAGTACTAAAATTAATCTTCTTGTTTTCTACATTGGGATCATTTTTATACAGAATCTTAAAATCAGTAGCTTTTAGCAAAACCAAAAACAAAGAAAACTGGTACCCCACAAAAATAACAAATTAACAGTAGTGTCTGAAAAGTGACCTAAATACAAAACTTGATCAAGATGAGATGGACCAATGTGGACAGAGAGACAGACAGATAAGGGTAACACTATATATCGTACCACTGTTGTATTGGGGCATACATTTTTATTGCATTGAATATGTCCACTGCCAATTCCCATTCCAACCCTGATCCCTGCCTCCATGAACGCAAACAGCAAAGACCAACCAACACCCATTCTTTCAATCATGGTCAGCAGATTAGTGTCTGCACTCTTTGTTCTACTTACTGAGGCAAGCAAACATACAGACTCTCTTCAGCTGATGTATTGTACAATCAATGGCAATTATAGCACTATGCTGCATGCATAGAAGAGATTCTATTCTGCCAATGTGTTGTACAATCAATTGTTGCACTATGCTGTATGCATAGCACAGATTCTTTTCTGTCAAAGCATTATACAATGGCAGTTTTAGCACTATGATGTATGCATAGCACAGATTCTTTCATGTCAAAGCATTATACAATCAATGGCAGTTGTAGTACTATGCTGTATGCACAGCACAGATTCTTTCATGTCAAAGCATTATACAATCAATGGCAGTTGTAGTACTATGCTGTATGCATAGCACAGATTCTTTCATGTCAAAGCATTATACAATCAATGGCAGCTGTAGCACTATGCTATATGCATAGCAGATTCTTTTCTATAAAAACATTATACAATAAATGGCAGTTGTAGTACTATGCTGTATGCATAGCAGATTCCTTTATGTCAAAGCATTACACAAATCAATGGCAGCTGTAGCAGTATGCTGTATGCACAGCAGATTCCTTTATGTCAAAGCATTACAGAATCAATGGCAGTTGTAGCACTATGCTGTATGCACAGCAGATTCCTTTATGTCAAAGCATTACAGAATCAATGGCAGTTGTAGCACTATGCTGTATGCACAGCAGATTCCTTTATGTCAAAGCATTACAGAATCAATGGCAGTTGTAGCACTATGCTGTATGCACAGCAGATTCCTTTATGTCAAAGCATTACAGAATCAATGGCAGTTGTAGCACTATGCTGTATGCACAGCAGATTCCTTTATGTCAAAGCATTACACAAATCAATGGCAGCTGTTGCAGTATGCTGTATGCATAGCAGATTCCTTTATGTCAAAGCATTACAGAATCAATGGCAGTTGTAGCACTATGCTGTATGCAGCGCACATATTCTTTTCTGTCAAAGCATTGTGCAATCAATGGCAGTTATAGCATTATGCTGTAGGCACAAGCACAGATTATCTTCTGCCAATGTATTGTATAATCAGTGGCAGATCTTGGACTATGCTTCATGCACAGTACAGAATGATCTAACAATTCACTACATGATGGTCAGCTCTAGGACAATGAAGTATGCACAGCACATATTCTATTCTGCGAATGTAATATAAATAATCAATAGCAAATCTAGCACTATGCTGCATGCAAAGCACAGATTATGTTTTGTCAATGTATTATACAATCAATGGCAGTTATAGCAATATTCTGTATGCACAGCATTAATTCTGTTCTACCAATTTATGACTATGCTGTATGCACAATAGATTATGTTCTGCAAATGAATGCCTATGGAATGCACAGCATAGATTCTGTTCTGTCAATGTCTGACTATGCTGTCTGCATGGCATTGATTCTGTTCTGTCAGTGTAAAACTATGCTGTCTGCATGGCATATATTCTGTTCTGTCAGTGTAAAACTATGCTGTCTGCATGGCATAGATTCTGTTCTGTCAGTGTAAAACTATGCTGTATACATGGCATAGATTCTGTTGTCAGTGTAAAACTATGCTGTATACATGGCACAGATTCTATTCTGTCAGTGTAAAACTATGCTGTATACATGGCATAGATTCTGTTGTCAGTGTAAAACTATGCTGTATACATGGCATAGATTCTGTTCTGTCAGTGTAAAGCTATGCTGTATACATGGCATAGATTCTGTTGTCAGTGTAAAATTATGCTGTATACATGGCATAGATTCTGTTCTGTCAGTGTAAAACTATGCTGTATACATGGCACAGATTCTGTTCTGTCAGTGTAAAACTATGCTGTATACATGGCATAGATTCTGTTGTCAGTGTAAAACTATGCTGTATACATGGCATAGATTCTGTTCTCAGTGTAAAACTATGCTGTATACATGGCACAGATTCTGTTCTGTCAGTGTAAAACTATGCTGTCTGCATGGCATAGATTCTGTTCTGTCAGTGTAAAACTATGCTGTATACATGGCATAGATTCTGTTGTCAGTGTAAAACTATGCTGCATGCATGGCACAGATTCTGTTCTGTCAGTGTAAAACTATGCTGTATATATGGAATAAATTATGTTGTCAGTGAGACTGTGCTGTATACTGTATGCATGGCATAGTTTCTAATAAAATCAATTTATAAATTTCAAATCAATAAAATAGATGTGACTATTTTCTTAATATTTTTAAGACATTGCCATTGATGCTTTCATATACCCTATGAATATGTCATTTGACTTTCACCCTGTCCAAATTTCTGTACACCCCATGAGAACTATTTATACTGTATCCTATGCAATGGCTACTGACCAAGCAAATATCTAGAAATTTATCTAAAGAGTAATAATATAGTTTACAAATAGAAATGAAAATGTTAGTAATGCCTGCCAGTGTAAACACTTTAAGAAAGAAATACCAATTAAACAAATTCTGTCAAGTGAAATTCATGTTTCAGTTTTTTTAGTGTAATCATCATCAATGTGATATGCCCTCTTGTATTCGAATAATACAAGGTGTCAACTGACTGTCACAGTGATGCCAGCAAGAGTTTCCATGAGAACATAATTAAGTGCTGTCTTTGATCTCAAATTGGCAAAAGTGTTTGTTGCATTGTTAAAACCAGTTAAAAGTAGACATGCTTCGTACCATCACATTAATTGCAGCATTTGTAGCAAATCTATTAAAGGGTATAGAATAAAAAAGGTACAAGGCATGCAAATCCTAAATGCACAAGAGCTAGTGGTCACAGCTGTGTGTCACATTATCTCATTTCAATTGAGCAATCAAACGCTTTTTAAAATATTACTATAAATTGCTTAATTAAGGTTAAGGAACCAAGCATCATTTTTGTTGTTGTTTTGGGGTTTGACACCATTTCTCAGCAAAGATAGGCATTACATGGTGGTCAGTATAATAGGTGGAGGATGAACCTGGAAAAACCCTGAGAAGAATGACCCACAGGAAGCTACTAGCAGCTTTCTCACATACCCACACTGGTCAAGCCAGAAACTCAAACCTACATGGACAGAGGTCAGATGGCAGTGATTGGTAAAGACAAGTGCTTTAAATGACTCAGCCATATGGGGCCCTGCCAAGCAGAATTAAAGTACTGAATAGTAACCACTGGTTTATAATTTATAATACTCATTCACAAGTCTAATCAAAGTCAGCAAGGAAAAAGCCTGCTTGGTGCATGAAAAAAATTAGTTTCACAGATAGGATTCATAATGTCCAACACTTGATGTAAACTTTAAATACCTGAACTGGCACTCCAAGGTTTGCTCAACAATGAGCAAATTTTGCTTTTACTTAAAATGAAATCAAAGCCTCAATATTTTACAAACAGAACAATAAATAATTGAGTTTTGACAGTGCTGTTGCTAATAGTTAAATGTCTACTGGTTTTGAGGAAAGAATGGCCTTGTTCTGAATCAACAATACACAGGAATGTATCGACATTCATAATAAAAAGCAGCTGATGTGTGATGAAATCTCTTGGAGTAACGTTTTTAACAATCTTTCAGAAATCAGTTATCTTGAAAGTAAAAATAATTTATAAACAACAGCAAATAACCTCATTAGAAAAATCTATTTTTTTTACAGTTCTTCCTTATGTGATTATAAAATGAGTATTCAACCATTAGAGTCAACCCCCCTCCTCACTCTTGATGTTCTTCTCTTTCTTCATTTTTTAGAGGTTCTTTGTTAACTTGTGCCCTTGCTTAAGCTGCAGTGTATGTTTCTGGACCCTGTTTTGGTCAAGTTATTGAAGTAAATGAGTACAGTGCTCCCATAAATTTTCATCAACTTTCATACACTGTCTGATAGGAATACAGACAAAACTTAAGGTAGTCAAAAACTGCAGTTCTCAAGTAATGTTTGCAAAGTAAATGCAGCAAGGACTTCAGTGTCAGGAAGCATGGGTGGTGAACAAATGGAGTTAAGACTTCAGTGACAACAGGCAATGGTACTGAAATTTAGAGTTAGGACTTTGGTGGCAGTAAGCATGGGTGGTGAACAAATGGAGTTATGACTTGGGTGGTAAAAACTGAGGAATAACTGTACCAACATTTATAACAACCACTGTTATAATTTAATTAAATGCAATCAATAAAATATACATGGGCTCATATATTGATCTTCATCTTTGAAAGATAGAATCCTATATACTTTAACCTCTTCAACTTTTAACTATAAAAAGGCTAAGCTCCCAGAAGCCAAGCCCAAAAATGAACTTTAAATTTTCTTTCTTAAAACAAATGTCACAAGCCCATACCTGTATAAATTGCCAGTGGCAGGGATATTTCAAAATGATATTATATTTACTTTTAATTTTTATTGCTTCAAGTAGATTTTATCAGTTATTAAATAAATTAATGAACACATAAATAAATAAATGTTTTCTCAATGACAGACTTCTAAGAGTAAATTTTATTAGCTATTAAATAAATAAATGAATAAATAATATGCCTCAGGAAGGAGTCAAACTTTTTGGACAAAGTTTACCATTTTGCCAGAAGAAGGGGGGACAATTCTGGATAAAGTTTACCACCCTATCAGGAGAAAGAGGGGACAACTCTGCATCATATTTTGGGGGCCACACAGTATATATACAAGGTACAAGAGCAAAGTCTCCCCCCCAATGGTATTTTGCTTGGGAATGACAATTTTAGGGCTAAGATTAAAGTCTTCCCCCACATAACATACATATACTCTAATAGTATTTTGTTTTGGAATGACCTTTTTAACAAACGTCTCCCAATATGGTGCCAATTATGACCCCGGATATAACTGGCTAAAAAAACAAACAACCTAGTAAATAGTTTAAGAAAAACTTACCACCTTCCTGGGTAATGAAGGTAAACAGATGTTTGGATTTGTATGTTGTCGAGTTTTGGAGTCTTGCGTAAACTGCGGCAATGTACTTAGTCACTGGCTTTAACTTGTCCAACACATACTTGGTCTTGTTGCCCACAGTAACATTTAGAACTGATGATGGCTGGTTAGCCACCCTGAAATGAAGATTCAGATATTTGGGTGGTGAATAAATCTATAGGTACCTGTATGAAAACATGCTAGTCCTTCTCCATGTGTGGTGAAAAGGTTATTATGTATTTAGAGTGACCTTACAATCAGTAGGAAATGTTTGCTTGTCAGGACCCATGCAAGGCAATATGGTGCCCTGTGCGAAACTGACATATGGTGTCCCCTTCCAAATCTGTATTCAAACTTCAGAAACATGTAATAAACAAAAAAATCACATGAAGAAGAAACAAAGGTTTTCTTTCATTTTAGCTTCCTTGTCTGATTTTTGCACCCCTTTTCTTCTCCGATTTGGTGCCCCTCTGAAAACTGTACCCTGTGCAAGCGCACTTCACGCACATGGTTTGCACTGGCACCGTTGCTACCAAGAAAGTGTCATGAACCATTCATTATATTGCATCTGTCTAATACAATGACAAATAATCAATGAAACTGAAGACATTCATTTCACAATGACCAAGAGCAGTGTTGGATATAGGATCCCACAGGCAGGGGATACTGTGTCCCCCTCCCTCAAACTCTGCGAGAAACACAATTTTAGTGGAACAAATGAAAATAACAGTACATAATGCACTAACAGTGCCAGAAAACTGAGATAATCTTCGTCGCTTTAAACATTTTGCGACCTTAACTTTGTGGTCTGTATTGTACTATCATATTTTCGTTGAATGCTTACATTTTTGCAATATCTAATATCATGTGCACAAGTAACATGTGAAAACATCTGGTGAACTTGAAATGAGCTGTACCATGGAATATTCTGTTCTGGATCTAGCTCTCTCATTTAACATTAGTGTACACTCATTATCTACCAGCATATATTATAATAAATACCTCTGTTTTCTGAATTTCTTTTCTTTCCAAATAAACAAATCATTAATTACATGAGAAATTGTGTATTTACATACATGAATCACTCGTGTCAACCTCAAAATAAATCAAATCTTCCTTGCCATAGGGGTGACGTTAACCTTGAAAATGCATTACACTAACGTCAAACACTTTACATTATAACTATCACAAACTTTGAATGCTTTCATTCCCAGATACATTGTTTTACAAAATATATTTACTGTCATCTTACAGTTTTATCATCTTTTCCAACTCTGGACATTGCTAGCACAGCAGAAACATGGGTTGATACCCACTAAAAAAAAATTCTAGGCATATTTTGCTGTTTTACTAATCAGAAAGCATGCTCAGGAGGGTTACTGGGTCAAGATTTAGGGGACATAGGAAAAGAAAATTGGGAATATTCACTCCCACGTATTCACTGTAGTCCAGTGATCCCTCTTTATACTACTGTTCAAGGGAACTATACAAGTCTGTTCCTGTCATTCAGTTTCCTCCACTTCCAAGTTCACCTTAAATAAATATCTTAACAACCAAAAGCTAAACACAGATTTCAGTAGAACTTACCATGTGATAGATGTTGATAAATAAATAAAATTAAATTTAACAACTGTGCTTGTATCACAGATGATGTAGAAATGCTGAGAAATTGGATTTATCTTCTGCTTACATGTAAGAGAGAGTGAAGTTTGCAGGATAATTAAATCCCCAAGACAAAGTCACATTTTCAGCTTTTGTTTCATCCAGGTTTAAGTCTAAACTGCTCCTCAAATCTGTAAAAGAAAATGTACAATGTACAAATATTGTCAAACTTCACAGCCCAATGAAAATTTTACATACAAGGAAATATTATGGGAAAAAAAATGAAATAAATTATTTGGAAAAGATAAGACAACTACAGGTGGCTTCAAATAGGATCCTCTACTAAAAGTGAGTGTAAGTAAAACATTTCTCAAAATGAATACTTGCATGCAATTAAATTGTTTTAGTGCTGAAGGCACTGTAAAATTTTGAATACAGTCAACCATAAAAGTCAATATGAATCTATACCTGAAAACTATCCTTTGAACTTTTAAGGTTATTGGCATAACCTGAGGTCATTACAAATAGCAGGTGTGAGGAAGGGCAACTGACTTTTTTAAGGATTCTCATCTGATTGGACATGTGCAGTTTAAAGTATTTCATATTACTGGAGGAAAGACATGTGTTTTTATAAGAATGTAGCCCTTTCAAAATATCTGTTAATCCATGTTTAAGATGATGTATAAGTAATGTCATAGAAAATATAGAGAATTGTTTTAAAATTATCACATGAAACTTTTCAGAGCCTGAACTGAGCTCTGAAAATTTTCAGTTAGCCACTAGTTTTGCTGGTAAAGAAATTTGGAACTTTAAATCATCCAACTTTAATTTTTAATTAATTTAATGCTTGTTAAAAATATTTTAGACTTTTCAAACTACATCTCTCCAATTGAATGAGAATCTGGAAAAGTCAGCTGCCTTTCCTCATACCCAACATTTGTAAACATAGTGGATGAGTGGAATTCTCAAGGCCTGTAGAATTTCTCTAACATGAATGCAATCTCAATCCTACCCCTGTGTCATGTCCAAAGGCCCAATCCTGAATATATACAAGTATTAGGTAGATATATACATAAGGTGGAGATCCAAACAACATAGACCCATACTTGCCAGCACATATTGCTTTGGCAGAACAGGGTCTATGTTGTTTGTTCTAATGATTATTCCTAACAAAATGCATAGACCTAGATCAACTAGCAAACTATACAATGGCAGATCTGGGTCAATGTTGTTTATTCAACTGATATGTCCCAACAAACTGCATAGACCTAGAGTTGCTGGCACATTATACAATGGCTGATCTGGGTCCATGCTGTCTCCATCTGGATCTGACTTGGTGAGTATATATGGTAACATCAGTACTATTGTATATCTTATCTATTTTAGTATACCTCTAAAAATGTAAGCCAATCAACATACAGGACTTATGTCAATTGCTTTGCAGTAAAATCTAAATAGTTCCCTGACGAAATAAATGTCAATGAATTAGTGCTATAATATGAAATAATACAACCCTCATGTGATGGCCTAGTGTCCTCAGGTCCAATGACATAACATCAGTGTCCTCAAGACTTAGGGCATAACATGAGTGTCCTCAAGTCCAATGACATAACACGAGTGTCCTCATGTCCTAGGATATAAGTGTCCTCAAATCCAATGACATAACATCAATATCATCAAGACCCAAGACCAATGACATAACATCAGTATCATCAAGTCCTATGACATAACATCAGTGTCCTCAAGTTCTATGACATAACATCAGTATCCTCAAGTCCAATAACATAACATCACTATCCTCAAGTCCTGTGACATAACATCAATGTCCTCAAGTCCAATAACACAGCATCAGTATCCTCAAGTACAATGACATAACATCAGTATCATCAAGACCCAAGACCAATGACATAACATCAGTATCATCAAGTCCTATGACATAACATTAATGTCCTCATGTCCCATAACATAACATCAACACCATCAATTCCAATAACATAACACCAGTGTTCAATGAACATCAGAAATCTATTTGCTAAAATTTCAACTAATTCATGCAGTTGTGATGCACATAGTTTATGACCTGTTATGATTGCAAAGAAAGAAATGGACACTTTGTTTAGTACAAACACCCCCCCCCGCCAAAGTTCTTAAGTCCAATGAACATCAGAAACCTATTTGTGTCTGCTAAAATTTCAACTCATTAATGCAGTGATGATGCATATTGTTTATGACCTGTTTAAAATTGCAAAGAACAAATGGAAATTTGTTCATCACAAAGAAAAAACAAGGTTTGAGAAACATCTAATGCTATACTGTTTGTAACAATTGGCAAAACACACTTTCTGCCCAAATTTATGGTCTAAGTGTGCAATGTTTTTCATTTTATTGTGTTCAATTTGGCATACCAAAATAAACTGAGACCAAGCTCTTGTATGACAGTGATACTTGGTGGCCCCCATTCATGTGACTGTTGATCTGAGTTTCACAATTAGTGCACTCTAAACCTACTTGCATTACTGTGCCATAAAACTCCACCAAAGCAAACAATTATCAACATTCACTAAGCAACAGTGGAGTTCAAACACACAGACAGGAATTTTTTACACCATAAAATTTAAATAGACATTTGATAAATACACAGCAAGATGATTTTACTGCAAATCACATCTTAAAAGACATGAAAAAAGTCAGATAGGCCATAACTCTACCTTCAATCATGGACAAAGGTCAAGCACACATAAAAAACTAAACAGCAAGATGATTCTACTGTAAATCATGCCTACAACAATTCCTCAGAAATAACCAAAGAAACGATTATTGACTCACATTACATATTGATATTGTGAGAAAAATGCTAAGCAACATCCCTACAACATAGTGAAACAAACATTGAAGAACAATTAACTAGTAGCAAAGGGGTGGAATTTTATGTATATTTAATTTAAAATGTGTGCTTTTGTTCATGAGTGTAAAGTCATAAACAGAATGTTTGCATTGCTAACTTTTGTCTATGATTGTAAAATGCAAACAGAATATTTACATAGTATTTGAATTCAAGGACAGTCTTGTTTAGACTAGGTTTTTCCATTGGAGTACTTCACAATCTACTACATTATAGGTCAAGTGAAAATGTGCATCAATAGGATTCTGATAAACAAATTATTAATTCCTATTTTAGGTCTGTCTGGGAGAATCCATATTTAATCAGAGTGTACAGTTAAGAACACATTTAATTTGAAAGGCATTATTTATTTCAAATATTCAGTGGAATTACTAAAGCGTTTATACACTTTTGGATTAAAAGAGCTCATTCACTTTTGGACAATTACACTAATTTGGATTATTGTGAACTCATTCAAAAATGTCCCAGATTGCATTATTGTTTTATATCATATATTCAAGACTATTGGAATTAATTTGGAACATTCAGTATTTTTGGACTTGTGATAGGACATTTAGGATTATTAGGGATTTAATTCACAATACTGTAAGTTTCTTTTGAATTTTCACTTTCTGCTGTAGAGAAATAAACTGCTTGTTGATTTTACATAAAATGATGGTTTCACTTTCTTTCTGTTACTTAATATGATAAAGAGTTGTAACATAATTAGAGACATACTGATCAACATTGTTGAAGCATTAACAAACTGCTGGCAGTAAGAAATATGCTGATCAATAACAACATGGGTTCTACCAATGTCAATGATTATCAATTACACAGCAAAATCTTGAAGACATGGGACTAAATTCACTGTCCACCATTTAAGGCAGTATATTTTTACTTTTTAATGCACAAGTACAAATTAGAATATTGAATCCATTGGTATTTATCAGAAGTTTAAAAATTCATCACACATCTTGAGGATAATCTGTCTTTAAATTATGTTTCAAAACTTAATTTACACTTACAGAATGCCCAGAGAGAATCAAGATGTAAATAAACTGTACAATACCTATCAAACTACAGTCTATGGTACAAAGTGTAGATTAAAAAGAGAGTCTCTCGTTCTGATGGCCCATTCGTTTATGACTTATGCTTTGTCTCTATTTAAGTTTTATCAAATTTATTAAAATTATATACAAGTCTGTTCTTTATTTTAAGCAAGAAGATCATAAAACCCTCAATTTCAACTGGAGACTGAGTTTCATTTTCAGCCAATTGTTACGACCATGCAGTTTAATTACTTGTATGTTAAAATTTGAATTCTTACTATTTCATTTTTGTATCATTGTATATTATTATGATGATGATTCTGTTCACAGGATCTGCTATTTTTGATAGAAACATCGTGTTTATTTAGAACGTAAATATGACTCTCGGCTTGCGTAAGCATTATTTTAGACTGCCGACTGGATAAACAACCGGCGTAAACGATTAGTTATTGGCCAAAGTCATTTCCTGGCCCACATGAAATTGCATTGTTTATTGCAAAATAACTGCGCGTTCTTCGTGCGCATGCATGAAATGACGTTTTAGTGCGTTTTAAAAACACTTAGGTCCCTCTGAAATAGTCAGAGTCGTTCTTATACCCTGAGAAAAAGGTATTATTTTTCTTGTGCTGGAAAAGAGTTTATTTTTATTTACATCTGTAGAGCTCGAGATGTGTCTTGTTATAGATGACAGCTATAGGAGTTCATCTACTTTTAAATAATAATTTATTTATCCCTGGAGAACTACACAAGTGGTTTAGGACAAAGACATTCAGCGAAATTCAATCTAAATTGGAATAGTACAGTACAAATTGTGGTTCAACATGAAATTCTGGACATTTGTGTAAAGACTTCATCTGACGTCATCGTCCTCCATCTTGGAACCAACTTGAGATTCAAACTTGATTCAGTTAGAACTGTTTATTGATAGGACTTATATATTTTCACAATTCTAGGATAAATGTTTGGATTTTCTTCACAAACCGTAAGTCGTATTTCATATTTTCACCTTTTCACAGTGTTTTCTAGGGAAATAAATTATTTTTGTTAAAACTAACAAAGCTTCTTGCCTTCACTCTTTTCTTTTGTTACTTTTGAACGAGCCGAATCGTAACACAATAAAAAGTGATGTTACAAAGTAAAGTCCTTAAATCTGACTGGCCGACACAAAATCTCAAGCTCAGAAGCACCTGCTACTATCCTGATTAGTCAGTATTAAACCAGTCAAGACTGATCTGTCAATATGAAACCAGTCAATATTGCCTGAGAAGGAAAAGAGACTGTGTGTAGAAATAAAAACATTTGATACCTAAATTTTATCAAATTCATTGTGACCAGCATGCTATATTTATCTAACAATAAACTCACACTTCAAGATCAGCAAAGTAAGCTTTTTCTGCCAAAATGTGGCAAATATTTGCCATATATTTACCATATATACTTGCTTAAAAGTCACATCTGACTGCAAACTGCAAAGACGCAGGTTGCCATACGAATAATCAGTAGAACAAACAAAACAGACCCTGATCTGCCAGTGCATTATGCTATGGCATATTAGGGTCGATGTTGTTTCCACTTGGATTCAACTTAAGGGCAAGTATACTGAAGCCAAAATAAAAAATAAAATAACATAATATTTAGAAAATATTCAAATAGAAAATTAGTATTCAAATTTTTTTTTGTTTAGCAGCATTACGTACAAGAAAGAAAGAAAGTGAAATGTAAACTGCTAATGCTGAATTAGAAGTGAACAACTTTGAATCTGTTAAAGCATCTTGAATTCAAACTCCCACTTAGTATGTAATCAGTCACATTGCTCACAACATTGTTATTTCTATTCAGTGTCATTCAGGTGCTCTTTAACAGATGACATATAATATGGCTGGTTGATACTGTGTGTGCATGCATATGTGCGTGCGTGCGTGTGTGTGATTTGGATTTTTAACTTAGCTTTAACAATTTTTCAGTAATATTGCTAGGATGTCTGCAGTGTGGCGGTTTATTCTAACAGGAAAATTTGGTATTCACTTCAGCTCTAATATTGACTAAGAATATCTTTCTTTTGCAATAGGCCTGTACCACTACCTTTCGACAAATTTATTAGACTGGTGCCCTGGTCTAATAATGGGAAATATAATGCATTACTTTGCGAAAAATGATTTGCTACTCTACAATCAACACATAGCATGAATGAAATTTTCATGAGACCTTGCGTTTCTAAAAAGGTGTTATGATCAATACAAGATACTAATAAATATGGATTATCTATGAGGAAAAAAATAATAACAAGAGGCCCAAGTAGACCTAATATTATTCATTGGACTTGCATAACTTACACTGCTGACCATTTCACCTGGCTGGTTACTGTCAAATGGTTTGACACAACCCAATGTGTACTATCTCCTAACCTATATATCATGGCGATTACATTTCATTAAAGTTAAGAAACAAATTCTTTTCAAACGATGTGCTTAAACATTACAAGTCGGGATGATATTAGCAAATTTACCAAGTTGACTGAAATCAGATTAGAAAAAAAAGCAAGAAGCTCAATCATCTCAATTACAAAAGAACCTGCCCAAAACCATGACAAGAAAAAAGCATTTTATCAAGTTTGAATGAACTCCAATCAAAATTCAATGTTGTGAGCAGTAACTAGCCTGACCACTGGGTACATGATTCATACCTGTCATCGTTTCAAAAGCCAAGTACAGAGAGTGAATTAAAAAATAGTGATACTGGGACCTAAAATCAGGAGGTTTTTTACACTGCATTTTTTAAGCACTGGATTCATTAAGTATTGACTGATCTTCCAGGTCCAATATGCGTAAACTCTGCAGAAACTTTTACAGGTGGTGGTGGGGAAACATGTAGTGGTCAGCAATTAAATTTTAAGGATGCTGGCCTTTAATCACGGTTAAAGGTGAAATCGAGGGAGGGGGGAGAAGAGAATGCCCATGGGACATGCTGTTTCGCACTGTGATGCACCTTTTTTTCCCCCATGACATGTCCTCTTCTCATATTCTGGTCACCTGTGGCCAAACTGCATAAAAGTTAAAGGTTAGCCTTAAGTAAATAAGCAAGAAAGCCAGTGTGACTAATTAACAGTTAATCCTTATCATTGCATTTACCTTGTGAAAAGGATGGTCCCTCCAACATACTTTAAGAAACCATGTTCTACAGTGTGTGTATGTAAGCAGCAGCAATTGATTGGCAAATAAAATGATGCTTTACTTTGTTGTAACTTACAATGCCTTTGACTTCATTTTAACAGTTCAAATCTGCAGTAACAAGTTACTGTACATGTGGCAACTGTTATTCCCATGTATTTTATCCCAACTTATTTCCTTAGGGTCGACTCATAAGGCATGTAAAATTGTTTACTAAATATAATATTTATTCTGAATTAGCTCTTTTGGTGAACATATACCACATGGTATATTTCCTACTTTTAATTTAATCATGATAATTAAAGTTTATATATATGGTACAGGAATGCCAGTTGTTTAGCCTGGTGTATGTTTCTTTGGTGGGAATGAAGATGCTATTTTGCTTGTAGAGAAAAATACACAGCATTCACAGTGATCATGAATTGAAACTAATTGGTGACAATTTTATTGTTATAATTTATTTTTTGACTATAGCAATGTTGTAAGGGTTAAAAAAAATTCTGAAACTTATGTCAGTAATGTTTAAACTTAACATTCTATTTACTGAAGAAAAAAAAAACTTATGTATTGTGATATTAATTATTTCATCACAACAATATTCACAGGTGAAAAAAGAACATGGTTTCTGTGGATTGCATATGATGTACCTATTTATGTAGGATTTTTCGAAGAAATGAAAATCGACAGACATAATGTAATAATTCAGAGTTCTCTGCAAAATCTTGGGAGATCTTATGAGATTGGGAGCTAGGTATGGAACAACCCCAAAAATCAGGAGTATTTTTTCTCAAGGCATGAGAATTGACAGGTACAATGATTAGCTCACAAATATGTGTGTATCTTGCTCACAACCAAACTTACCCAACATCTTAATGGTATTATCAAATTTTATCAAAATCGGGATCAAAAATAGAACTGCCAGAGTACTGAACAAAGTTTCATCAAAATCCTATGATAAATCAAGTGGTAACAAGTTGCAGATGCAAGATTACCTCATAAATATGCATAGGTCTTACTGGTAATTTAACATTTAATATCTTGAGTTACCAAGTTTGATCAACGTTGGGTCATGAAAGTACCATCTCTCAAGCTGAGCCAAGCAGTTGCTAAAGCACCTTTTAAAATGAGTAAATCCAACTCACAACATGTAATAAAACTCACATTATGACAATATAAGCCTATTTATTAATACGCACAGGTCTCACTTATTACAGAACTCATCTGACAAATGGAAAATATATAAAGGATATTTGCTTGCATCAAGTGAATAATGGATATATTTCACTGAGTGAAATACTTTTTTCACCCCCCAAGATGAAATATGTTATTCACTTGAAACAAGCAAATTTTGTATTTATGGCTAGTAATACACAGAACTAACTGAAGTGGCAGATTTCTTATGGTATCTTAACTGATGTCAGCTTTTTATTTGTTATGTTCTGTTGTGTTTTGTGTATATTTCCTCAGAAAATATCCATAGTAACAATTCTCTTTCCTAACACATGGTAGAAAAGCATTAAAAAAAAATTAAAGAAAACATTTAGCAATTTGTGGGATTTAAACCTTGTAAATTTCACCATGACAGGTGGCCATGCTTACCAACAGACCAAGCAAATGCAACAAAATGCCATCGGGGGCCCCCAAGTGGCTGAGTGGTCTAAAGCACTCACCATTAGGGATCACTGCCGTCTCACCTCTGCCTGTGTGAGTTTGAGTCTTGGGCTCGGCCAATGTGGGTACGTGAGAAAGCTTGCCAGTAGCTTCTCATGGGTCAGTAGTTCTTTCCAGGGTTTTCCCAAGTTCTTCCTCCACCATTTATACTGGCCACCATGTATAGACTATCCTGTGCTGAAAAATGGCATTAAACCCTACAACAACAACAACAACAACAACAACAACAAAATGCCATCCAGACTGTAAAACATGTGAATTGTTAGTTTTTGGATACCAATGTAACCTTACCCAAAATGGTATTCTGAACATAAGTTTTTTTCTGTACACAATGTATTGTAATTTCTTTTTGCATCAAGTGTGCACTCATATTTAATTTGGAGTTTAACAATGCTAAACAGGAAAATATATACAGCAATTCCCAACACCAGCTCATGTTCAATGGTTGTTTTTTGGTATAAACATAAAGAATGCAGAAGAGTCTGATCTGAATCTTGAATAACACAAAGGAGCAAACAGTTAAGAAATTTATCAATATTATTATGTTTCTTTATAAAAAGGCAGAAAATCACCTTTATTAGTCCTTTCAAAACTTAATAGTTTGTACCATGTTACAATTTATTACTAATAAGCATGTATAAAAGAATAAACACATACAATCATCACTTATTTAAAAACCAAGCATATATACTTATTATTAACATTTTTACAGTATTTATTGAACAAGAGGCCCAAACACACCCGATATTGCTTCACCTGACTTACATAACAGATGATCATCTCACTATGCAGTCTTCTTTAGTATTTTAAGAATACATTCTATGCAAACTATCTCACAAAGTTTATATGATGTGAATTTTACATATTTTACTATATACTGATAACAAATTCTTGCTAACAATAAAGGCATAATTAATATGCAGACTATTGCTCATTAAACAAAGTCATCCATGACCTTGATGATAATAAACCCAGCAGATCAAAAATGGCTTCAGATGTGGTAACAAAGTCAGCCAAACAGACACAAGATCATCTCATTATTATGCATGGATTTCATTACTGAATTCATCTGAGGTCTTGATGACATAAGCATATATTCAAAGTCTAATCCAAAATGAACCAGAAATCAGGCCTCCAGAGTGGTAACTAGGTTACCCAATCAGGTGCAAGATTAATATGCATTGACCTTGCATGTTATTGAACATGTCCAAGCTTTTAATGATATAAACCCATTTTCCAAAATTTGACTGAAACAGATCAGATATATTTACATTAGAGTGGTATGAACCAACTGTTGACAGAAAGACAATGCATGACACATGACAGATGACATGCAACACATGATGGATGTGTGGCCATACCATAAAATCACACAACATTCTGGACAAGTGAGCTAAAAACTTACGGAAACACACTGGGAGCTGCTCATCTATCCGACTGTCACAATCATAATTTGCATCACATGTAAAGAGCCATAACACACATTTCTTCTCAGTGCCTCCACAGTCCAGGGACCTGTTGCCACACCTAGATGCAGGAGCTGTGATAAATTGAATGAAAGTTGATGCTTAAATGTTGCTTTTAATTATAAATGAAAATTATTAAAAGTATACATATTTATGAACATAATATCTGTGTGATATTGATGATATGAAATACTGAGATGAAAGAAAATATATACTAGATCAGAGGTTCTCAAACCGTGGTATGCAGACCACTGGTAGTCTGCAAGCTTAATTCAGGTGGTCCGCAGAATGGCTGCAATAGCTACCTTACAGTACAGTGAATATTAGAAAAGGTCATTAAGTAGTCCACTAAAACCCCCTGCAATGTTCAAGTGGTCTGCCAAAGAAAATGTTTGAGAACCACTGCACTAGGTAATAAGTCCTACAGTCAGATAATTGATAGTGAAAGAAATATTAATTTGAAGCCTACAGTACAGCTTTTATGTCACAACAAATTAATTTACTTCTGTCAGATGGATAAATGCTTTACTGTTCTAAGTTCAGCTGGCTACATGGCATGTGGCCTAAGAAGAGTTAAAAAAAGATCGTGTGTTATATTGTTTGTTGTATTATACTTGCAATGCAATGCAGCACTGAAACAGATCACCAAAACCATCCATTATTAACTGAAACAGATCATCCCCACAATTCATTATTACCTGAAATGGATTACTTAACAATTCATTATTACCTGCAATAAATCAATGAAATGATCCATTCTTACCTGAAATAAATCACCCCAATGATGAAAGAGATCACCTCAATGATCCATTCTCACCTGAAATAGATCACCCCAATGATCCATTCTTACTGAAATAGATCACTCTAATGGCACATTATTACCTGAAATAGACCACCCCAATGACCCGTTATTACCTGAAACAGATCACCCCAATGACCAATTATTATCTGAAATAGATCACCCCAACGACCCATTATTACCTGAAATAGATCACCCCAATGACCAATTATTACCTGAAATAGATCACCCCAATGACCCAATGTTACCTAAGAATGCAAGTCAGTAAAGTGTATCATTATAGACAAACTCACGTGGCACTGGACTCACTGGAGGCAATATGGAACAGCCATTTTCATCTGACCCATCTGCACAGTTTGGGACACCATTACATACATCATAAAGTGGAATACAGCCCTCTGATGTCATACAGCGAAACTGACCCATTGTGCACATTGAGTGAACTATAAAAGAAACAAAAACACTGTGAATGGCACATTATACACACACCCTGTGTTTAATAGTCCTCTATGTAGGTACTGGTAGAGTATGGTAGATGGGTCTCAAAGACCTGGAAATTTTGCCATGGCATGCAGTCTTTAACTGAATTACAGGTTTCTTTATGACCTTAACTGCATGTCATTCACAATATTAGGTCAAGGAACTTAATCTTGAACAATATTATTCTGCAAAAACAATAGTTCTTCTTTCACTCTCAGTCACTGTAACCTTGTCTTTGATCATTTTGAATCCCACATCAATAGTCTTTTCTTCTTACCCAATGTTTAAGTCATCAACAAACTATGGTGAAAGTATATGCAAAATAACTGAAATTTTTTTGCAGAAACCTTTTTTCTTCTTTCAATCACTGTGACACTGACATTTTGATTCAAACTAATAGACTTATTCTTTATCCCAAGCACAGGCCATCCACAAAATTTGGTCCAGGTCTGTGATGATGAACAAAAGTTATTGTGTGAAACTATTTCTTGTTCTTCAGTCAGTGACCGACTGCAGGCTCAAGGATGTAGGATAGGTCTGATATGAACTTATTCATGTTGTAAGATGCAACTAATGGAGTAAGGAGCCACAATGGAGGCAGGAGCCACAATGGAAGTAGCAGCCACAGTGATTTAGTGGTTAGTGTCCTGGACTCATGACCAAAATTTGAATCTTTCTAATGGATCAACCAGGATTGGCTACCATGGTGCATCCATGGGCAAATTTCTTTACTCCCACTAAATAATCTATCTCAGTGTTCCATGAAACACCAAACCAGACCATATCAGTCAGTTATCTTGACCATCGATCTAGTGACCTCAATATCAGTAAGATTTTTTATTATCCAAGTACAAGCCATCCAAGTTTAGTAACAATAGATAGTGGGGAAAATAAGTTACTGTACAGAAATCATTATTCTTCTTTCAGTCACAGTGATCTTGACCTTTGACAAGTTTGACTCAAAATCAATTGATTTATTGTTTACTTCAAATGCAAACCATCCACTAAGTTTGATAGCTGTATATGGTAGAGACTCAAGTTTCTGTGTGGAAACCATATTTCTTCTTTCAGTCACAATGAAATCGCTTAGCCCCAAATCCAAAGGTTGCTTCCTGCCACAGGTGCAAACTTTATACAAAGTTCGTAAATTCAGTCATAAATCTGATCTATGAGCACAGTTGTGGACTCTGGCACAGACATCTATCATGGGAATCTATTTGCCTGTTGTCAGTAAAATGATCCATGATGTACATCTTAACAGAATGTTATGTACCACATCTCCACGTCGCACTACAAATACATGAAAGTCATGCAATATCAGAAATATAATCCCTGAAAACTAAACATCACATGATAAGGCCTTGAAAACTGACTGAAATGTCCCATCACAAGGCCTTAAAAACTGACCAAAATGTCCTATCACAAGGCCATAAAACTGACCTAAATGTCTCATCACAAGGCCTTAAAACCGACCTAAATGTCCCATCACAAGGCCATAAAACTGAGCTTAATGTCTCATCACAAGGCCTTAAAACTGACCCAAATGTCCAATCACAAGGCCATAAAACTGACCTAAATGTTCCATCGCAAGGCCTTAAAACTGACCTAAATGTCTCGTCACAAGGCCATAAAACTGACCCAAATGTCCAATTACAAGGCCATAAAACTGACCTAAATGTCCAATCACAAGGCCATAAAAATGACCTAAATGTCCTATCACAAGGCCATAAAACTGACCTAAATGTCCCATCACAAGGCCTTAAAACTGACCTAAATGTCCATTCACATGGCCTTAAAACTGATCTAAATGGCCCAACATAAGGTCTTTAAAACTGACCTAAATGGCCCAACACAAGGTCTTAAAACTGACCTAATTGTCCAATCACAAGGCCTTAAAACTGACCTAAATGTCCCATCACAAGGCCTTAAAACTGACCTAAATCTGAAACAGAACCAGATTTAAGCACGAACATAATGAGAGAGGAAACACGTTATGTCACTACCACATTGGATATAAAAAATGTCACTAATCTTAAATAATGAAAAAGATTTAGTGTCCAATGGACCTAATATATATGTATGTAAGGATTTACTTGTACAATGGACCTAATATATATGTAAGGATTTGTACAATGGACCTAACATATACGTAAGGATTTACGTGTACAATGGACCTAATATATATGTACGTAAGCATTTACTTGTATAATGGACCTAATATATATGTATGTAAGGATTTACTTGTACAATGGACCTAATATATATGTATGTAAGGATTTACTTGTACAATGGACCTAATATACATGTACATAAGGATTTACTTGTACAATGGACCAAATATATATGAACTTAAGGATTTACTTGTACAATGGATCTAATATATATGTACATAAGGATTTACTTGACATGTATAATGGACCTAATATATCTGTATTTAAGGATTTATGTATACAATGGACCTAATATATATATATATAAGGATTTACGTATACAATGGACCTAATATATATATGTACGTAAGGATTTACTTGTACAATGGACCTAATATATATGTAAGGATTTACTTGTACAATGGACCTAATATATATGTATGTTGTTGTTGTTGTGGGGCTTAACGCCATTTTTCAGCACACGATAGGCTATACATGGCGGCCAGTATTAATGGTGGAGGAAGAAACCGGGAAATCCCCAGAAAGAACCACCAACCCACGAGAAGCTACTGGCAAGCATTCTCACATATCCACATCCGCCGAATCCTAGACTCGAACCCACGCAAACAGAGGTGAGATGGCAGTGATCCGTAACGGAGAGCGCTTTAGACCACTTGGCCACTCGTGGCCCCTATATATGTTTGTAAGGATCTACTTGTACAATGGACCTAATATATATGTATGGATTTACTTGTAGAAGCATATATCACCGCATTAGTACTGTATGCAGCATTCAAATCATATATGCTCCTGTGGCCTAAGTGGTTACAGCATCCGCCTCAGATGTGGGAGGTCGAAGGTTTGAACCCCAGCAGAGTCATACCAAATACTAACAAAACTGGCACTAGCAGCTGCCTCGCTTGGCTCTCAGCGTTAAGAGGATAGTGTTAGGACTGGTCAGCCTGGTGTCAGAATAATGTGACTGGGTGGGACATGATTTTACATGTCCAAGGCATGATGCCCCAGTGTTAGACGTCACTATAAACTACCACACTGAAGACATCGTAATGATGTGACTGAAAATTTTTTTAAGCTACATTAAAACTCCAAATCACACACTCATACACAAGATTTGTCTTACTTACTAGTGCAGTTATTTTCATCCTCGCCATACTGGCAGTCCTTATTGCCATCACATACCCACTGCTGTGGAATGCACTGCAATTTACATGTAAATTGGTTCTCACCACATCTGAATGGCCTGAGAGTTGTGGTACCTGCTCAAATAAGAAGATGAAATATACATTTGTATCATGCATTATCATTGAATGAAGATCATAATTTGAGGCGACAAAATCTACTTCATGTTACAAGTAACTTCATTGTGATATTATAATGATCTTCAGAGATGCGCCAGGGTTTTACCTAAAGGGCAGAGCTCCCCCCCCTTGTCACAAAAATAAGGCAGAGTTGAAGAGAAAGGAGGAAAAGAGGAAACAGTAATAGTTCAATATTTACCTATTAACACATCAATATCCATCTCTCTTTCTTCCTGCTCTATTCTGTTAGAACTCTAATGAAATCAAAATATTTTAAAGATGTTGCTTTCAACATTAATAAGCATTAATCAGTTGATCGTTTCTGAATTTAATCTGTGCCTTATCTGTGTATGAATACTTCAATGTGCTGGGATCCTCATTCAGTCTGCAGTCTCAAGGGCCATATATATATACATAGCTAGCTCAGCCAGCTTGTACAAATTGAGAAATTGTTTACTGTAATGTACAATTTTCCACAGCTCAACTCGTACTGTCTTTTGGGTACTTCTGCTCCAAAATAAGATTTTTCACTAAAACATAACCTCTGCCAAAATTTCACTTTCTTCAATCTGTGCTTTGCTGACAATCATGCCAGATTTCTTATCTGCTTCATAATGGTATAATGGTTTGTAGTCCCTCAATGGCATAGTGTCCTTTTTGAGACAAATGTTTTAATCAAATAAATAACTTTACTTTTTAATTTCAATTTATCTTAAAATTTATAGGGCTATATAGTTTTGTAGCACAATATCCTGCAGTGCTAAATTGTTTAAAATAAATGAAAACTGCACTATACATTTAAACTGTCTGTATTTTAATTAGGCTTGGCATTCTACCTTATATATATTTAATTTTGAAATACTGCTGAAAGAAGACTTGACCTGCATGCTGTCTGTTGATGTCCATCCAACATCAATTTCAGGTTCAGAATCACTTTCTGGTAACACTTTCCCAGCGTCAATAATCTGGTAAAGTTCATAACTTTAAAACTCACTCTTATTATCACTATCATCAACCATTATTTGCTGAATGAAATCGTCATCTAAGATGAACCACGTTGGGTATCCGCCATTTTGGTGTTCTAGGTAGCCCATATTTTAAACAAACATTTGTAAAACTTCCTTGATGTAAGGTTCACACTATGGCTTCCTGGGCCCAATGTGCCAATCAAATTTAGTTTAACAATCATTCATGTCAAGCCTGAATGTTTGGTCAAAGGGTGCAGTTATGATCTAAACTAACAAAGCAGAACCCATTTTGTTATTACACTTACCATAATTGTGACAACCAACCTTTTGACCCAAGAATCTATAGGTTTCTTTATTACCCAAAGTGCAAGTCATCAATAAAGTCTGGTTAAAGAACTGATTTTGCAAAATCCATTTTTTGTTCCGTCAAAGTGACCTTGACATATGACCCCTTTTACCCGCCCCATCAATATGGTTTCTCCTTACCACAAGTGCAAGCCAACCACATAGTTTTGTCCATGTCTGTGATGTAGAACTAATGTTATTATTCTAAATAAGTAACATAAGAACAACATAATGACAAACTGACTGTGACCTTCCCCCATGATCAAAAGGACAACAACCATTGTTGTAGAAAAAAAATTTCTGGCTTCATCCCATGTATGAATAAATGTCTTCCAGGGGTTTAAGATATATAGAACAATAAAAAAAAAATTCAAAAATAAAACCTCAACAAAAGTTTTGTCTATTACCATTAACCTTGACTCCAAAGTTAAAGGAGCACATAAGCATGTCACTGAATAAACATAATCAGCTCCGTAATGAGTCATGCCAAGTATGATGAGAATCTATCAAGGAATTTAGGAAACAGTCAAATCAATCATAAGCAGTCACCAATGGGTAAAGACCAAACTGATCTTTGTGCACAGTGACCACTGAATACAGGTTGACCTCTCAAACCTGGTTCTTAAACAAATACCAAGCACCAAATACAATTATGCTTATTATTACACATATTATTACACTTATTATTATTATTATTATTATTATTATTATTATTATTATTATTATTTCAGGCAGTTGGAAAAGGGTTTAAATCATTGATTTCTTAAAGTTTTCCATCTGTATTTCAAGTAGAAAGTTTTTTGTTTACGTAAGGAGACTGCAAGCTCAGTTGCATGTATATTACAGATGAAGTCAGCTGTTTCAGAAGTAATGGACCTACACCAAATACAGAAAGGATTTAAGTAAAACCTGTAACTATTGATTATGATACAGCTGCTACTGCCACTGCCCCAGAAAAGTAACTAATGTGTCTTACTTCCCACTAATAATATGAACTTCACAAAAAGGTCATAATTGGTGTGAAATGAGATGAAATGGAAATAGTGTGGTTGGGGTGAAATGGCGTAATGTGACATAGGCTAGATCATGAAAACTGTGGAATAGCTGAAAAGAAGTGGTGCTGAATGAGTTGAAGTAGTAGTGGTGTGGAATGGAATGGAGTCAAGCAGTGTAAATATATGCCAGAGTGGGACTACTTTGTGAGGGGATGAAGGGGAATACTCTGGAATGGGGTGGACTGGAGTGGGAGTTAAGGTGAACAATATGAGCTATTTTAACCTCTATTGTAACAGTCTCTCTCATCACTTCCATCTTCACAGTCCATTAATCCATCACATCTGTCTGCCATGGAGACGCACTGCCCAGTTCCACAGTGGAATTCTGTACTTCTACAGCCAGCAGGTGTTGTCAAATTAAATCCTAATTAAACAAATTTTAAGTATGTGAATTAGTTGGAATCAAAATAACAGAAATAATTTTTAAGGAATAGCCATAAACAAGATCTTATTTATACTTTATTACACAAAGTAGCATCTTAATGTAAACTTAATATCATTACTTCTTCAAATTTCTTTCAAATCAAACAAATAACACAAAATAACATTTATGGTGCTTACTTAGGCTACAGCTAAAAACAACTTTTGAGATGAAATACCTGCATGATACAGTTACAGTGCTGTTTTAAAAATATTTTTTTTTCTTCAAATTACAAAGAAAAGAAATGTGATTAAAATAAAAAAACTATGTGCCTGTTTCATAGTTGTTTTGAAAACTCAAACAGGGCAAGAGATTAGACAATATTCAGTTACATGGATATCAAACTTCTGGAACTCTTCTTCTTCAGAACCTTCTATACAAATCTGCGAATATTCATCCAAGAGAGTCTGAGGCACCATGGACGCTAATTTTACACCTAATGCATAAGCATCATCAATCCATGTCTTACGTCAACCACCCACCTCTTCTATCATCCCTCCTGTGACATTTGAAGACATTTAGTAACTTGTCACCACAATGAAGGATCTTCTCACACTCAAAGGCTGTATTTAAACATTTGCCCTGTATGCTTGGTTATCATGGGTAAGTGTGCATAGAGGTGGACTGGGTAGGTATATACTAATGGATGTAGTAAGAGAGACCAAAAAAGGAAATACATAGTTCAGACTTCATTTTCCAAACCTTAATTATCTCAATTCTCATTTCATCAAATCAAATGCCTTTTCCCAGAAACGTGTTTAATATAATAAATACAGAAACTGTCAGAAATTTACATTATTGAAATGATTTTCATGCCCCCAGTTTTGGTAAGTCAGCTTTTATTGTACCAATACTAACTAGATGACTTTCATATCCTGGCAATTAAGGTTCTATTGTATCAGTACTTACTACAAGACTTTTCATGTCCCCAGTTTAGTAATTCAGGAGATATTGTACTAATACTAACATGATGACTTTCATGTCCCCAGCTTGGTAATTAAGATTTTATTGTACCAATACTAACTAGATGATTTTCATGCCCCCAGTTTGGCAAGCCAGGTGATATCATACCAATACTAACAAGATGACTTTCATCTCCCTGGTTTGGTAATTAAAATTATATTGTATTAATACTAACTACATGACTTTCATGTCCCTAGTATGGTAATTAAGGTTATATTGTATTAATACTAACTAGATGACTTCCATGTCCCCAGTTTCATAATCAAGTTTTATTTTACAAATACTCACTAGATGACTTTCATGTCCCTAGTTTGGTAATTAAGGTTCTATTGTACTAATACTAAATAGGTGACTCTCATGTCCCCAGTTTGGTAATTAAGGTTCTATTGTATTAATACTAACTAGGTGGACAATTAGCCTCTTCATCTGAGTAATCCCCACAGTCATTGATCCCATCACACTTAGCTGTCCACCAAACGCATCTTCCATTACGACACTGGAACTGCCAGAAATGGCACCCAAATGGAGCTTGGGTTGAAGTTGTTACATACCGGGTGGATGCTGTAAATAAAAGAAAGGTAATGACTATGGTCTTATCAGTATTATGGTACATCTTTACAACTTTCTATTTGTACAGTATTTTGTACAGTTAATGGACATTAATTGCTCAATAACAGCTACAATTATATTAATTTATTTTGTTTTACTTTATTTTCCTTATTCAAAATAAAAATCCAACATTTTGATACACATAACAATTGGAAACTTTTTATCTTTAATTTGTTGGGTCATATGAACCACTTTGCTTCCAATGCTAGGAAAATAATACAGTGAAAAATAACTATAAGGACAGTCAAGGGGGATAACTAATTTGTCCTTATGGACACATTTCATTCATAATAAGTCATAAAACTATAAGGGCAGTCATGGGGGATAACTAATTTGTCCTTATGGACATGTTCCATTCATAATAAGTCATCATATGTAATTTCATATCTTTGCATCTATATATATGTACAAGTTCATATCTAATTTCATATCATTGCAACAACACACACACACACACACACACACACACGCACGCACGCACGCACGCACGCACGCACGCACACACACACACGTTACTATGTAATTTCATATCTTTGCATCTACAGATATGTACATGTTCCAATGTAAGTTATTATTTGCAACAATAGTCAGTAGACTTTTAAATCAAACTAATGTAGTACAAAGACAAGATATGATCATTTCTTCCTTTTAACTGTCAAGTGTTGAAACCATCTCTAATATTCTTCAGCGATAGCAAGATTTTAAATTAGCTGCTGTGGTACAAATGCTGGCTTGGCAGCACTTTGATTTAAGATCAAATCAGTAGAAGTCTTCTGGTGAAATGCCAATGTCGATGTGACTTTTCTGTTCAGTAAGAGTTGTGATAACAAGATTTTTACGATGGTTGCCATGGTGACCATGCTAGATGTCAGTTTGGCACCATTTTTATTTAGGACGAACTAGACATCATAACAAGTCTCATAGCAAAATTCATATGCTGATATGACTATCCATTCAAAAGGAGTAGTGATAATAAGATTTTGACGGAGGCCACGGTGTGGAAATCATACTAGAAACTGGATTGGAACCATTTTCATTAATGACCAATGAATAATTATAAGAAGTTTTTTTGTGAAAACACAATGGATCCAACAGCAGTGTTTAAAAGATTTTCACGGTGTTGATGTGGTAGCCATACTGGACCTCAGTTCAGCACTATTTTCATTCTGGTCCAACTAGACAGCATAAAAGGTCTTTCAGAAAATACCCCTTGTTGATTTGGCCATCTCTTCAGGACAAGTAGTGATATCAAGGTTTTCATGATGGCTACTGTGGGGACCATATTGGTTGTTTGATCATTACCATTTTCATTAGGACCAACAAGAAATAATAAGAAGACTTTTTGTGAAAAGCCCATGTTGATAAGATTGTCCATGCAGGAGGAATAGCGAAAGCAAGATGGCCACTGTGCAGCAGCCATACTGGATACCAGATTGGCACCATTTTCATATTTATGACCATCTAATCATGATGTTAATTCTCTTAGTGAAAATCCCATTTTGATATGACCATCCATTAAAACGGAGTAGTGATAACAAGAATTTTCTAGATGGAAACCATGGCAGCCATACTGGACATCAGTTCAGCACCAATTTCATTCAGGAACAACAGAACATCTTAGGAAGTCTTTATGTGAAAACACCATACTGACGTGACCATCCCTTCTGGACAAGTAGTAACAACTAGATTTTCAAGATGGCCACTGTGGCAGCCCTACTGGATGTTTGAGCAGTGCCATTTTCATTTAGGACCAACAAGACCATGGAATAAATGTGTGTGTGTGTGTGTGTGAAAAGTGTCAAGACAATGCTCCAGGTAGTTTGGGAGGAGCAATGATAAACTGGTGTTTATGGACAGATGACGGACAAAAGACAATCATATAGGCTCCTCTGGTCTATCAGCAAAGTTGTATTTAAAAAAGTCCCAAGAGATGCTACATGTAAACAATTGAAGAAGTGAGACATGTAAAGAAGACTGGATGCATTTCAGAACCAGCAAGATGAGTCATGTAGATCTCAATAGCTTCCAAGGCATGATCCAGGAGCTAAGTCCCTGGATGGTCTGGATGGATGCCAAGGACAATATAAGTTGCATGTATTAGGTCGGACCTTTAACTTCTAGAACAGTGATTACAGGATGGAGATCTCAACAGTTTTGAAGTTATGATCCTGGGGCTGGGAATGCACCCAAAGTCACTGTCAGCTGCATGTATAACTTTGTCTTTTTATTACCACTAAGTATGGTTCGAGTTTCAGGTTCAGCCAAAGTGGGTATGTGAGAAAGCTTGCCAGTAGCTTCTCGGGGGTCGGTGGTTTTTTCCAGGGTTTCCCCAGGTTCTTCCTCCACCATTTATACTGGCTACCATATATAGCCTATCTTGTGTTGAAAAATGGCATTAAACCCTACAACAATAACCAATAAGTATACCGGGTGGTGTTCTCAAGAGAGTGTATGTTACGTCCCAGGAGCTAAGCTCTTGGGAGTAGATTAGAACCTCCGATATCACCCTGGGTGATGTCATTTTTCATTTAATGAAGACAACTATGAACACCACCAAAATTAAACACTTTTAATATTTTAATATCAATCGAATATTTGATGTCATATGTGCACAAGTCTTAATAAGCGAAACCCATCTGAGTCAAAACTTGCAAACAATATCCAGTTTAGCTTGTCACTATGTATGCTCATTGTCTTATTACCAACTAACTTGTTACTTAAATCAGTCTCAGACATGCATTTTAAGTCAGTCTCAATCATGTATCTTAAATCAATCTCAAACATGCATCTCAAGTCAGTCTCAATTATGTATCTTAAATCAATTTAAACTTGCATATTAAACCAGTCTCAATCATGCATCTTAAATTGGTCTCAAACATGTATCTTACATATACTTAGTTATTTCAACTAAGTATACTGAGTCAGTGAATGAACCTTCTCAGCGGAGAGCTTCCAACACATAAAAAAACCTAACTTTTCTATCACCTATGTGCGGACCATGAAATGGGTGATTTTACCATACCTGCATTTGCATGAGAACAATTTCACTCCCTGTAAGGAGTGAAAAATTGTCTAAGTATTCTGAAGAAAAAAAATTATCCCAGATTATAAATGCAGCCATCTAAACATGGAATTTTTGTGGCAGCCACAAATGAAGGTTCTTGATTTTTAATCCTTTCACGAAATGCATTCAATCTTCATTTCATTTTTTTTGTCTGCCATTTATCCTTCGGCATTCAGCAATTAAATCTCCATTTCTGTTGCACTGCTTTCTTTCTGCATTTGGTGTTCTTTCTGCATTTTATTTGTGTTCATTCTGCACTTCATTTGTATCCATTCTGCATTACATTTGTGTTCATTCTGCATTTCATTTGTATTCATTCTGCATTTTAGTACTTTCATACTGCATTTCATTTGTTCATTCTGCATTTTAGTTACTTTCATACTGCATTTGTGTTCATTCTGTATTTCATTTGTATTCATTGTGCATTTCATTTGTATTCATTCTGTATTTCATTTGCATCCATTCTGTATATAATTTGTATTCATTGTGCATTTCATTTGTATCTATTCTGTATTTCATTGGTATTGATTCTGCATTTTATTTATTCATTCTGCATTTCATTTGTATTCATTCTGTATTTCATTTGTATTCATTCTGTATTTAATTTGTATTCATTGTGCATTTCATTTGTATCCATTCTGTATTTCATTGGTATTCATTTTGCATTTTAGTTACTTTCATACTGCATTTCATTTGTATCCATTCTGTATTTCGTTTGTATTCATCCTGTATTTGTGTTTATCTGGATTTAATGTTCTTTTTGCATTTTATTTGCATTCTGTCTGTATTTCATTTGTGTTCTTTCTGCATTTCATCTGCATTCTTTTTGCATTTGTGCTCATTCTGCATTTCATTTATGTTTTTTCTGTATTTTACTGGTGTTCATTCTGCATTGGTGTTCATTCTGCACTTCATGTTTCTTTCTGCATTTGTGTTCTTTCTGAATTTCATTTGTGTTCATTCCACATTTCATTCATCTTCATTCTGCATTCCATTTGCTTTCACTGGTAAAATTTCCCATTTGTTGTTCAATACACATGTAAAGGACTTATTAGGATGATCATCACAAATTGTACCTGAATAATATGTCCGTTTTTACATGCACAGTGAATCAGTTGTTGTGTCCAATACGGAATATGTATAAAGAGCACACTATACTTTTGCAAGGATAACATAAATATGTGCATCTGAGAAAATCCACAAACCTAACACTGCACATATATAAGCTATATATGGGTTGAAAATCCATATGCCAAGCTCGAAATGGGAAGTGAAATTCTCTGGCAGTCATCTTATCAAGAGAATCAATAGTGTAAGGTGGTGTTTACCACCAGTCACTGTGTTGGCTGACTGCCCATTCGACTGACAGACACTGTGTTGGCTGACTGCCCATAAGATTAACATACACTGCGTTGGCTGACTACCCATAAGACCAACAGACACTGTGTTTGCTGACTGCCCATAAGCCCAACAGACACTGTTTTGACAGACTACCCATTAGACCAACAGTCAATGTGTTGGCTGACTGCACATTAGACCAACAGTCAATGTGTTGGCTGACTGCACATCAGACTAATCATAACAACAGACACAGCTATCATGCAATTCTGAATATGTTTAATGAAGTCTTCTCACCATCAAAATTCATTTGTGAATCCAGTGAAGCTAAGTAGTTGTAACGGTTTAATTAGGTCTGGTAGTCATTTTTGGCCGCAGCCACAGGACCTACTAGATTTAGAAACAAACAAAAGAAAGCTGAAAGCATGCCAGCCAATAGCTTCTATGATGTCTCAGATCAAAACACTGTGCTCGAATTTGAGGCTTGCAGAGATTGTTCTAATTTCATGAGGTGAAATGCTTATGTGGAGGCTTTGGTCTTTTGTGATTGAGTCATGAGAATCACTGAAACATCTGATCTGAACTATGATAATTTGGGTTGACTGAAAAGGCATGTAACTCACCCAGAAAGCTAAAAATCTCCATTGCCCATTTGTCAATGTGCAACTGTATCTTCTGCTGAATAAACTGGTCCTTCTCCCAATCTGATGGCACCTTCATTAAAAGGGGAGATGAAGAAAGAGGAGAGGTTGGAGAAATGAATTCAAAAAGCCCCCAAATTGGCTTGGGTCACCAATCTGTTGTGCAGGAATAGATTGATCCAATTTGACTGAAACTGCAGAAGTCTGGTGCTCACATGAAAGCTCTCTACAGGGTGGTAGGGGTGGTAAGTCAGGATCGGGACGCAGGAGGCTTGGGGATAGAGAAACTTAGTTCCTTAACTACCTTGTAAAATTGCATCCTAGACTGATTTTGGCTGTTGTCTGCTGGCATAAGGTTGAGATTTGAATGACCCTTGGGGTGCAAAAAGATCCCTTTTACCTGACTTGCCTGTCATCTCTCCACTGCGGCAGGGATGGTAGGTTCTTAAAGAAGGATGAAGCGGCCTGTTGGGGAAGCAGTTCCTGAGTTGCCTGTCTCTGAACATCTTCAATTTTGCCCCCAAACAGCAATGGTGAGACATTCTTAAAACCAGGGTCTGATGTTGTTTTAGTGCAATGGCAAGTAAACATGCATCACGACATATCATGAAGACTGGCAGAGGCTGTCAACACAGTAGCCATAGTATGATGAGCTGCTCTGTTAATCATCGAAGCGATTTGGGCCCCTGACTCCCAGTCATGTTGGTTGGCCGATTCTTCCACCACTGAAAATCTCTAATGATGCAAAATCAAGCACTGCAGCAACATTTTGAACTAGCTATGATGTGGCAAGAAATACATTCTTGTCCACCTTAAAAAATGGTGAGGCAGACATGTTGTGTTAACTTCCGTAACAGTCTTTTTTTCCCAATCTGGGAGTTCAGTATGGTAGGCAGTGAAATGTGTCCTGTACCAGCATGACAAAAACTGGCTGGAACCTGGTTTTCCCAAATGAACACTTTAGCATTTCACAGGACACAAGATATGTTGGGAATGTCACAGTTGATTGTTAATCTCATTGAGTTTTGCTGACTGGAAATGAAGTACTTTTCCTCATCATTGATGCTTTAACTTTATAGTCATGCCTGGCGGGTGGGGGTGGGGGTGGAGGACATTCCAAAGCTGGCACCATCAGGTATATTTCTTTGATGGCAGCCTAAAGTTAAGTTCTGTCCTCCACTGTAAGATTGAAGAAGGGCTGTTGCTCAGAAGCATCTTTATGATCATTGTGTGAACACTCTTGGTCCTTGTCTGCTTCCATTTCAGGATAAACCATGCCACGGTGAAACAATGATGCAATATCAACGTCCCTAAATAAACCACTGATGATACTCCACAAGGCAGTGAAAATAAGAAAATGCTGGCTCTACCAGGAGACTTTGTTGCACCTGGGCAGACAGCTGGTTTGCCAGGATAAGGTCAGCCCAAGTGTCCAACATGCAGAAGCCATACTGGTCAGTTTGGGTACCAGTCATGCCTGAAAAATGACTGGAAAGATGGATCTTCCACTGTTGTCCTTGTCCCAATCTGAGTGGTTGACCAGCTTGGCTATATGGATGGACCTTACACGAAGATTCTGATCCTTACGAATGTCAGACTAAATGGACATATCAATCACTAGGACCCCTGTAATCAGTTTGGGTTAGGATGGCTTGACTGGCTCAATGAACAGTACAGTTCCAGACGGCAAGATGGTACTACATGCTGGATGCAATGGATCCTAAAAATAATCCATGCACCATATCTTACAGGCCCTAAGACCAAACTCAGATTTGCTGGGGGACTTACACCTACTGGGCTGCCTAAAAATGGGGAGAACAATCTCTTGCTTATAAAAATTATCTGTGAAAGATGGAAAGAGAAATAAAATTAGGCCTGAAGTATAGAACTGCATCAGTGTCTCAGGTACCAGTCAATGCATATGTTGCTGAAAGGCCGGCATATCCAACCGTGACAGCAACATTTCTGCATTTGTCTCCCTCAAATCAGATGATGTCATAGTGGTGGAAGGCACTGTCTTTCTGATTTGGGGGGAACCCCAATAGCATCCCCCAAGAACTCACAACCGATTCTGTATTCGGATGTATACTCAGTATATCCAAACTGGTCATGCGTTCTTTTCCCCTCTTCTTTTTGCCTTTTGCTGATTTTTGCAGAATGGCTGACCAGGTGTCCTTGGACCACAAATTTCACATGCTACAAAGGGAAGAAGAGGTACATTTTATACACACCAGGCAGAAGTCATGCATGTCTTCCCTTGCTTTGTATTTCTTCCATTTATGAAATCAGAAGACATGTTAAGGAAACAGAAACAATAAACTAACATGTTCATGTTTTAATAATTTGTTAAATAATTCATAAAATAACACCCTATTAAAGCAAGTATGCAACTAAAGACAGCATGTACAACACTTGAAAGTCAAAATGCATCAACAATTGTGTCTTGTACCATGCAGTTTAAGAACAAGTCCAAGAAAATAATAGATTTCACAAAATCTCCTCCAAAATCAAAAATATTATATATCACCTGATTATGAGTCAATATTAGTCAAAATAAATCCAAAACATTTAGTGAATGATCTGAATTTCACACAAACATGCATTAACATGAGGCTCATTCCATGTGACGGTGTGTATGGAAATGAAGCTAAATTATTAGCGATGCCTAGCAGTGGCAAGGGGAGGTAATGGAGAAGACTTGCTGCCCTTTGTCTACATGATATGGACAGGAAAAAAAATTAATTTTCATCTTTTAGTAAGGCTGGATTTAGATGTTAATCAGGGAAAGTATCTGAAGCAGAATTTTATTGCTTTACCATCAATGGCATAGACGTTCTAGACTTACTTGTACTTGTGCAATTCTGCTCATCTGTTCCATCTCCACAATCATTGTCCCCATCACACCGCCAGCTTAAGTAAACACAGTTGCCATTTGCACACCGCAACTTCCATGATGGACATGTATGGTTACAGTTCTGCTCATCACTTCCATCTGGGCAGTTTTGGTTGCCATCACACATACGCTCAGCAGAAATGCAGGCACCAGTACGACATCTAAATGATCCCTCCTCACAAACAGTCCCTAACATGAAAGTATAAAGATTCCTTTATTTAACCCTAGTACAACCAAGAGAAACAAAAGGTCAGGAGTCTCATTTACAAAATATTGGTTTTAATTGTTTTACATGTTGCTGTTGTCATTGCTAATGATGATGATAATAACATAGGCTTCATAATGTGTCACAAATCTTGGCTGCAGATTTACTTAACTATTCTCAATTATTAATGGAGATAATGTTATGTATTGTTACTCCTACAACACATATTTGAAATCTACAAATTTAACTTTGTACTCTTATGTTTACATGTTTCAGATGTATAGCTTTATCAATGTTGTTCACTCCAAGCCAAATGCAGGAGATCAATCTAACAGCTACTAATCTACATTAATTGTACATGTAGACAAAGAGCTCCATGGGCCACATCATCAGCAATCCATTTGTAATCAGTTCTGTTACCACTGATGAATGGAGTATAGCAGGAACTCATTACACATTTCTTTCCAACAATGCCTTGGCAAATGACACCGATTTTTTCTAGTAAAATATATTTCTTCAATAATACTTAGCCAGTCATAATACCTTAGGAGAACTACTGCTACCTCACAAATCCAGCCATCCCAGACTAAAACTTTTAGCTAAAATGCTAAAAGTTATCTGCCCATCAAGGTGGCAATTAGAGTAATCTCCCCTTGATACTGGAATTGGTATTGAATCATCAGTTACTTTTGGAGCAGAAGGCATGCTCTCTATAGGATGTAACTGCAGGGAGGCTGCAAGGGTGAATGTGTATTATGATTAGGTAAGTATTCATGAAGAAACATATTTTACTAGAAAAAGTTGGTTTCTTCTTCAAAATATGTTACCCAATCATAATACCTTTGAAGAGTATGTAAGAGATGGAGGGAGGTACATCCCCTTACTTCACCAAGGTGGGAAGATAATGTTTAGCATTTTAGCTAAAGTGTTTTTGCAGGGAGGTCTGGATTTGTGAGGTAGTAGTAGTTCTCCTAAGGTATTATGGGTAATGTATCTGAAGAAGAAATAACTCTCCAAAATTAAAACAAAATATTAACAAAAGAAAAGAAAATGGACTAGAGTAACTTTTATAAATCTGTCAATGAAATGCCTTTTGTACACTGTATATACACAGCAGAACATAAGATATGTACGTATTCTGTTCCTAATTTTTCATTAGGGTCCAATGTTGAATTGTCTTGGTTGGAGGTAACAGGACATTTTCTGTCAGGACCAAGAAAGTCATATCAATGATTGATGTTTATATCTGCACTTTTGTGGAAATATTGTGATAGATCAAGTCCATCTGTGCATCTGTAATTGTACATCTATCTGATAGCGAGTGGATAAATGTGCTGATATTTGCATGTTGCTGGGAGATAGAGTGGATAAATGTGCCAATATCTGCATGTTGCTGGAGGATAGAGAGGGGATAAATGTGCCAATATTTGCATGTCACTGGGGGATAGAGAGTGAATAAATGTGCCAATATTTACATGTCGCTGGGGGATAGAGGGGGGATCAATATGCCGATATTTGCATGTGGCTGGGAGATAGAGGGTGGATATGTGTCAACATCTGCCACTGCTTCCATCACTTGCTCGCATAAACGAGGTATTATTGAAATTGTGCAGAAATGATTTCATTACAGGCTGATAAACAACAGCAAAAAAGACGAGTGTTTCAATACAGGCTGAAAAAACAATGGCAAAAAAGATGAGTGTGTCAATACAGGCTGAAAAAACAATGGCAAAAAAGATGAGCATCATAAAACAAGATATAGGCACAAACAACTTATTTTGGCCAAATTACTATACTTTTGTGGTTAGAGCACCAAAACCAGCTTACATCCTATGAACATCAATCCAAGAGGAAACTTTTAAAATGATGAAACTGATGCGCTGTTTGGCTCATTTTTAAGAGACATTCCGTTGTCAGTGCCCACTATAAAAATCCCATCTGGCAAGATCTCCTCATTTACATCCTGTAGTATCCGTGTGGTGAATGAAAATAAATAAGGTTCAAGACAACTAATATAATACAATATGCAAGCTACTTCTGAAAAATGACGTTTTTTTTTTTTGGCTAATTTTATTTTCAGCCAATCATCTATCATCAATATTTGAAATACGGTACTTAACACCACACACAGGCTGTTTCCATAGCTCAGAAAATAATTAACTGCCTGTGACCATATCCTTTAGCAACCAAAACAGAAGAGTATGATTAAGTACGAAGCTCCTACCATTGTTTGTACAATTCTTCTCATCTGAAAAGTCTCTGCAATCATTATCAAGATCACATCTCCATGTTGCATTGATGCAGCGTCCATTATCACATCTAAACTGGTTGATACTGCAGTTTGGATATGCTGAAATAACAACAAAAATAATTCTAAATGTATCTATAATCAACTAGTATATTTTTATGCTTCCAACTTAAATCTGTGACATTCTACAGAATTCAGGAATCAATTTAACGAGAAATATTTTAGGTATATTTGTATTCATATAATAATGTGCTGAATAGACTGTCATGCCACTGTTGAGGTTTTCCTTTTTTCAAACACATTTTTAAACTTTTGTCTGGATTGGGGGCATAATTTTGAAAATACAAATTTAATTTTGGTTACAATGATTTTTCTGGCACTGGCATTAACAATTATAAGGTTTTGTGTTCAAGTTTTTTAAAGTTAGATAATATACATCATAGGGTAATTTATATATTAGACAGAATGCTCATTCTGTGACAATTTACATATAAAACAAAATGCTCATTCTATAACAATTTACATATGAGACAGAATGCTCATTCTGTGACAATTTACATAAGAGACACAATACTCATTCTATAACAATTTACATATGAGACAGAATGCTCATTCTATAACAATTTACATAAGAGACAGAATGCTCATTCTATAACAATTTACATATGAGACAGAATGCTCATTCTATAACAATTTACATAAGAGAAAGAATGCTCATTCTATAACAATTTACCTACAAGACAGAATGCTCATTCTATAACAATTTATATATGAGACAAAATGCTCATTCTATAACAATTTACATAAAAGACAGAATGCTTGTTCTGTAACAATTTACATATGAGACAGAATGCTCATCTATGACAACTTATATGCAAGATACAATGTTATTCCTAGGATATGCAGTATTCATCCTAGGAGAGTTTATATTGAGCAACAGTATTCATCCTAGGACAGTTTATATTGAGTAACAGTATTCATCCTAGGACAGTTTATATTGAGTAACAGTATTCATCCGAGGACAGTTTATACTGAGTAACAGTATTCATCCTAGGACAGTTTATACTAAGTAACAGTATTCATCCTAGGACAGTTTATACTGAGTAACAGTATTCATCCTAGGACAGTTTATATTGAGTAACAGTGTTCATCCTAGGACAGTTTATATTGAGTAACAGTATTCATCCAAGTGCTGTTAGGTCACAAAAACCCCAAGTCCAAAATGTTCAAGAAGTGTAAAGAAATTAACATCAAAAAATTGTTGAGATGGCCTGAAAAATCTACATACAACCATGATAAAGTGTCTAAAATCTCACAACTATAAATTAAATACTTTCTGTGCTATGGCATTAAAATGGATTCAGGACATATGCATGGACATACAGACACATGGATGTACAGATGGTGGCAAAATATAACCCCTTCTTCTAAAACAACAGACATACATGAATATCTTGCTATCTGCAAATCCTGATACGACTGATAAAACTTACCACATCCTATCTCATCCGAGTTGTCATGGCAATCGTTATCAAAATCACAGTGCCAGCGATTGGGTATACATCGGCCACTGTCACACTGAAACTCATCCATTGAGCAAGCCTTGTAAGCTAAAATAAATGTAAAGAAGAATATTGTGAATTCATTTGTTTTTGTGATATTGGAAAATATAACATTTTTGGGGATACAACTAATTTTAATTATCTAATACTTGGTATTTTTACACTGCTTTCACTTTTCCTGGCACCAGACTCCAGTCTAATGTGAATTTCTTCCTCCAATTAGTAATCAGAGGCTAGAGGCCTAGAAGATAAAATAAACACTTACCTCAATCTGATGCCTTAGTCACTTCCATCATTTAGAATAACATCCTTATCTGACATGGACTATGACTGAAAGCACATCACAGCAGGACTGGGGTTGGGAATTTGTTAATAATAACAGGAAAGTATTATATAATTAATTAGTTTTACCCTCCCACCATACAAAACTACATTTTAATAGCAGTAACACATTAATTATTAATATCATGCTGCTCATTTTGTCAAGCCCATAGAGAGGCTGATGTCCCCGTGACCACCTGTCAGAGTCAACATACCAACTGCAGGGTGCTCTAATGCAGACATGAGGATGGCTTTTTGACAGCTTGCTGGGCTGGCACAATTGACATGAGGATGGCTTTTTGTCAGCTTGTTGGGCTGACACAATTACTGGACTGACACAACTTACATGAAGATGTTTTGTCAACTTGCTGAGCTGACACAATTGACATGCTGATGGCTATCTGACAACTTGCTGGGCTGACACAATTGACAAGAGGATGGCATTTTGACAACTTGCTGGGCTGACACAACTGCCATGAGGATGGCTTTTTGCAACTTGCTGGGCTGACACAACAGATATGAGGATTGCTTTTTGACAACATCCTGCACTGACACAATTGGGCTTGAAGCATAAATGCCTTCAGTCTGATTCAACAATGAATAAAAGTATAACAAAGAGAAGGTAGAGTGGGATCACTAGAGGGCAGCTTTCATGACATCCAGTTAAGAATGATTATGAAAAGCCCTACATGCAGCAATAGCCCTAACATCATGGGTATTGATTCTCATGAAGGAACAGTCTCTCCTGCAGTTTGACTGATAAGCTCTTTTGACAGAATAATTCATCTAGAGAAGGTGGCTGCCGAAATCTCATAGGTATCTCTGGGAGGAAGAACATTTTGAGGTTTTTCTTAGGGTTGGGTGGGTGGGGTAAAACTTATTTTAATAATGTAATACCTACCTGTCACTATGGCCTTGCTTACCTCTAATGTGACACTAGTCCTCATATCCAAGCTTGTAATTCCATCCACCCATTTGATGGAAAGTTTGAGAATTACAGAACAGTAAGAACACAGAACCAGTCTTATGCCCATCCCATAGGTCCATGTGGGATACTCATCCTCCCTGACTTAGACCTGGACCACACTAAGGACATAAGGGTGCAGTAGGAGGAGGGGATCTTGCAATAGTGACTAATAATAATTACAAATAATTTATTAAAAATAATTTTACTTCCAAGCCCCCTCCCTTACATTATAGTAGAATACATTACCTCTCAATACTAGCTTGCTGAATTTTCCAGTTTAGATGGAGGCTGATGGCCTCAAGAAACTGGTAAAATAATTGGATGCATTTACCCTTCTACTAGGAGTGTTCCTACTGTAAACTTGCTGAAGACTGGGCAACATTTTGAGCCATTACTATAGGACCCATCAAGAAAATGCCTTGGCACTGGTGTGCAAAAGACATATGGTAAAAGAAAAAGAAAATAGTGTGACCACCGCAATGCAACTCTTATAACATCCTCTAATGAAGAATGATTAAAATAGGCCCAGGAAGGAGCAATTGCTCTAACTTCATGGCCTTTCATTCTTGTGAAGGAAAGATTCCTTTCAGTGTGAGACTGACAAACTCTTTTAAGAGTTAGGACAATCCACCCGGAAATGATGGATGCTGAAAAAAACTGTGGAGACCTTGAGGATAGCAAGAGACACATCTGACCAATCCTTCTGCCTTCTGAAGCAGCTAAATAGAACTGTAAGGCCCTGATGCGGAAGAGAAGCCTATCTTGTTCATCCTAGCACAGACATGACTGTGGAGCTCCTGAAGGAAGCTGGTTCTTTGCCTGGAATGCTGGTTCACAAATGAGAGAAACTGATTCACAATTACCTCTGAACAACAAAACAAACTTTTCCAATAGAAAAGGCATTCAGCTCACATCTTCTCAAGGATACTGTTATGTATATTTAATTTGCTTTGTTTGCTAGTTTTGTTTTAATGGTTTTTTTTATTTCATTACATGCTATTGTAATGTAACATTGTATGTTGGACTAGATCTTGTCCAAAATTGAGTTCATTTCTGCATGACCTGAATTGGCTTTTTTTCTGTAAACAAATAATACATAGCTAAATTATTTTCTATGTGTATGGGTTTAAAATCAGAATTATTATTAATAGAAGTAAATATGTTTATTTGGATCTAGGTCTAGGTTTTGGAATTTCCTGAGTGTATTTGACATAGTCTGGATTCTGGTTTCTAATAATAGCTAATATTTGTATTTTGTAAACATCAGGATCATTCTAGAAGGTTTTTTTCCATTAGGAAGTAGGTTCTTTTTATAGAAAATGCTAATTGTGACCTGAGGTCACGTAGAGAACTATATAATCTCATAACTGAGAGGATAAAGTCATGCTTTAAGATCAAATACTTTCAAGCTGTATTATATGTTGTGTCCAGTTGGGCTGGAATTTATTTCTTCAAGTAACTGAATTCAAGTGATTATTTTCTCTGGAAATATAAAAGTACTCTGATAAAATTCTTGGACAGAGACATTCACTGGCATTTATAGTGCATTCAAACCTTGAATTATATTACTGTGAGTCAACAAATGACCATTGGAACATCAACATTCTACAAGCTACCACAGACACATCATCATCTTCAGTTTGGGATTTAATTTGGACTTCTACTGACTTTTATTCAGGACTTTAAATTATTAGGACTTGAGTCTGTAATTCTAGGATTATTTTGGGATTTAATTCGCAACACCGTATGTTCTTTTTTTCTCATTTTTCACTTTTTATTGTAGGGAAATAAATTAATTTTTGAATTTTACAAAGCCTGTAGCTTTTCACTCTTTTCTATTACTTATTTAAAGAGCATAGACTCGTAACAATACTAAGAAAAGGAGGACGACAGTTTTATGGGCTGGTTTTTAAAAGCAGCTTCACTCAAAGGATCATAAGGGGGTTTTGATAAAGCCCACACAATGCATAAGGAATTCCATCCTGGCATCAGTGAGCAAGATACCACTCCCTGCACATCAAACTACTTCATAAGATCTGAACCAACAGACAAACCCTCTGAGAAACTGACATTGTACGAAAGGGCTAGCCTATAGGCCTTAATGCTGGAGACAGAACATTAAATCTCCTTGAAATGGAAGAGAAGAAAGTCTGTAACTGCATTCAAAGAGGGGCCAACTAGGATGAATGCATTTCCTACTGCACCAATGAGAGAAGTTCTAGGTAGATTTGGAGAGAGTCAGACAGACAGACACAGACAAAGAGAGACAGAGAGAAGCACATGATGATGCATGACAATCAAAAACTTTTAACATAACTGTGCTGACTGTTGTTATATTATTTCTCAGTAAGTTTTTGAAAGCCTTCCAAATAAAATGGCATGACTGTATCATAAATCACTTGTATGTTTTGAGTCACTACATGATGAAATACAATGATCAAACATTTTGAGAAAAAGTAGATGAACACCCAAGACATTTCATATTGAACCTATGATGATATCAGAAAGATTTATCTGAAATACAGACTCCCTCACTACAGTGACCTTCACTGTAACACCATTCCTGTTATAAGGTGAGTATGGTCACGGGTCATATTTTATTACATAATACTAAACTGACATACAATTTACTTCATTATAAGACAGTCTCACTATAAGGCAGTATACCCTATGGTTCCCATGGAAAGCATTATGAGGGAGTGCTGAATATAGCTAATGAACTGTCACAATACTGATATTATGTGGTACAAGCTTACCACAGTTCAGTTCATCACTCATATCTCCACAATCATCATCTTCATCGCACCTCCATGTTGCTGGGATACAGTGTGAATTATTGCAAGTAAACTGGTCAGCCGCACAAGTGACAGTAGCATTAATGGGCAAGCACTGTCCTGTCTGTCGGTTATGTTCATTTGGACAGCAAAGTTCATCTAACCCAGCCACAATGATCGACACCCTTGTGCTGTCACTACATCGGCAGGTTCGGTTTGTACTGCTCGTTTTATTGGTCCCAACTGGCTTGGCAAGACAGAGCTCCGAGCATTGGCCATTAAAATTAGAGCAGGCTCCCATTCCTAAAAAAAATATTCAACAGAATAATGTAAGAGCCATTCAAGTTAAATTGTCTTTCTTCCAATTTACTTACATCAGCATAAAAAAAAATCTTTGCCACATGTCAATTTAAAAATGCTAAATTCAGGGTTTAATTACTCACATCAGAAGCAAAAAAGTAGAGGAATGGTGCCCAAATTAATATACATAAAAGGATTCTCCACTGAGTTTACTGTCATCTACTGCAGTTAACTTCTAGGCATCCCAAACATTACAGTCCTATCAGGTTTTCGATTCATGTAACTAAGTGATAGTTTAAAAACCTGACATCATAATTTATTTTAAAGAATGTAAGCTTCCTAAATATAATCATTATGGTCCAATCAGGCTTATGAAATATGGTACAAGATAATGTTGGAGAATATTACATCATACAGACCCTTAAATAGTAATTTCACCAAAGATGCATTTCATTTGTTCTTTACTTGCATTCCATTAACATTTGCATTTCAGCTGTCATCTCATTGTTTTTTGCTCATGGTCTCTGAAACATGTTCTGATTTTCCATTTATGGCTTCCTTTTATTGTTTACTAACATCTGTATTCCTTTCAAATGCATTTACCCAGATTGGGATATTTGTTTTTATCGTCTTAAGTAGAAAGAACTATATTAGTTCAAGTCATGAGTTCACGTTGTTCCTGTAAAAAGAACTGATATCATTTACCAACAACTCCTTGAGTACACTGCCATATTGCTTTCAGACAAACAGAACAATATTTGAGTGTACATAATGTGATAATCATGCTAAACTATGTCTGATGTTGTTTGAGGTTTAATGCCATTTTTCCATGCATGATAGGCTATGCATGGCAGCCAGTACAGCTGCTGGAGGATGAACCCAGGAAAGCCCAGGTAAGAACCACTGACCCATGGGAAACCTCTGACAAGCTTTCTCACATAACAACACTGGCCGAGCCTGAAACTCAAACCCACCTGGACAGAATGAGATGGCAGTGATTGGAAAAGGTGAGCACTAGAGACTACCTGGCCATGTGGGTCACCAGACTATTTCTTGTATTCTGTAAACCATTGTTGCTCTGCTCATATCAGCTTTAGTAGACTTCTTTAATAGTCATTAAGTTCTCTAATCTGGGGAGACTAGTGACTTAGTGGCTATAGGAAGATAACTTATATTCAAAAGCAATCTCCATTCACTGTAGAAATCTGCACCTTCTATTTGTTTGTTCATTTTATTGTACATTTCTTTTTGTTCTAAAACTGACTGGTGAAGTCAAAAACAAAATGAATTACATTATTCAGAGTAGTCTCAATAATAATTATTCAAGATAAAATCAACAGAAATGCTTATAATTAAATTGATATGTAGGATACACGGATGATTATCTGAATTTTTTTCAGAGTTAAAAAACAGGGACAATTTAAAACTTTGCATGCAATAATTTTTTCAGACAGTATAATGATTGTATCAAATCTGGTATGAAAAGGTAAATCAGTTAACAAATTGTAAGAATTAAAGAATACAAGTCATCACAGAATGTTGAGAAATAAAGCTCTAAATTTTGAGAAATAATTGATCACTGAATGTTTGAGAAACATACATGCATTGGATGAACTTCTTATATTCCTCTACACGAATAGCCATTTAGATATTCTATCCATAAACTTAATACATGCAGGAAGATTTAAAAGGTGACATTACTTCAGCGAGAGTTTTTTTGGGTGTAACTTTTGTTCCTGAAGTAATATACCATTAGTTGATGATGAATATCATGCAAATTTGGCAATCCAAGATATTAGAGAAGAAAAAACAATTAGGATATATAGTGGTGTGCCCATCTATTTTTAGAAAAGTTATATATCTCATTGCAAAGTCCACAGTATATATATATATATATGTGTGTGTGTGTGTACTTTGCAATGATATATAACTTTTCTAGCTAATAAATGGCACACACACACACACACACACACACACACATGCACTGTTTATTAGCTTGAAAAGATAAGGTCTTTACTGTCCGTATATAAAGAATAATGCACTCCAACATACGGACCCGTTTTGCACAGTATCCTAAATTGCTGAAATAAATATAAATTTACTTCGATTTCCATTTGAAGGGAGATAACACTGTAACCCACCCTTTCAGTGCATAACAATGAGACACTCTATCAAACTGAATGATAAATTACCTCCCAGAATACTGTCTTTTTTGCACAGTTTGTCCATAGGAGTCAATACATTGTCTATGCATCTTATTTTTATGTATTATGCATTGCATCACAGCCTCTTAATTTCTAACCAGCCTTATTGCTTTTGTTTTAATTCTTACTAGAAGTTTGCTTTAATACAACAGAAAATGCATAAAATTGAAAAGAAAATAATAAATTAAAAATATAAGCCACATATCTGTCAGAAAAATTTATTTCCTATTTTATTTCAGTGAAATAAAATCCATATAGACACCACTACTGGTGATAATGTCATCATATCGATGCAGGTGTTAAAACATTGTGCATCAGTGTGATGAGTCTGATCTCTGACTAACACGTCCAATGGCATTTGACTGGAAATTTAGTGGCTGCCTGTTATGTACATGTTAGAACATTGTCAGTGTAATCAGTCTAATACAAGATTATCACACCCAATGCAATTTGACTGGAAATTTAGTGGCAGGCTGTAATGCACATGTTAGGACATTGTGTCAGTGTAATCAATCTAGTACAAGATTATCACACCCAATGGCATTTGACTGGAAATTTAGTGGCAGCCTGTAATGCAGGTGTTAGAACATTGTGTCAGTGTAATCAATCTAATACAAGATTATCACACCCAAAAGCATTTGACTGTGGAAATTTAGTGGCAGCCTATAATTCAAGTGAATAGTTTTTCAGATCCATTTATAAAATGCATTTGTGTGTTGTTTCATTTTCATTTAACATTCATTATACTGTGTACTGCATTTGCATTCCCATGTTTTGTTCCAATTGCATTCATCATTTTATTTGCATTCCTTCGTCATTTTATTTGCATTCCTTTATCATTTTATTTGCATTAATCATTTTATTTGCATTACTTCATCATTTTATTTGCATTCATTCCGAGTTTGTTCTGCATTCATACTGCAGTCACTTTGCGGACTGTTTTTGTTTCACTGGTACAATTACCTGTTACAGGGTATGTAATTTCCATTTTGAACAAATGTCTTTGACAAAAATGAAAAATAACAAAAACCAAGAATGGAATAGATTAAAACAGCTTTAAAAATTATAAAGAGATCAAATAATTTATAAAAAATATTATCATGATGAGAAAAAACTATGAAATTTTAAGGACTTTAATGACTGGGATGGATTAAACGGCTCAGGATCACACAGTTATTTCAAAGAAAAAACAAACATTGATCTGGCTGTTTGAACATCACGTATATGAGATTCTGATTCAATAATTACCTTGTTGATCAGTGAGAGAGAGAACTTTCATGTCCATGATCCCAGAGATTGCATATGATGTCAAATTCATGAAACCATAGCCATGGAACTTGTCAGCAGCCATGATGCTGTTCTTAACCCAGTCTGTCCAATACATGATGTTCTATGAAGAAGCAAAAACAAACAAGGGAAGTTAAATAATAAAACTTCCTCAATAATGAAATCCAATCAAGCACATGTACCAAAGACAATGAGCAAAAATGTATTCAAACACAAAAACAATTCACACAGGCTCTCACTTATTTTCATGTTCTTGTTTGTGACAAAACAACAAAGACACAATGCAAATTATTTAGTTATGTAAAGACAATTTGACTCATTTGCTAATTATGCAGTTCTTTGACCTGAAACTTTCTCATTCAATGGTGCAAATACAGGACAAGAATTTCACAAAATCAGTCAAGAAAGTCACTTTTGTAAGATCAATGCTTAATGCACAGCTTGAAATGATGTGATTATTACATTATGACATCATCAATATGACCATTTCTTACCACAGTGTAATATAATGTGATGACATCATCAATATGACATCATTTCTTACCAAGGTATAATATAATATGATGACATTATCAATATAACATCATTTCTTACTATGGTGTATTATAATTTAATGACATCAACGACATGACATTATTTCTTACCAAGATGTGTTTGTAATGTGATGACATCATCAATATGACATCATTTCTTACCAAGATGTAATGAATTCTAGGAGAGGTTAGATGTATAATTGTGTGGGTTTGACTTCCATCTCTAATTAAATAATAAAAAAGAAATTCTTACACAAATTTAATAACTACAGTAACAGTCATGTGAAATCAAATGAAACTATGACTTTGTCAAAAAGTATTTGAGACTTTGAAAATTTGTTTAGTGATTACAACCCGACATGAATTAGCTCCCTGCATAATAATCATGTTATATTAAAAAATATTTTCTTACCAACATTTACGTATATCTTGGGACAAGATAAAATAAGTGATTTGTTTCTTTCTGTCTCAAAGATTGTGAGTAAACTTTTTGTTTGCTAGATTATATGTCCCAAAACTTATGGACATGAAACAGTGTTGAATTTGTAGCCCCCGCCCCAACCCTGCATGTTACAATGAAGTAGGTAAATAGAATGCTTATTTGACAATACACTGAAAGAAACTACTCTTGCACTGTCCTTATTTATTTTTTTTATTCTTCGTAAGAAATTTATGTGCAAAAGAAATGTATGCACTGTCCAAAATCATATGGTCTTGTGATGTAGCCGACACATTCATAGTGTGTATTGCTTATGTTGAGTAAAAACATTGAACATTGTTCACTGATAGCAAGATGTATAAACAAACTGTGTTTTGTGCTTCTCAAGGGTTTCACCATGTTATATGTGAGAGAGAGAGAGAGAGAGAGAGAGAGAGAGAGAGAGAGAGAGAGTGCTCCAATGCACCAGCAATTCAAGCATGACAGTGTATGGTGTAAAATAACCAAGAGTGTATTATATCCAGCTTAACCATATAACAATATCTCTCATATAAAAATAATCGTAAATACGTTCACTGTGAGTGCAAAAATCAATATTTTCTCTAGCAATATTTACAAAAGTATTCTTGAAGATAATTAATGCTACTACTACCCTGCAGACATCAATGCCTGTTTGTATCAATTATGATCACAAGGTGGCAAACAATAGAAGCTTGGATGGTGAATAAACACACCTGGTAGAGAGAAATAAATATGTTGTTTAAACTTGGGTTATCAGATACAAAGGTTATTTTATTTACAAAGCAAACCAACCCTGGAAGCCAACTTCTGATTTATTTAACTATGACAATCTTTTTATGTACAAAGTAGACTGACCTAGGGAAGCCAACCTTGGTTTCATTTTACCAGTATACACAGTAATTTGGGAAATAAATTGAAACAATGGAACAGCTGTGGCTCTTATGTGACACTCTGAGCATGCATTCTGTGAAATCTATTAAAGTTTATGCTGCAACAAAATAGGTTTCAATTATGCAACATAATCACAGGAAGTTCAAATAAACTGTTAAGTAAATACAGGACTACTTGGCACTGAGCAAGTATCAAATTCATAGTTTGATCAAAAGGTTGGAAACCAAAGCAAGTGCTGCCATTCCAAGCAAAGGGCTTAGGAAATATTACTTAAGAATTAGATATGGCTTATGATAAAAGCAAATATAAATCAAATCAGAATTTGTATCGCATCAAACACAAATGGCAAAAAACAATATAATACATATATGAGTTCATTGGACTTGCATGAAAATGGAAGCAATACACTTACTAGCAAACACTCAATGGTAAACAACACTGAGGGACAATTCACTCCGTGGCAAGTAGTATTTAATTAAAAATTTTAATTTACTCAAATGCAAATAAATGTAGATACTAAAACATATAAATCCAGTGCATACCATAGTCAATATGCATTTCTTGATGGAAATAGTGGCATGATAATGTAAAAATATTTGAATTTAAAGTCTTTTGTACATACTGCAAACATTTCAAGTTTCCAATATTGCAACTAGATTTATAAAATTTTGTTCTTCAAACATCTGCAGTTGGGAAGAAAGGTGAAAAATACTAGTTTTTTTTTTATTTTATTATTTTAATAAAATTTAAGTCTAAGTGCATTTTCTGACTGTCAAGTTTCAAATGATTTCATATCTAAATCCTACAGTTGATACCCTTATTAATTATTTTTACCAGGTAAGTATCAATATTATGAATGAAAAGATGTGTGACAATTTATGGCGAAACAAAAATCTGTCCCAAACATACAGTGCACCAAAAACTTACTTTGGAAATCAATTTATGGTGTCCCAACATATGCAGTAAATATGGTAGGCTATTCTTTGTATATTCGATAATAGTAGTTTATGAACTTGAACCTGGACAATCTGTATGAATGTTTAAATACAGATTCAACCATTATTTTATGGGCAATCAGTGACTGAGAACTTTTTCCCCATACAGTTCTACTTCAAATCCATTACATGGTGATAGATATTCAACTAGGAGTATTACAGCAAAATGTACACAAATCTACATATTATTAAGTCATTATGGATTGCTTGGAAATTTAACTATGTAACAATATAAATTTTTAAATAAAAGGAATGTTGAGCAACTTGCTCACATAAAAGATGCATCCAACCTCTAACCATGATGGAGATGAGTCTATAATGAAAATAAGAGTACCTCAAAGGGACTGACACTCTACTGTCTAAAAAGAATTTCCAGGAATTCAAAATAAGACCAATTCTTCATTTCAAGACTTTCAAACTAGCCCCTGTGGCAGCCATATTGGTCATAAGAGTGGCATCATTTTCATTCAAGGCAAAATAGACACTGTTAGAAAGTTCATGATGAAAATCCTATACCAATAAGACCATCAATTCTGGAGAATTCGAGACAACATTTTCAACATATTCATTGTGGCACCCATAGAGGATGTTGTGATGGCATCATTTTCACTATAAACTCGAGATCATCCAAGAAGTCTTTGGTAAAAATTTTACGTCAATATGACCATCAATTCTGGTGGAGTAGCATTAACAAGATTTTTAAGATGGCAACCATGGTGGCCATATTGGATTTAGATTGGCACCATTTTCGATCAAGACCAAACTGACACTGCTTGTAAAAGTATCATGTCAATATGACTTTTCATTTACGAAGAGTAGTGATAAGAAGTTTTCAATATGGCTACCATGTAGTCCATATCTGAAGTCAGATTGAATCCATTTTAATTCAAGGCCAACTATTTATCGTAATTAGTCTTCTGATGAAAACCCCATGCTGATATGACTTCCATTCAGAAACAGCAGCAAAAACAATTGTCAAGATGGCTGTTGTAGTGGCCATAATGGAAATCAGATTGGCACAATTTTTATTTATGACCAACTTGGTATCATAAGAAGTCATTTAGTGAAAACCCCATTATGATATGACTATCCATTCAAATAAGTGATAAAAATGGCCACTGTGGTGGTCACATTGAATGTCCAGGTTGTACTATTTTCATTTATGACAAACTATACATCATAAAAAGTATTATGGTGAAAATTGCAGGCTGATATGACATTGTGTTCAGAAGGAGTAACAATATCAAGATTTTCAAGATGGCTGCTGTGGAAGCCATATTGGATGTCAGATTGGCAAGTGTCCACTGAAGGGAATGATGCTATTGTCCATGACAAAACCATTCCTTCTTTTAACTGCCAAGTATCGAAACCTGCACTGATATTCTTGAGAAACTCATATATTCCAAATTTGGTAAAAAAAAACTATTTTAATACATTTGCTTTAACTTGTTTACATGATACCTGCAAGTGTAGTGCAAATTTAACATAACCTCTGACCTTAAACCTGGTCTTTTAATAAAAAAATTAATGAAATTCTCTAAGGTCAAGATACAAAAGTCCCTTGAAAAGACTGACACCCTATTGGGAGAAATGAATTTCCAAGGATTCAAAACAAGACCATTTCTTCATGTTCACTGTTCAGTGTTGAAATGATCTCTGATATTCTTCAAATTAACTCTTGTGGTGGACATACTGGATTGGCACCATTTTCATTTAGGACAAAGTAGATATCGTTAGAAGTCTTTTTGTGAAAACACCATGTCATAATGATCATCCATTCAAGTGGAGTAGTGAAAAGGCAGACAGTCATGACAGCTGTCACAGCAGCAATATTGGATGTACTACTTGTACCATTTGTATTTAAGACCAACCAAGTATCAAAAGAAATCCACTAGAAAAAAAAACATTTTAGTATTGCCATCCATTTGGAAGGAGTAGAGATAACAATATTTTCAAGACAGCCACCATGGTCATTCATTTTCATTTAGGACCAAGACGACACCATAAGAACTCTTCTAATGGGAAAACCTACGTCAAAATGACATTCCCTTTAAGAAGAAAAGCAAAAATAAGATTTTTCACGATGGCCATATAGTGGATGTCAGATCATCACCATTTTAATTCAGAATCAACAAAACATTATACAAAGTCTTAGTGAAAATCACATGATGATATGACCATTCAATTAGGAGAAGTAGTGATGTCATATTTAACCTGGCCACTGTTGCAACCATATTGGAAACCAGATCAGCCCTAGTTTCCTTTCGAACAACCAGACATCATAAGTAGCCCTTTGGTAAAAACCTCATATTGATATAACTCAGGAGGAATAGTGAGAAGATTTTCAAGACTGCCACAGAGGTGACCATACTGCAGCACTTTTTCATCTATGACCAACTACACCATGGGATGGATGTGTGTGTGTAAAGTTTCATGGCAAGTAAATTAGAAATAATGATTACTGACAGATGGATGATGGACAACAGATGACAGACAACAGATCATACCATAAGTTCTAAGTACAGCTAATACACATGCTGAGTTTGCTTGAATTTAAAAGGAATATTTTTGGAACAAAATTAATCTACTGAAGTGGTATCATTTAAGGTATTCTTCAGAAATATTCACATTCAAGATGGTAATCATAATGGCCATATTGGATATCTCAGGGCATGTCCAAGAGGCACCACTCATTTAGGACCAAACAGATATGACAAATCCTTGAACATCCATTCAGAAGAAGTAGTAATTATAAGATTTTCAAGATGGAATGCTGTGGTGGCCATACTGGATGTCAGATCAGTACCATTTTCTTTCAAAACCAATTGGACATCATAAGAAGTGATTTAGCAAAATCCCCATGGAAATATAAACATATTCAGAAAGAAAAACCATAACAAGAATTTCAAGATTGTTACCATGGTCATCATATTTGAGATCTGATTGGAATCAATTTTGTTTTGGACCACAGAGATATCCAAAAAGGTCTTTTAGTCAAAGCCCTGTGTAATATACAACCATTCTGGAGGCAGGAACACATGTTCAGAAGGAGAAGCCATAATAATAATTTCAATGGTGTTACCATGGCAGCTGTATTGGATAGCAGATTGGTACCATTTTCATTCAGGACCAACTAAACATTGAAATGAATGTGTTTGTAAATTTATGTGGCAATTTTTCCAGTAGTTTGGAGGAATAGCAATAATAAACTTGTGCAAATAAATACCAGACTCGAACAAAACTTTAATGCAGCATCATGCAACGGACTGTATTAATTAACACAATTATTGCTGTCAAGTAATAAATCAAGCAAATTAAAAATTTTAACCATGAATGCTGCTGTTCAGTGACAGCTAATATCTCAATGCCCACTAACATGTGCTCAACTTTAATGCAAGACTAGTTCTGCTAATGAGATTGTGTTATATACCACTACAAGACAAAAAGGGCAATAACTCTAACAAAATCTGAAGGAGTAAAGTGACTTGTCAAAATCCACATCTTCAGGTGATGACCATAATATTTATCAATTTTTATGGCAATCCATCAAAAACTGGGACTAGTTGACCTAACAAAAGTGTGTGCTGGGCTGAAAGACAGATGGACAGATGGAGTGTAAAAAGTTTAATACTCCAACAGTTCACAATATATAATCCATAATTGTTGTTGTTGTAACTGACCTAAAACATGGCTTGAAGATACATGTACATATCAATAGGCTGTTTCATTCATTCAAATAATTCTGTCAAATCTGTGTAGCTGTGCAAGGGAAGAATAATAAAATTTTCAATGTGTTCATGTGGGAAGGATAGGAAAATCTATAGAGAGAGGGACATGATATATACTGTGCATGAGTCAAAGCTTGCTAATTCCCACATATAAATAGTTCATGATGGGCTAGATTAATACAATTTATCATATGCATTGTGTGGGATAGGGAAATCGCAAAGTGTGAACCACTGCTCTCATATTCCTGTGTCAAAAAGGAAGAGTTTCAAACAAAATGGTGATCCATTACTACAGGCAAAGAATTACAAGAACAAATTCTCAATTCAAAATTTATGGCTCTTTAGAAAGACCATACAAGATTTGGTTCACACTAAAGAAGGTTGAAACACAGATAACTTATTCTTAACATAACCTGATAGAAAAACTGCATACAATGACTTTGACATAATGCATATAATAAAAAAAAAAAGTGGGCCTGAAAAATTACGCACCAATGAAAACACTACAATTTTATGACATCATGTGAGGCAGGATAACAATAAAGCAAGGCAAGATAAAGATTTCTGCATGCTATTCTGCCTAAGAAACCTCTATCGATGCTGATGAGGGATACAGGGATTAGGTCTGTAACAATTACCTATCCTATATGTGTACATGGTCATGATTACTTTTCTCACCAACCACAAGCCAAACTTTTCAATATTCACCTATACTAATTGAGACAAAAGAAACATGAAATATTAGTTTCACCTGCAAAAATAATGAAAGGAGTACCTTTAATGCATAAGCTTTAGTTTACACTGATTTACAGGTGACCATGTTTTACCCTCTGATATCTATCAGTGATATAGATGATGGTAAATGTTGCCTTAACTATTTTGGGTGGTTGGGTTATACTGGAGTAAAGAAAAATGTCCACTCACACCAGTTGTGTTCCATCAGATGTTTACTAATAAAAGAGTATGGAGTCAGTTATATGAATGTATATTAAAAAGTTTTTAAATTATTTGAACAATAATGTCCCAAGGATATATTTGTTTAAGCACCTGTAATGAATATTCTTATCTATCCTATAAAATCTGGTTGCTCGTTGCATCCAACCGAATTATTTATTTTAATCCAATGTATCTGTAGTTTTTGTACCAAAATCACTGGCAGAAAGATAAGAACAAAAGAAAGTAGCGGTCATGGATCAAAGAATCAATTTTTCTAGAGAATATTTATTTCAAATCAAAACTTGGTGTTACTATTAAACATCAAGTCATACTGCTTTCATTATACCATACTGTTTCAATTAATGACATTTCAACATGCTTTTGTTTACAAATTTCACTAATGGTGTCGAGTTGCTACTGGCCTAATAATGCAGTAAGAAATTGTCCTCAGGACATTAGAATTGCCAGGTGCATCACGCTGATAAATGTGAATGCTTGTTTGCAATTATTATTACCTGAAAATATTCATGTGGAATTTATTTTGAAATTTGATCTGCTCACTAGTAATAATAAGTAAGTCACATGCATATGATGTGTCACATGCATACTCCAAACACATTTGCAATAATTGTCTGGTCACTCCACAAGATAACACATAAACACAACTGGAAGAAACCACCCTGAGACTATTCAGCAAGGTCTAATGGGCAGTAGATGGCATTCATGATTTACCTTATGGCTAAAAAACAGATCATGCCATTACAAAAAGGCCTGTAAAAACTTCAACCTAATAGAATTAGTCATAATAAGGGTTAAAATGTTATGTCACAATGTGATGTGATTTTTTTTATCATGTGACACCAAAGCAATAATAACGAATAAAGTGACGTCACAGTGTGAAATAAGGTTTTCATGACATGACATCATGACAATATTACCTGGTGTTATATCACAAAGTGACATGATTTTATGATGTGATATCATGAAAATAACAAAGGTTAAAATTAGGTCACAGAATGACATAACATTTTATGAAGTGAGATTTGTATAATGTGACATGACAATAAGGTTTGAAGTTATGTGACACTGAGATATTATTGTGATGGGACATCAATAACATAATAAGAATTAATATTATGTCACAGTGCAACACAAGGTTTATATGACATGACAACAGGAAAATAAGAGTTATGGTTAAGACATTGACAATGTGAAACAAAGATAATAATAAGTAAGGTTATGCATAGTGTGACATAAGATCTTTATTATGTGACATTGTGACAAAAATAAGCAGTCAAGTTATGCCACAAGAAGATGGATGATTTTCATAATGTTACATCATGACAATAATAAGGGTTTAAGTTATTTCACAGTATGGCATAAGACTGTTATGACATAACATCATGGCAATAATATGGATAAAAGTGTTATGGCATGGAGTGACACAAGATCCGTATGACATGACATCACAAGTATAATAAGGGCTAATATTATGTCACATAAGTGATGTAAAATTTTCATGATGCGTTTATGTGACAAGTATTTATTTCACACAAAAATATGACATGTTAATGCAACTCACCTTATAAATACCAATTGAATAAGGATATGGAACATAGAAGGTACCACTAAGTATTGTTGTTACATTCCATCCATCCATGTCACATGACATAATTCTGTTCAGCCCTGCATCAGTCCAGTACAAACGCTCTGTCTGAAAGTCTATGGTTATCCCATTAGGAAATTGCAGACGTGCTGTTCCATTGACTATGATTTTTACCGAGTTTGGCTGGCCATCCATGTAAGCCTTGACGATACGAGGGTTGGAGTCTGACCAATCAGTCCAGTACATCCATCTATAAATGAGAATTTATTTTCCAAACTTTCACTTTCTATTTATCCAACATTTCTACACAGATCTGAAGTAACACTATTTTATTACATGGCTGAATCTCAGCATTATCAACAGGGGACTACACTTGCAAACAAAATGCAAACATAAAGCTCAGTCACATACAACACAATTGATTTGAGTTGTTCATGCACTCTGTAGATGTGTAATTAATCAAAGCAGCATTAAAAAAAATGCAACTTAAACTTGATACATAATGCAGGGTAAGTGTACATGTTAAACTTATTCCCATTTCTGGGATAGTCCATGTTTTGTTTACTTTTTAAAAATTTCTGTACAGCCTGTAGGTGCTATTATATCTTTGTTTATCTGTAGTCTTTAATAAGAGATCATTAATATAAGGATCTTATCTTGCCTAAGAAATGGCAACATTATGTTACATTACTTTCTCAATCTTTAAGTCAAGTTCTTTAAATTGTTGACAGCAAATGTTGTCACCACTGAAGAACTGACACCTACAGTAGCAATGGCTACCTGAAAATCAAGTGACACAAATACAGATTATCGCAACTATGCAATTACATATCTATAATTTCATAAAAAATTAAGAAGACAGTACAAGCTATATTATTATTTTCAATTTGCAGGAAATTGCTAAAATTATCTATGAATAAATTCTGCAAATCAATAGTCACACATATAATCTAATTAATAGTATATTTTACCTACATCTGACAAAGATAAGTTAATTAACAGTGTATTTGACCTATAACTGACAAGAGAAGCTGATTAATGGTTTATCTGACATACTACTGACAAAGATAAACTTATAAGCAGCATATTTCATCTAAAATTGACAAAGCTAAATAATAACATATTTGACCTACCATATTTAAGCATGTAAAAATAACATTAAACTGCTTAGAATAAAAAATATGTTGTATAACCTGCTGGCATTCAATTAAGGATGACTGGTAATCAGGAACAATAACTCTTCTATGATACTAAGGAATGTTTAAAATCAAACTCACTCAGGGTCTCAAAAATGTAAAGCTGCATGCCAAATTTGGCTGAAATCCAACAATCCAAGGCAAATACTGCAAAAACCAAAATTAGCTGGTGATATAATCAAGGGCCATAACTCCTGAAACTAATTATTGGGAAAGCTGGAAATACAACTTTCTCAAGGCCTAATAAATACAAAACTGTGTGTCAAATTTGGTTAAAATCCATGTCTTGCATATATATGATGCAGGAGGTTTGAAAAATCAGGGGGGCATTTCATCTTGTTCATGTTCTTATAAATATAAAGTTGATTATTTGAAGGAACAGTTTCATTCCATGATTAAATGTCAGCATTATCAACAGGGGACAACACATTCCATTGCTACTGTCAAATCAGACCATGTGTTCTTATAACATTTTGAGCATGACTCTCAAGCTCATAACAGCCAAAATCAGTCATGCCACAAAGGGTGCACAATGTATGTCATCGAAATATGGTAGTCTGGTAGAGGGAAACAAATTTATAACAAAAGTCCTCTGACACAAATGATGTTCTACTGGTCAAAAAGAACTTAGAGGAATTTTAGATAACACCATTTCTACTTTGTGCTGAAACGTCTGATATTTTTAAGCAATAACAAGATTTTCAAATCAAAAATTGGAACTGCCACAATGATTAGCAGTAATATTGGCACAATTTTATTTTAGGACCAACAAGAAAACATCACAAGTTTTTGAGCAAAACCTCATAATATAATAATCCATTCAGGTGGAGTAGAAACAACATTTTCAAGCTGGCTATCATTGTAGCTGCAATGAATACCAGATCAGCACCATTTTCAGTTAGGACCAAGTAAACATGATAAGAAATTCTTTAGTGAAAACCCCATGTAAATAAGAGCATTCATCTTGGATGAAATACAGTAACAAGAATTTCAAAAAGGCCATAACGTCAGCCCTACTGGCGGTCAGATTGGCACGATTTCTATTTAGAACAAGATGTCATAAGAAGTCTTCTGCCAGAACAAAATGACTCTGTTGATGAGCAGCAGCAAAAATAAAATTTTCAAGATGGCTGCCATGGTGGCCATATTGGCTGTCAGACTGGCACCAATTTCATTTAGGACCAACTACCAACTTTTCATTATAATAAGTCTTCCCGTGAAAACTTCATCCAGAAGGTGCAGTAACAAGATTTTTAAGATTGTGGATGAATGATCAGCACAGTTTTCATCTAGAACCAACACGACTTCATAAGAAGTCTTTTAGTAAAAAAACCATATGTCAATATGGCTTGCCATTCAGGAGTATCAAAAACAAGATTTCCAACACTGTGGCAAAAAAAGACATTAGGCTGGCACCATTTTCATTTAGGACAAATAAGTAAAAATCCCATACTGATATATGACCATGCAATCAGGATTAGCAAAAACAAGATTTAAATATGGCCTCTGTATTGCCCATACTCGATATCTGAACTGCATGATTTTCATTTAGGACCACAAGAAGTCTTCTGGTGAAAACCCTATGTCAATAGGACTTTTCTGTCAGCAGAAATAGCAATAACAAGAGTTTCAAGATGGCTACCATGATGGCCACATTGGTTGTCAGATTGGCACCATTTCATTCAGGGAAAACCTAGACATCATAAGATGTCTCCTGGTTAAAACCCCATGCCACTATGGGTTTCCACTAATGAGAAGTAGTGATACAATTTTAAAGATTTCATACTGGATATCTCAGCAGAACCATTTTCAATCAGGAGGACCAACTACGCCAGCATGTGCAACCTAAGGCTTGTGGGCTGGATCTGACCCACAACCTCATTTTATCCGCGTACTTACATCATAGGGTGTGGATTTAAAATTGCTTATCTGGCATGCACTCCTTTGAGAAAATGCACATTCCTCAACTACACCATGAGATAATTATGCAACATTTTGTGGCAATCTTCCAACCAATTTATGAAGAGTTGTGACAACAAATTTGTGCAACATATGGTTGCCCAACATACAAATGATGGACCATAGATGATCCCATAAGCTCTTCTAGTCTATGACCAGTAGAGATAAAATTCTGAATGGTCCATGATTCTATTTTTTTTTTCTAATTAAAAATTATCAACTTTCCAATTTTAGGACTTGAGTTTGAGTTCAGTGCTCAAAATGATTCTACAATACAAGGCAAGCTCACATTTCAGAGAGCTGAATCTTCTACAACTCTGAGTGTGATTAGAATCGTGAGTTTATTGACACACATGCCAAATTTTTACCATATTGAGACAGTTTAAGTAAAGAGTTTTCATTCTGGAGTCTGAATTCAATTATTCTTCTAAACAGATTCGTCACTATGGGGTCTATATGTGTTTATTTCACTACTGGGTATGTAATATTGTTCATTTGACTACAGCAGGGGTCTCAAACATGTGGCTCATGGGCCACATGTGGCCCAAAAAGTCATATCATGTGGCCCGCAAAATGATTTTGCATCACAAGGTGTCATGAGAGATAACAAAGGTGGTGCAGCCCTTGAGCCATTGAAAATGCCCTCATGCGGCCCTCAGGGTGGTTTGACTTTGAGACCCCTGGACTACAGGGTCCTCAACCCTGCTCATTTGAAATCATAAGCAGGAATACTGCAAACCCTAATCTAATGTGAAGTACACTTCAACAGAAAACTGCAGATCCAAACTCCATGGAACTCAAAGATACAGAAAACACTCAAAAATCAGCACAACATGATGTCCAACAACTGTAATTGTTGCCTTACCTGTTTTTTTTCCCCAAAGAATCTGAATATTCCTTTTCAAACTTCTGTGTCGATTGTTTACACTTTTTAAGAGGCATGCCATTCTTTTCATCTTTAAATTGTTTTTGTTTGCTAGATATCATTTCTAGAAAATGCCATAAGCAACAGCTTGATCATGCAGGTGCTCTGAGTGAAAAATTTGAGCATTTAAAGCGTCTGAGGTACTCCTGTGAAGTTAGTCTGGTTCCCTGACCAACTCCACTGAAAACCAGAACTGTATCCAACATGGACAAGCCAGTATCCGGATTTGATCATAATGATTGTATTCACATAATTTTTTATTATCTATAAATCTGCAATTTAAGGGTCATTTCAGTAAGATTTACTGCCAAATAATCCTGGTTGGCAGGATTGCTCACTATTTGGAGAAAAAGTGTGTATCCATTTCTTCATTATATCTTACTATACAGTTTAGTGGCATAAAATTGATAAAAATATTTACGTAATTTTAAATTGATTGAATAAGTTTAGGACAGGCCCATTAATGAGAAATACATGGAAAGGATGGAAAATTCTAATGTCTTCTTTATCTCTTTAAACACTGTTTTCATGACAACTGACGTGAACACAAAACATGTCAGGAATGAATTAACACCATCTCATAAATTTAAAATAATCACATAATGAAAATTCTAGAGGGCAGATAATGACCCTTATTCAATACAGTCCTTTGGATCCAGTCAGTTTAAGTCAAACATGAATAATATAATTTAGCTAGATTTTGAGAGAAAGTACCATTAAACATTATCTATAGGCCTTACTCTTAGATAAGACCTCATACCAAATTTGATTTTAATGTATTTAGTCCTTCAAAAGTTACAGAACAAATCAAACAGACCTGGATGGATATACATGGGTAACACTGCCATCTCAATAGCATATTATGAGGCACAACATGGGCAACATTATATATCCCCCTCCACCAACATGGTGGGAATATAAACATGGTAACATAAGACACATTCATAGACTATGATAGTTACATAAACACTGGTCACATTATATGTCCAATCAATAGGTTATAGAGGGGGCATAACATGTGTAACAAATGTTCCCGTCATATAAGAAACAGGGACGTAAATGTGGTCAATAAATATCCCTTATGTAGAATAAGATAGGGATATAAATATGTACTCACCCCACCCCCCACCCCCAGGGTGAAATATGACAGTTGCATATACATTTTCATGCTTCTGACAAATTTAGTAATTTACGTTTATATTTTAAATCCCTAGACATTTTACCCATGACGAGGATCCAAGGTGAGTGCTCTTGGCTTTTCCAAAACTGGAGCCCCTTTGAACAAATGTCGCCGAAAGATCCCATTCTTACGGGACACCTCTAGTGTTTTGAGCTTGGCGTCAATCCAGTAGATATTTCCCCCAAGCCAGTCATACTCTAGGCCTTCTATCTGTTCAATGCTGCTGTTGTGTAGAACCTCGATACTGTGATTGCCATCCAAACACAGCCTCTACAGATATAAAGTTTTTAAAATATGTATTGAATGGTTGTAACTGGAACTATCGGCAATAAGTGAATCACAAAAGGCCAACTATACTCTGCTCATAAAGGTCTTTAAATAGAGGAACTTATGTAAAGAAACAGAAACAGGAGAATTGTATTCAGGGGTCATAACTCCTCCAAATCTTGAGGTGGAATGCTAAATATCCAACTGATTCAAAGTCTTAGCATTATAAGCTTCGTGAAAAATTTAACCAAAAGCCAACAATACTTAGAAAAATGATGCTGCAGAAACCAAAATTTATACTTACAAAGGTTACCAAAAGCAGAAAAAATGCAAATTAAATTAACAATCCTTTAAAATTACTTATCCAGCCAAAAAGATGTTGGTGAAAATTTGTATTTTGTTCACGTTTTTGTTTCCCTATTAAAAGCCTCATCCACTTTGTAGCCTCAACTATACTTGACAGTTTTTATCATTCATATGAAAACCTAGGCTAATTTACGTAAATGTATATGTACCATGTAAACAATAACTATACAGCCATGTGCTACTGGCAACTATGAATATCACTGAGTTATTTAGAGACACAAGTTTGTTGATAATGGACTATAGATGAAACGAAGACTACCATTTTTTATATATTTTATTTGTTTTCTAACAGGATGCAACTGATACACTAATTTTCTAACATGCAACCTATACTCGAATTCAAGGATTTTTCACATATATGTAAAATACTCAATGCATTATGGATTATACTACACAAATTAAAGTTGTCAATATACAAGTGTATATCAGACTATTTTAAACTTTTGTCTTTATTTAATCAAAATTTCTCATAGTGTTAGAAAAATACATTTAAGTTCATGGCAGCACATCATCAAATGAGCTAACAGTAACTTTGTCATCCCCCGGGGGGGGGGGGAATGATATTTTCCTGTTTGTTTTTGAACATCAAATTAAGCGTGTGTGTGTGTGTGTGTGTGTGTGTGATTTAGATTTTTAACGTAGCTTTAACAATTTTTCAGTCATATCGCTACAATGTCTGCAGTGTGACAGTTTATAGTGATGTCCAGCACTGGGGCTTCATGCCACAGACATGTGGTATGATGTCCCACACAGACACATTATCCTGACACCAGGCCGACCAGTCCTAACGCTAACCTCTTAATGCTGAGCGCCAAGTGAGGCAGCTGTTAGTACCATTTTTTAAAGTCTTTGGTATGACTCGGCCGGGGTTCGAACTCGCGACCTCCCGCATCCGAGGCGGGAACACCAAATTAAGGACTTTACTAAGTTTTTGGACGACCCAAAAAGTAATTATTTTTTGCCATCAAAAACATATAGTAAATATGGTATTATAAATACAAATATGTTTACCAAACTTCATTCATCTTCTCAAGCAATTTTTGCTTAATTGTGCTAACACAGCTTTTGTCAAAAATGTCCACATCTTAAAAATTTAGAAAGTCTGAAAACTTAATGTAATGATCTGAAAATCTAATCAGATCGTCTACATAATAATATAAAGAAGCATTTCATTTGTCTACTTTCATTTTGCTTAGTTACGACACAAGATTTTTTTCACCCAGCTGAGCCCCACACCTCCAGCCAAGAAGAAACAAGAATAATAAAATAAAAATGCAATAATACACTGAAAATCTAATCAAGTCATCTACTTATTATAAATATACATACAAAATTAATTATGCTTATGACGTTTATGTCAAAATATGACTAAGTGTTTAAAGTTAGTAAAAATGAATTGCATAATTGCTATAACAGCCTGAAAAAATAATCTGGTCATCCACCTATTCATACAAATGTATACCAAAGTTTACTTGTCTACCTCAACTAATTTTTGCCTAAATGTGCATACAACTTTTGTGGCAAATAAGACCCAAAAGTTCAAATAGCCGAAGAAGAAACAGCTGAAAATTAAGATCACATTCGCCTGAACCCAATCAGGTCTCAGAACCTACGCAAGTTATCTGAATGTCCGATCTGACCTGCTTTGGCTGAACTATCTTGCTTACAAGATGTATGATGGACAGCACAAAACCAATATGTCGCATATTGGTGTTGGGGTGGATGGGTAACCTAATTATTCACACATTTCCTAATTTTATATCCATTAACACTAGTATCTGCTATTTATTTACGTTATCATACATTAACGTTTTTGAATAAAATTATACCAAGCACAGTCTTGTGTATGTCTCATACTGATGTCAAACAATGGGAGATTTATCTCAAATTAACTAACCCTGATTTCTTTGTAACTATTGTCTCCCCAAAATATGCAGTTATCCTGGTAATCAAAGTCAATGGCAACAACATTGCCAATGTCACTTTCATCCACTAGGGTGTCATCTCTTCCATCGCCTAAAATGTAACGATGGATCTCTCTTCTCGTTGAATACAGAATGAACTCTTGCATTTCTGGAAAATAAATTTAAAAAGTAAAAAATTTAAATGTAATTATTATTCTTAAAGCATAAATTAATTTAAGATCTCCCCCTCCAAAAATGTTGTCACATACAATGAAGTAAATGCAGGAATTCATGATCAGAAATCACAGTCAAGCCCTTGGGAGAAAACAAATATAGTTGTCTGATTGGCAGATATTCAAGAAAAATGCACTGCTTGTGGAAAATGTCTGGAGAGGGTGGGGGAGGGAGAGGAGAAAACATGCCATATGCTTTCAATAGAAATCTTCTGATGGAATATGAATGACCCACCAGTACTCTGCTTTTGGTGAAATGGTGATGTTCTCACCATAATCATCTACACATCAACCTTCTATTGCTCTACAGCCCACATACTCATGAAAATGATCTGATCGAAAAGTAAACTTGACAACAGTTATGAAAGAGTGAAATATTGGTTAGAGAGATTTAATTTTGGTAGGATAGTGTTACACTCAGCACGACTCAAGGACACAAAAATGCACAACTCCATAGCAAATAATGACTGATGAACACAACTCCATGGCAAATAATGCTTGATGAACACAATTTCCATGGCAAATAATGTTTGATAAACACAACTAAATGCAAAATATAACCTGTGTCACTGAGAAGTGAAATATAAGTAACCGTGACCAAATTTTGGTAGGGTAGTGTTGTTCTCACCATGATGCACCTAGCATAACTCTTGTGACCAGCAATACCTGCAAACTGACCTCATTCAAAAACCAGCTGGATGTACAGATGGACAGAGAGACAAGGGTAACACTAATTGCCTATAATATGCTAGGGAATTAGAATAAATGAACAGTTTTATTATTTATTGTACGGATTAATAAAGAAGTTCTAGCTACTTACCCTGGTTAACCAATGTGACACTGTGGTTTAATCTTCAAGTGGAGTTTTCATAATGACCCAATGTACTCAATGAATACGACTTGCATTATTGTGTGGTATCATCTAGTCATTTTATTCACAACAAGAATATACAATGAATGCATACCAACTTTACATATTTCAAGATGACTGAGCCTTCTCGTCAAGTTTAGTTTGATGTTTTATGGCACAGCAGCACACATCGGTGATTTAGTTCCAAGGCAATATGAGTAAAGCCGTACTTGGCCCAAGGACACAACACGGCAGCCAACTTGGGCTGATTAATTAATTGGAATCAGTTACAAATCCAGCATGCTACTCCCAAAATCATGTCACCTCTGACATCTCACCTACACAACATACTCTCACTACCAAGTCACCCTTGTCAAGCTATACAACCAAGTCTCACTACCTGATAGCTCTTCTCAAGCTGAACAACTGACTCTCACTACCAGATAACTCTTGTCAAGCCATACAACCAAGTCTCACTACCAGACAATTCTTGTCAAGCCATACAACCAAGTCTCACCACCAGATAATTGTTGCCAAGCAGTACAACGAAGTCTCACAACCAGATAATTCTTGTCAAGCTGTACAACCATGTCTCACTACCAGGTAACTCTCCTCAATCTGAACAACCTACTCTCACTACCAAGTCACTCTTCTCAAGCTTTACAACCATGTCTCACTACCAGATGACTTTGTCAAGCTGTATGAACAGGTCACTCTTGTAAAGCTGTATGAACAGGTCACTCTTGTAAAGCTGTATGAACAGATCATTATTGTAAAGCTGTATGAATAGGTCACTTGTAAAGCTGTACGACCAAGTCTCACTACCAGCTCACTCTTGTAAAGCTGTACAACCAAGTCTCACTACCAGATCACTCCTGTAAAGCTGTACAACCAAGTCTCACCACCAGATCACTCTTGTCAAGCTGTACAAGCAGGTCATTCTTGTAAAGCTGTACAACCAAGTCTCACTACCAGATCACTCTTGTGAAGCAGTACAACCTACTCTCATTACCAGATCACTCCTGTAAAGCTGTACAACCAAGTCTCACTACCAGATCACTCTTGTCAAGCTGTACAACCTACTCTCACTACCAAAATCAATCTTGTCAAGTTGCACTACCTAGGCTCACTATGTCACTACTGTCAAGCTCTAAAAGTCAGTACAAGGAAGTCTTTAAGGCACAAAAAGCCAGACCTAGAGCTTACAACAAGAAGCTGTCCATGGCCTGCATTTCAAGCCAATCACCAAAGTTTTCACTAAACTGGAGTTGTAAACATCAAAATGTAGCCACATACCAAGTAACACGAGTCTGTGGCCATCTGTACACATCAAGAATTAGTCACACATCAAGTAACAGGATTCTGAGGCCATTTGTACACATCAAGATGTAACCATATGATATGATTCTGTGGCCATCTGTACACATCATACTGTATTTCATGTATTTTTTCGTACCCTTTAATTTTTCGTAAACAATCCAGTTATCAAAATAATAATTATTTAACTGTATCATAAATTTTCGTACATATCACTTTGTATTATTTAAAAAATTCATTAAATTATCGGACATAAAATTTCCACTAAGAAGATTTACGTTTGCAAAAAAGATTGAAAATACCATATTCCCATTTTGTTTTTACAAAAATTAATGATTAATTGTTGGTGAGAAAATATAATGATTGATGCATAAGCATGGGCGCCCGCAGCGCATAGGTCAAGGGGGTCACATGACCCCCCTGGAAATCATATTGCTATATATATATATATTCCGACAAGTTTAATCATGCAAATGAAGCTGAAAATATGTCACAAGATTCTGTTCAAACTCCTTATTAAGTCCGCCACCATAACAAAACACCATGTGCATTTTAAAACGAGCTCAGAAGCCCTTTGATGTTGTCTTATCCAACAAAAATTACATCTCAGTACATGCTAAAGTGAAGACCACAGACCATTGGTCAACTAGTCTTATTGTTTCCTTAGTCATACAAACATAAAATATAAAAACCTTGTCATTTTCCATCGTAAATTTGAAAGTCACGGACTCCGTTAAATCGATTCATATATATACATATGCTATTTTTTAAGTGCTTGTTCTGTTTTGACTTGGATATAATTAACATTTTATTGCAAATCTATTCTATGATATACCCCACTATTATCTTTATTGGCGAGTTCGAATAACAAGTAATACATATGATCGCTTGTCCTTATAACATCTGCTATATGGACAACGGCTTCAATAGCACATTGACAGACTTTCATTTCCCTAAAGCGAGCCTCATTTCCCTACTGGCAGCCTCGCTGATTTGACCTCTTCAGTCGATTCTTGCCCTCAATCTGGTTTCAACTGGAATAACCAAAGTGCTAAGCATGTTTAATTACCGTGTAAATAACACTGTATAGCCATGTGGTTGTTGTGACAATGTACATCATAATTAAAACAAGAATGAACTGTCGATTTAGCGGTGTTTATTCCTAATGGAATATAGTAGGGTCGTAATACATGAGGATTATCCCACTCGTCAGGTAACTAAAAATAGTCTTTTTTCTCTTTGCAAAAGCTACAAATAAAAATTACACTGAATAAATACGGTCTTGTACACTGAAAAAATTTTGTTTGATTGATCAATCTAGCATGCGTGCACACACACACACGCATGCATGCGCGCGTGCACACTCATGTGCATTAACTTAAACGTTGATTTCAAGTTCTTTATTTTTTTACTACAATTTGATAATGAGATTATCGCTGCAGTAAAATACAACCCGCACTTAATTTCTTGACGATGTGGGGTCGTATCGTTGAGTACAATTTACTAATAAATAATACCCATAACTTATACATGTTCAAACCATCTTGATCATTTTGCCAATATTACACAACATAATAGCTACATATGTTCTAAATGCAGACAAGCTTGCACACTGAGACATAATCCTCTCTCTCGTGCTCTCTCTCTCTCTCTCTCGTTCACTAATAACAACAGTACTTTTGATTTATTGTAATTAGATTCTTGAATTGAGACCAGAATGAGACAGAAAATATACGTTTACCTTGTACATTTGTACTGTTAGGTTGTTGAGTAGCGTGTGTACCGTAGAACTTGTTTTGGTACGATCCCTTTATTTTTCATACATGGTCAGTGCCACCAAATGATAATTATTTATTTTACATATAATTTTTCATACACTGAAATTAATAATTATTTTTTCGTGTATGAAAAATTACATAAAATACAGTAATGTAGCCACATACCTAGTAACATGATTATGTGGCTGACTGTATTTGAGAACCTGACCATATACACAACTTTAACACACTAGTTAATCAATGGATGGATAGAAGAATGGGTTTAACTGATGTGTGCATATACAGACTTACAAATAACACACCACAGAAATGGACTCGGTTTGATCTGGGCAGGATTCAAACTCATGAATTTTGTGGCATGCAAGTCAGTCATGCTAACCACTGAGAAAAACTTTGGCTCCCAAGTCATGTAAGTGATTTCTCTACCACTGCCTTATCCAGACCCTGTATTAGCACAGTGGTGGTGCATTCACTTTTCACCTAAATGTTGGGATACTTCAATTCATTGTATGTTGTATGATATAGTGCCAAGGTTGAAACGGTGTAAACAATCTAAGGTCAAAATATCCAGAACTGGCTGGAAATTGTCACCCATTTACTAAGTGTTGAGTATGGATGGATGTAACTTTGAAATATAGCATTTTTGAACACCTGGTGAATATATGTGAAATTCTTGCTTTCATGCTGACATCACAGATGCATCTGATATTGGTTGTTTGCACCATTTTAACTTTGGTAATTGGTCTAGTCAAATCTTATTGAACATCTACAGGTACATTTATGTGAAAATCAACCTACCTCAAGATTCAACCATCTAGATAGTAATCTCAATGAGCATTAACATGGATTAAAACAAACTTTAATTTCTGGTATTAAATTTTGAAAAAACTTAAGCTTCTGAGTAAACTACCTGGTGCCCTGCATGAATACATCAGTGGTGCATACAGATGTTCATCTCCACCCTCACATGTATCTCCTGATACTTTCCTGTATCTGAAAGACCAAGAAATACCTATGACTTAAAATCATGATTAGTACATCTGTATATTTACCAAACATTTATATTTTGTTTATATTTTGTATTGGATTAGACTGCATCTGTATAATTACCAAACATTTATATTTTTTATTGAATTACAGTACATCTGTATAATTACCAAACATTTGTATTGGATTATAGTGCATATGTATAATTACCAAACATTTATATTTTGTATTGGATTAAAACACATCTGTATAATTACCAAACATTTATATTTTGTATTGGATTATAGTACATCTGTATAATTACCAAACATTTATATTTTGTATTGGATTATAGTACATCTGCATAATTACCAAACATTAACATTTTGTTTTGAATTAAAAGCAAACATTGCATCCTCCACTATCAAAGGTCACACAAGCAAAATTCAAAAAAACTACTACCCTCTGAAATATGAGATAAGACAAAAGAAAATAACCACAGAATGCTATATGGCACCGTGTTTCACTTTCTAAAATGGTGCATGTTACAAAAGACTTATATTGTTAAAGAAATTATATACATTAAAAGACTTAAAAAAGTCAGTGCAATGTGAAGGCAAATCATCATGACATACTTTGATCACAGTAAAACATTTTATTAATGAAAAGATTGCCCATGAACTAAAGACAATGCCAACTGAAATAAAGATGAGGACACCAAAGACAATGCCAATGGCGATACAAAGGCAGACATCAAAATAAATGCCAATGGAAATACAGATGTAAACACCACACCAAGGACAATGCTAATGGAAATACAGATGCTGATACCAAAGAAAATGCCAACAGAAATAAAGATGTAGATACCAAGCGAAAGACAATGCCAATGAAAATACAGATGCAGACACCAAAGACAATGCCAACAGAAATACACATGTGGACACCAAAGACAATGCCAATGGAAATACAGATGCTGATATCAAAGACAATGCCTTGAGAAGAAATATGTTCCCAGAATGCCCTGCTACACTGAACTAAATTCAAAATTTGACCAGATGAACATATGCACAAAAGGATAAGGGTAAAACTATATAACTCTGCCAATAGTGCTGCAGTGACTGACAACGAATCTGTAGGAGTTCACAATATGTTGTTTGTGTTCCCTCCATTTATCTTTAAAAAAGTTTTAATACTGAAATCATCTCCAATATTCCTGACAGTTGCCAAACTAACAAATCCAGTTTTTTTTCAAAAAAAGACTATTTTCTTAATTAACATTATCACAAGATACATGCAGTAAAAATTCTTTGACATGGACTCTGACTTTAAACCTTATATTATGGACAGAAGATCAGTGAATGTATCTCAGATACTGTCAAGATGCTGAGCTTCATTTCATCCATAATTAGATTTTTATTTCTATAACCTTCTGCTCAATTAATTGATGATGCTACATGGTATGTCTAATTGGACAATGTACATTCTTACACAATGTAGACATTGTTAAAACTATGCAAAACTCTTGTCATGATGGTGCAGAAGCCAAGTGTTCTTTCAAACGATAGATGCTACAAGCATTAGTATGTAAAATATATATTGGCATACAAGTTGGATCTAATTGTAAACTACACAGACCCAGATCCACTGTCACCTAATTCACCAGTAAATTATGCAATGGCAGATCAGTGTAATCTTACCCTCTACTGAATGGGTAAAATGTTCCAACAGGACAGGGATCAGGTTGGCTATTGATGTCTTGTGTCATATGGTCAGGTACACATCTCATGGAGCTAAAGGAAAAGCTGGCATTTTCTGGCATGAATCCAAAGTCACTGAAAGAGAGAAAACAAGTAAGTATTATATCCCAAACCTGAAATTACACTTATACTGCTATGCGAAAGAGGAGAAAATGGGGGGAAAAGGAGTACATTACTGGTGAAGCTCAATTTCTGCCATGATGCTAGGGTTTGAGGGGTCATATCCTCTTGCCCAATACTAACAAAAAAAACACTGTTGTGTTCCTTGGTTTTTCTCTCTGTACTGCAAGCAATGCTTAAGAGCATGGACAGTGTCTTACAACATTGCCTCTCTAAACATAATGATTGAAGACATGATATGACAACTCTTTGATTGCTCACTGAAGGCAATCTATTCTTAACTACAAAGCCAGGTTGTGTCATTATGATCACTGATCAGATCGGAAGTCAGTCTGGGTCACAGAAATGCCATGAAAATCATTCACCCTTCACACAAATGCTAAAGCTAACAGAAAGAATATCTTGTATTATAGACGCTTCAGTGAGGTTCTGGCCAAGGGCTTGACTGTAAAATTGGTGGGTTTAAGTACATGGTGGCCAGTATATATTGGTGCAAGGAGAATCTGGGAAGAAGCGCTGATGCACAGTAAGCAATTGGAAAGCTATCTCACATACCCACATCAGCAAAGCCAAGACTTGACCTCGTATCAACATAGCTAAAATGTGTACCTAAGGATACTTGACTACCTTGGGCCCCAGCTAAGGGCTTGAACTGTTCCAAGTTGGGCCATATCAAAACCCATGAAAGATATTTAATTTCAGAAACAGAATGAGTGATTTTGGAAGATTAAAGTTGTTGCTAGTAGGTCAGGTCAGTCTTCTCTGCCATTATGCCTGAAAGTGTCAGATAACATAGAGGTGTAACCTTTAATAGTAATCTCACTGCACAATCGCACAGCCAACGCAAAGGTCAGACAACTACAGGACAGGTGCACTCAAAGCAACAGTTCTGATGACATTGCATAAGTCCAGGAGTCTGGCACCCACAAGCAGGCTGTCTTTGAGTGGTTGGGATTATAAGTCAAAGGCACTTGTTGGGAGACCTGATTAGAGAAAAGCCTTGTTTCCTATCCCGTTTACTGAACTACCTCCAAAACTGATTGACTGGTTACCACCTAAAATTTACCTGAAATTTTTAACTGAAGTCAAAACTGTTGTTGCTGTTGAACAGTACTCAACCTATATCTCACCATTCAGTGATATTTGAATCTCACCATTCAGTAATACTTGTATCTCACCATTCAGTAATACTTGTATCTCACCATTCAGTAATACCGGGGGCCCCGAGTGGCCGAGTGGTCTAAAGCGCTCTCCGTTACGGATCACTGCCATCTCACCTCTGTCTGCGTGGGTTCGAGTCTAGGATTCGGCGAATGTGGATATGTGAGAAAGCTTGCCAGTAGCTTCTCGTGGGTCGGTGGTTCTTTCCGGGGATTTCCCGGTTTCTTCCTCCACCATTAATACTGGCCGCCATGTATAGCCTATCATGTGCTGAAAAATGGCGTTAAGCCCCACAACAACAACAACAACAACCACCATTCAGTAATACCAATGTCTCAACATCTAGTAATACCCAGTCTCAGCATTTAAAACAGCCTATGTCTCACCATTTAGTAAAACCTATGTCTCACCATTTAGTAACACCTATGTCTCACTATTTAGTAATGCATATGTCTATGTATTAAATGTGAGACAAAAATGATGATTCATACTCACCACTCAAAATCCTCTCTTGTGCAACTACAGTTCTCAAGGAATGTTTCACGGGAATATGACGGTCCATTGTAGCAATTAGTACGTGGAATTCTCCTCTCTACGATCAGCTTACGACCCAGTAAGCAGCCCTGGAGTATTGTGTTATCCATCAGAGACCACCTTTTATAGTCTGAATCCTGGCACACATAATCTGAATCAGAAGAAGTTTCACTAATTGGTGTTTACAAAAGGTACAAAATGCTATGGTCTATTCTAAACTGAACTTTGGTGGTGGTGGTTTGGAGGGAGGGGAAGGGGAATTCCCTCCTCCATTTCAAAACAAGAAGGTTAGGGACTGCATGACAAGCCATGATCAATGAATTAATGCTGTAAAATATATAACATTGACCCAAAGGTCAAAAAGGGGAGAGTGATCATGTCAAAGAATGACACAAATTTTCAAAGACAGTGACTTTGACCCTAATATCAAAGGAAAGTTGTTGTTATTGTAGGGTTTAACGCCATTTTTAAGCACAAGATAGGCTATACATGGAGGCCAGTATAAATGGTGGAGGAAAAACACCGGGAAAACCCCGGAAAGAACCACCAGGAAAACCCAGGAAAGAACCACCAACCCACGAGAAGCTACTGGCAAGCTTTCTCACATACCCACATTGGCTAAACCCGAGACTCAAACCCATGCAGACAGAGGTGAGATGTCAATGATCCATAACGGTGAGCGCTTTAGACCACTTGGGGCCCCATCAATCAAAGGAAAGAGTGAACATATTGTGCTATGAATTGTCTCAGCTTCATAATCACTTATTGCAAATAAAAAGAAAATCCAGGAAAATGAACCCCCACAAAATTATTGGTTTATCCCAACTGCAGAGCAAACCGCCCAACCAACAATCCAGTGAAAGCCCCCCCCCCCTTTCCTTTCACACAATTTTCTTTATTGGTAGAACCCCAGAATTTATTTTTGCCAATGGGGCAATGGGTTGCAACTGGTTATGCCACTGGTTGAATCCCAAACAATCAAATTCTATCCCCATTTATATTACTGGTTTTACATAATGCCTTTAAAATGTGTGCATAAAATACATTAGGTAAGATATGCTGGTATCCTGTACAAGACAGACTTAAACATTTATGTAGCATGCAATTCACATATTTTCTTTTTATTTTTTTATTTTGTTACTAAGTTAAAATTCTTGTTATTTTTAGAAGACAGGGCCAAATATGATGGTGGAGTGACTTTTACCATTTATACTTTAAAAATAGCTAATGGCTTAATGCCACAATGGGCCTAACGGGTTGAAATGGTTTTTATAAAAAAATGTAAAAGGCTCTTTATTTTTTTATAATATATGACATACTTTCTCTATTAAAGAGGGATCAATCTGATTAGTAGTAGCTGTACAAGAACTGAAAGGCCCTTATACAAGGATACTTTTGTCAATTTATGTCAAGACTAGGCAGAGACATTACATTTTTTGTCAAATCTGGACAAGACTTGGCAATGACCTGACATTTTTTGCCAACTTTGGTCAAGACTATGCAGACACCTGACATTTTGTGCAGATTCAAAGACAGAAATCCTTCTGGGCCAATAACCATAGGAAACATTGAACAACAACAATACCTCTAATGTCAAACCCAGTAAACAAGAATTATTATCCAAGTAAAATTAGACACATCTGAAGTGTGTGTGTGTGTGTGTGTGTGTGTGTGTGTGTGTGTGTGTGTGTGCTATATAATAACAAGCAAATTAAGGCATCACAAAAACTTCAAATGAAACAAAGATAACGACAAAGTAAAGTAAGATGCATTGTCACATTTTTTTATGCAAACCACTCGTTTAAAAGCTTGGCTGATGGCAGTTAACACAAACAGCATAAATAATTACTCTTAAGAATCCACTGTGATACTGTATCCATCAGATACTCCATTGGAACATTCTCATTCTCTCCAAGTCGAATGACATCGACTCTCAGTAAGCAACTCGAAGATAATTGTAGATAAACATCCAACTACATTTGCATAGAACAGGTCCTTACAAAATGATACGTACTGATAACAACACTCAATGACCATTCAGTAGACTCAGTCTACTGCTTATATTGATTAGTATGTGATGGAAAAGGCAGATGTTGTTCAGATTGGTGAAATGATATATTCCCTCTACTCTCATATCTAACTTGTAAACTTTATTAGCAATGACACTGATATTGAGGAAATTAGAAAAGTGATTCCTCTGTCTCGTCATGTTTACAAAGGTGAGAAGAAATAATGGACAATGCCAGCAGCCCAGGTTAAAAAAAGGTAAAGGGAAACACATTTGATTGTATGACAGAAATGTGACTGAAGCAGTAACAGCTGGGTATGCTTCAAAATAACATTAAATAACAGACAATAATTTAAATTATGAAAAAATTCATATAAAACTAAAACATAACATAAAATTTTAATATTTGTGTTGACAATAACAATGAGCTCAATGTTGAGCTTCAATTGGTGTTTCACCTTTGCACATATGTTCATGTATTCCCCCTCCCCATATCAAACTTGCATAAACTTGGGCACAAAAACTAAATACAAAACTTAAATTGTTGGTATTGATTCAGCTATTCCCATAGAAGGAGCAATAACTTTGTCTCACTATGTTTATGCAGGTGAGATAAAGAGAAGGAGCAATAACTATGTCTCACCATGCTTATGCAGGTGAGACAAAACCTATACCTATATATCACCATCAGTAATTAAAGTTCCAGGAAAGAATAAGTGGCATATACTCACAGAAAACATTGGTCATATTGATAGAGACTACTTTCCAAGAGTGAAGAGAAGGGTTAGAGCCAAACAGGAAGAACACTGGAGTTCTCTCCCCTGGCTCAGTGAGTACCCCATACACCATGATAGGAGTGTCAGTAAAGTTGTATGTATTCCATGTTTCCCCTTCATCTGTGGAGTACCTATAATTCATAATAAAATAGTGGTTTAATTTGATCTTCATGTAGCAGATATAATAACAGTATAGGTAACACAAACTGTAACTCATCACAATGTAAATCACAACCATTTCACATATACATCTTCCAAATACAATCTCGTGCAGCATGGATATCTTTTCTATATTATCCCATGTTTCAACTATATTTACTTACATTATCTTCCATCCCTTTTAGATCTTGCTAACATAATATCTGGTTTAACATAAATCCTCCATGTACAATGTTCTATCTCATTTATAGCGGATAATGCTTCAAGTCTTCCATGCACAATCTCTTGCTCCTTGTCTCTTTCTTGATATTCTTTGTACTGTCTCCTATCTTTCAAAAGGTCTTCCTTACACACCTTTCAAAAGGTTCTCCTTACACACTTTCTTTTTCCCAAATATCCCCCTGAAATAACCTGCTTCTCAGATTCATCCTTCCTGTACAATTTTCCATCCATAAAAGATCTTGTTAAAAGATCCCAGTTCTTCAGATGCTTATAAAACTCCCACTGATATAGAACTAACTTACATAATTTCCTATGTCTATTTAACAGACTCTTCCCATCAAGTAAAATGTTTATATCTTTATTCCTTAACTCTGACATAGATCTTTTTCATGTCAAAGAAAACTGTTTACATCTTTGATCTGCAACTCTGTGGCACAGATCTTCCTTTCAAGTAAACTGTTCATCTTTAATCCCTAACTCTATTTGACATAGATCAAGTCAACTGTTTAGATCTTTAATCCATAATTTTATCTGACATAGACCTTCCTGTCAAAGTAAACTGTTCAGATCTTTAATCCTTACCTCTATTTGACATAAATCATGTAAACTGTTTAGATTTTTAATCCTTACCTCTGTTTGACATAGATCAAGTAAACTGTTTAGATCTGTAATCCTTACCTCTGTCTGACATAGATCAAGTAAACAGTTTAGATCTTTAATCCTTACCTCTGTTTAATATAAATCAACTGTTTAGATTTTTAATCCTTACCTCTGACACAGACCAAGAAAACTGTTTAGATCTTTAATCCTTACCTCTGTTTGACATAGATCAAGTAAACTGTTTAGAGCTTTAATCCTTACCTCTGTTTGACATAGATTAAGTAAACTGTTTCGATCTTTAATCCTTAGCTCTTTTTGACACAGATCAAGTAATAAACTGTTTAAATCTTTAGTCCTTAACTCTATCTGACACAGATCTTCCTGTCAAGTAATCTGTTTAAATCTTTAATTATTAACTCACCTGACACAAATTGTAAATATCCAACCTTTTCCTGTAGAGAAGCTTGTACTTACACAATTTGATTGGTGAGGGTAAACTGCTTCACTGCTACCAAAATTCCTCCATAATCTCCCATGGAAAAGTAGTGCTTCCCTTCCAGAACCTGTTGTGAGAATCAACTCAAACTAGCAATTCATTTACAACAAAACATACCATCTTTGCTAGCCAAGATTATGATATGTTAACCCTATCTACAACTTGGCAAATTGATCAGATATTTCAGTGCTTTGTCCTCGCAACAGCTATTAGATTTCATGAGTTGCCTCCCTTAATATGCAATGCCAACTAACCAACAGCTTATAACAGTGGTGCATTGTAACATCAGCCAAAAATGATGCAGGCAATTCACTTCAAAAGGATACTTTGTTAGTTTAACATCGAAAGTTTAGTTTAACATCACTACATACCAGAGTGAAGCCATTACAGGTGTATTTGACAGAAAGGATATATTTGTACAAACATGTACCAGCAGTTTAAAATTGCTTGTTTATGAGTCCATTCCAGTAACTCCCCTTGTCTCAATCCTGTAGGAACAGTGTTCAAATTTGAACAACTTCATTCTGATTGGATGCATTGGCTTGCCACCACATCCAATGAAATTCACAGACCTGAAGCATTGAAATATCTCATTGATCCACCAAGGTGTTGAAAGGGTTAACATATCGGAACCTTGGCTAGCAAAGATGCAAAATATATAACTGACAATTATCCTGACCCATCCTATTTGTCATCACAGCGTTTTCCATTAAATCAAGAATTTTTATATAAATGTTTAACAAATTTATCAAAAAGTAATCTTCAGATTGTTGTCAGACTTTTCATAATAATCTGAATGGGAGAATCAGTTTATTACAATATCAAGTTATACATGATATATATTGAAATATGTCAAGGTGACAGACCATCAGCGAATCACATTTTGACATGACTGGCAAACTACCCCAGACTTAACTGCATATTATTACACACATGGCTAACCTGAGACTGGTCATCAATCCATTTAGAATTTCTAAAAAAACAACAAATAACAACTGATGTAAGCAGACAGGTATGTAGATTAATGGGGCTAGATAATCTTATTAATCCAGCTTCTGTTTCATCTGTCAGGTAAACAAAAGCAAAAGACCTGGACAACTGGAGGCTACTTGCCAACTAATCTGCAGAACTATTTCTTTATAATAAGTGTACCTCAACTTGGAAAGACACATACTGTTGTTGACAGTACTTGTAAGCAAATGGTGAAAACTCGTGACAACAGGATAAGAAATATTGAAATTGTAAATTTTAAATGTGAAATTAAGCTGCCTAAATATTAGACCTAACTCAAAATAAGTCATCCAATTTGTACAATACTTTGCCATCAAAAGACAGTCTGCCTTAAAAAAATAAATTTCCTAATACATTTAATGCACATCTTGTGTGCATATAAGTTAACTGATGGACAGAGAGAAACAAATACTTACATATTCAAAGATACAATAACAATATTATAAACAATATGTGAAATATAAACTGTAACGTTATTAGGAAAAAGCTAACATATTCTTCATCAATATCAAATTGAAAAGAATAAATATAAGCTACAATTATTCTCAAAGAATAAAAATGCCCTATCTCCTACTCTGTAAGACTCTTAGGTCAGAAGTGCATGGAGAGCAAGAGGCCTAAGTGGACTTGATGTCATTTATCTGGCTTGAATCTGTTGATTCTGTTCAAATGGAAATATGGCTGGATAGAGAGACAGAGGGACATCAAGCCAGATGCTTTTTGGCTAACAAGATAAATACTATCCAACATTCCAATACTTGAAGAGTTATATTAATATCATGGAAGACACACCTCCCTCCAGTTAAGGCCAGCATCTGTGGAAAGGTAGACATTCAGCAAACCTCCCAGTTTGTTCCCTGTGCTTCCAGTAGCCATGACAAGCCCAGGGGCTGAGCTACGTGACAATATGGGCACTGCACGACTTCCAGGGTATAAGAAATGAAATTCTTGTGTTACATGCAGTGAACAGTCAGGTACCTGGGAAAAAAAGAAAGAAATAAAAGTTAACAGTTAACAAGAGTTCCACATAATGCAGTGTTTAACTTTCTAAATATGCTATGATTTACTCACGTGATCTTCAAAAATTATTTTAAACAAAACATTGACACAGAATCTTAATAATGACAAAAACAAGGCAAATGCAGACAGAGAAGTGATACTATATAAACTCCAGTATGAAAATGTATCTAACTGCAGTCTACATAGACCCAGACCTGTTTCTTGCAAAGCACTGGCAGATCCAGTTCTATATAACACTGATCTGTGGGCACATTATGCAAGGGTAGATCAGGGCCATGTTGTCTGCAGCTGCAACCTCAATAGCAATAAAAAAACTCTTTTTTATAAACTTGCAGTTGTCGTAATACAAGTTATAATAGAAACTATAAATGTTGGATTTAATAGTTATTTGATCTGCAAATTGAGATACATTGCGAAATCTCACTGGTACATTTGGTCATGGGTGACCCATAACATCAGTCTCTTGAAATATCATTAATCTTGTGTTGTAGTGGAAAGTAAATGTACAAATACACACTCATCATTAACTCTGTCAGCACTACAATGGAATGCATAAATATATCTAGAAAATATGTGCTGCAGACATGTAAGTAAATATGTACAACATGTTTTTGTACCTCCATGAACTGAAGTAAAATAATAATCTTTTCTATTATTAAAATACATGTACTGATCATAGATTTTTATTTAAATAGCTGCTTGATTTAAGAAAACATTTTGGTTCATTATGTCAGAGTATTTGTTTTCCCATTTGTAATACATAAAAAAAAAATGGCAAAATTTTCATAATTAAGATTTCCATCACATTTATAACAAAAAATATCTTGTTTTAAAGCGCGTTATGGTACTGCCCAAGGGAGCCATATTGTTTACTGCTTTAAGTGAAACAGCCTTATAATGAAGTAGATTATACATACCTGTATAACTACTACCCCTTATTGAAATGAGATCCATCGCCATATCTACTTTATCCTGGGTATGATGTTATAATGAGGGGACTTATTGAGAGTGAATTCTGTATTAGCTAGTCATATGATTCTCAACTGCTGGCTATTTTCATGAACTATTTCTCTCTAAGGGTATACTCTTGCATAAAAACAGAGAGAGAGAGAGAGAGAGAATGAGAGAGGAAGAGAGACAGAGAAAGAGAGAGAGAGAGAATGAGAGAGGAAACGAGAGAGCTTATACATAAATAGATGCATTTGTATCTGAATTTACATCTACAGACGAAATCAGAAGAAAAAACATCTGTGATGATAAGTGATGATTTGATTCAAACATTAGGATAAAATATTGTATGCTCAACTGAGCGTGTCCAAAATGTATGAGAGATCTCCATCAATATTTACATCTCTGGGTTTTCAAGGACATTGAAAAGTATATCTATTATATTTTTATAAGCATAGCCATCATCAACTTAAAAACGTATCAATAAGCATTTATCTTCAAAGTTACCAAAGATAAAATCCAAATAGGACACAGGCGAAGCTGTATTACATACCTGAAATTTGCTTTACTCTCAGTGTATGAATAAATAAGAAGTACTTAAACTACGAAATCAAATTAATAGGAAAGCTGAGAGAGCTCTACCAAACCAATCTATCTGAGATGCTACCGACAGAATAGAAGAAAATGTAGTACAGCTTTATGAATTAAAATAAAACAACATATGAGGGTGGGGTGGATACTTTTTGGGGCTGCTTCTTTCAAACACCTTGGCTGAAATCGCAATGTTGAATTAAATTTTCTGATAGTCTCTTACTGTCTCAATGTACTTCCTAAACCTTAGTTTTCTTGCTTTTGTTATCTGACATCTGAACCATGCAATGACCCTGTTATATCCAATTTCGAATCATAATGAAGCGCGTTATACAGAGGTTTATCCCACACTTCCAAAACCTCAGCGATTTCATACACACACACTTAGTTACATAAAGCTTCTCTCTGCCCATAAAATATTGAAATAAAGTAAAAACTGTTAAGCCTATCTGAAAGCCAGGGTCAACAGTATTTTTAAGAACAAACATGGACACCTGCAGTGAATACCGACATCACATGCACAGATCTTTACTTCTATAAGTAGTTTTAATCTTTATAAGTAATATATGTCTCTACAAAACATATTTACAGGTTCAACTTGAAAGTAGCACTTTCTATTCAAAGACTGTATAAAGCATGCATCAACATCAATAGCAAGCATGAAAATGAAAACATGGCCACAGGAAATATTTAACTGGAGAACTTTTTATAGGTAAATAACCTTGAATTACCCGTTTTAAAAAAAAACCTATTGCACATCTATATACATATACAATTTTGCAGTATGCTTTAAATCTTTGTCATAGTCATGCAATGATTCTCCCTTATGTAGATGTCTCTGTTCCAAACTTCATGCAACACAAAAACATACTTTTTCATGCAAACAGCCATTCTAATCTGCATGAAAATCTTACCTTTCTCCAATTTACCTAAGAGAAGAGAGGAAGAAAGCAAGAAAGAGAGGAATATATATTTATAACAAATTCAAATAACTGCATACATGAAACATTCAGTCTTGAACTGATAATATTTTGACAAGGCAATTACCATGTTCAATGTAATACCGACATATGCCTTAATTTTATATCAAAATTTGCAAACAATCATGTAGTGTAAATTTGTCGAGATCAGCCTGCCTTATCAGATGGATGCTAAAGCTGACCTTAAATGACATGATGTAATTGTAACATACTAAAATGAAAGCCTAATGTCTTATTACAAATTTAATTTTATTGGTTCAAGTCTCAAAAATCAAATACTGTACATACACTGTGTGACCAAACTGAGAGAAAAAAAAAAAATCCTCTCAAAATTGAAGAGCTCACAGCAAAGAGACCATAACTCTTATGAAAGTGAAATCCTGTATATCATCATGTAAGCATAGTATGATGAACTATAACCTAATCAACTGACTAAAATAATGTTTAAGGGCACAGTACTGAAATGACCATATATATTAGTCAAGTCCAACTGCAAACTGCACACACCCAGATCTGCTGTCACACAGGGTGCAAGTAGATCAAGATCTATGCAGTTTGTTGGAAGTAATCAGTAAAGCAAACAACACAGACCCTAATCTGCCATCACAGAATGCACTAAGAGATTTGCAGTTGAACTTATAAGCAAGTATATGTAGTAGATGTACAAAAGGATCGTAATGCTACATGCCCAAACTCACTGGAGGGGATAAACTAGAAAAGTGGTGATCAATTTTCTCACATACATATCTTGACCCCAAAATGAGTAATTTTACCAATAAAAGGAAAACAGAATATGAGCTGGATGCAGAATGAATACACACATAGAATGCAGAATGAATGAAAACAAAATGCAGCATGGATACTAACATGAAGTACAGAATAAATACAATCATGGAATGCAGAATGAATACAAACACATTCAGACAATGGAGAGCTCACATGTAAACACAAACAGCAGAACAATGAATGATGAATGAGAATGGAATAATGCAAATGCATTTCATGAATGGGATTAAAAAATTAATTATTTTCAAGTTACAACAATATTTCTATGGTCAAGAGCCATTGTGCATGATAATCCTGCATCAGATTCTTTATAAAAATTTTCACCCTGTACAAGCCACAACATTGTTCTTTTTGAGGCTGACATAAAGAATCAACCACAAGTAATGTGGTCACATCATCATTGGTGGTTATACCTGTACAAATTTTATTGGAATTAAACAAAAAAAGAAAACAATTGGCTGACAAATACTCCACAACATATTTTTTACTTTACTGCTGTTGCAGTTATAGTTTTATATATCATAAATTCAGTGCTGTCTTTTGTATTTTATGCACAGGCTGTTTTGTTAAAGTACACTTTTAATAAATCAATATATGAAAGCAATAGTTCTTTTGCTTTAACACTCCTGACAATGGAATGATAAATCAGAGACCATAAACGAAAAATGAGATGAAAGCTAAAATGCAAAATAATGCAAATGAAATGCAAACAGAGTGCAAATGAATTCCAAATGCATTTCAAATTCAAATGAAGTGCAAATAAAATGCAAACAAAATGCAGCTTTGGTAAAATTAACCATTTCTGGGTCACTACTCCAACATATCTCAAATCCCAACCTTATCTCCAAGATGGAGTTGAATCTTTGGTCAAAAATGTGCCCAACTCCTCCAGAAACTATATCAGTACAATGACTGGTCAACATTAGTATCTTCTTGTAATGAATATTCAATGAAAAAGAAGAGACACAGTCACAACATTTTTTGTACATGTAAGTAAAAAAGGGCAATAACTCTTACAAAACTTGTGGGTGCATAAAGATTTGTCAGTATGCACTTCTTCAGATGATGAGCACAATATGTACCAAGCTGAACAGCGGTCCATAATAGACAACTTGCATTCACAAGATTATATCTTCCACTGCATCCATCTGTGCCATAAAAAGGGCAGCAACTCAAACAAAAAGCTTACGAACACACTGATGACTGAGACCTGCCCAGCTTGGGTCTGCTGCCTTGGTGTCCTTTTGATATGCACTTTGCTTTCAGTTCCTCAACATAATATAGTCAATAATAGTTTTAAAGTGCTACTAAAACACAACCAACCAACTGACCAAGCAAAACAACCAACTTAGCAACATAAAAATGTGCATTTTCAGATCATGAGTCTAACATGTACAAAGGTGTCATAGCAATTCATCAAAAACTGTTGACTCTATTCTATTCATAAAATACATCCAGATGCAAGTCAAAAGCAACAATAGCTCCAACAAAAATTAAGCAGCACAGTGATTTTGTTGATATGTACATTTTCAGACAATAACCAAATTGTTTACCAAACTGTAGATAAATCCATAAAAAAATACGTCCATAAGATTTTTTTATACACTGCATTGACCTTAAAAGTCAAAAAGGGCAATAACACTTCAAACATTCTGGAAGAAAAGTGATTTGTTGATGTACACATCTTCAGGTGATGACCACGATATTCACCAAGTTTCTTGGCAGACCATCTGCAAGTGGACCAAGTGGGAATAATATTGCGCGTCTGGTTTTAACAACAATTGAACATTTATTTCACTAAGCAGGCTTATGTAGTACTGTAAGAAAACAAGCTGTGTAAACTATATCCCTCACTACATATCATTTTTTTACAAATTCTTTCCAAAGATAATTAATATGCATAGACTCTTGCTCCTCCTCAGAATCAAATGGACTTCATCTGAATTTAAAATTATCATTCAAAGGAGTTGTTGGGGTTTTTTTGTTTCTGTTAAGGTTCTCTGTTTCTTTATTCTTGGCAAATAGATTTGTGTTTCTCCAGAAAAACTTATTCAGGTTGGGGTTTTTTTTCCAAAGTTTTAAAAAAATTGGTGGGGGGATAATAATAAATGAGTAAAGGCACTGAATATATGAGATGCCCTAAAACAATGCTAAATACATGTGATAACACATAATTAACAACTGTTTTAGCCACAATATATGTGATAACACATAACTAACAACTGTTTTAGCCACAATATATGTGATAACACATAACTAACAACTGTTTTAGCCATAATAGCAACTGTCAAACTCTACTTCACCAAACATTATAAACTTGTTTCCAAATATACAAGTACCTCAAATGAAGCAAAGTTTTAGAAATTATTCTCTGCAAATAAATTTGTAGACATGTTTTTACTGGAAATATGTTCTTATTGGAGAAAAACAAAGATTAAAAAAAACAGCTACATGCAAACAAATATCTGTAATTGTGTACAGAAATTCTGATCTTTAGTTTCAACACAGCACATGGTTTATGCTAGTATGCAACTGTATATTTTCTCCAACATTAATTCTATTGATACTATTCTTCAGTTATAAACGACAAATTATTCATTATAATCCTTATGAGGCAGTATTTTCCTAAATTTGTATAAACTGCTCTTTTCAAATGTATACATCTTATATTCTAACATTTATTTTTGTACCTGGTTTTCATAAGTTTTACAACAGGTGGATAAACCCAAACCTGTGATTCTCAATGGCAGATCTAATGGATTTCTTCCATTGCTTAACTTTTAGAAAGAGAGAAGACAGTCATTATAAAAAAAACAAAACCAATTCCATCATTGCATATAATCTGGCTGCTATTTCTAACTGCTAAATTTCATTGTTGCATGATCATGCTTGTACAAAATCAAACTTTACTGATGAAAAAAGTTGAATCACCAAGTTTCCTGAAAATCAGATAAAAAAATACAGCCTCTAGAGGTATAACAAGTTGAGCCAATCAGATGGAAGAACCTAAATAATTCCTGTGGATCTCACACATTACTAGAACTTACATCCAACATGGCCACTGTGGTGTCCATCTTGAAATCTTATCAGTCAAGGATAAAAGAGATGGTTTCAGAAGAAGAGCATCAATTCCCTTGGGAGACTCTTGTTATTTTCTCCTACAATGTGAACCAAGGGGATTGGTCCATATGCCGCTTTATCTTTCATCATGTACTCTTTCTGCTATTTTGGTATCCCAACTGTTCAGGTGAGGCATGTTTGTATTTTTGGTCAGTCCATTCATCTCCCTGTCCAAATGTCCATCCTTCTACCATAACCCAATCTTGTGAGTGCAACTAGTCCTCACCTGGCCATGAGGTTAAATGAGCTATTGGCCTGACCCTGTATCCATCATCTGCTTGTTTCGCTGATTGGCTGAGCTTGTTGTCACTCAAGAGGCCTGATTTCTGATCAGAATTTTGATCAAACTTAGAACATAGGCTTGTATAATCAAGACCTCACAGGAGTTTAGTAATGGGTGATATCCTTGCCTATTACTGAGGTGTTCTACCTGATTGGCTCAACTTGTTACCACTTTAGAGACTGCATTTTTTCAGACTTGGTACTTAAACTTAAGACATCTAGATGTCCAGTAAGTTTTTTTACAGTGGGCATGTAAGATCAGCACCATTTTCATCTAGGATCAACCAGACCTCATAAGAAGTAATATGATCACACATTCAAAAGGTATAGTGACATGATTTTTAAGACAACAATAAAAGCCAGCCACTTTGGATGCAAGATCAGCACCACTCATCTAGGAACAACTAGGTGTCATAAGAAGTCTTTAAGTGAAAACCCCAGCTAATATGACCACAAATTCTGGAGGTGTTGTGATAATGAGATTCTGAAGATGACTGCAATGGTGGCCATACTGGAGGTCAGACTGGCATCATTTTCACTTAGCAACAACTATACAAATAAGAATTCTTCTGGTGCAAACCATTATGTCAATATGGCTTTGCATTTAGAAGCATTAACAAAAGCAAGATTTCTGAGATGGTTGACATGGTGGCCATACTTGATGTCAAATCAGCACCACTTTCATTCAGGACCAACTTGACATCAGAAGTCTTGGTGAAAACTCTATGCTGACACGGCCATCAGCCATCCATCCTAGAGTAGAATAAAAAACAAAGACTTTCAAGATGGCTCCTGTGACAGCCATAATGGATATCCCAGCAGCAATATTTTCATATAATGGGAGAATGATATAAGGCCCATAGGCCACACGTGGCCCACCAAGACATTTTGGCTGAACCATAGCCCATGACCTGACTTTATGCATGTGCATTTCATGCTTTTATTATAGATACAAAACTTTCGCAGTGCAGCCTCCTTAATTCCAATCAAAATTGATTCTAGCCCATGTAATGATTTGAGTCGTGCACCCATGAACTAGACTTTGGGATGAATATTTGAAAAGTTTCATGGCAATCTAAGTAGTTTAGGAGGAGTAATGATATCAAACATGTATAGACAGACAAATGGACAACAGGTCATCCTATCAGCTATATTTGTCTTTGACCACTGGAGATAAAAATTAAATTTTCTGAGATGATAATAAAGCAAATATTATGCTGACTCACCAGGGAACAGTTAGATTGTCTCCCCAGCCAATCAATAGCTGGTGCTCTTAGTAGCTGCCATTCTCCACCCTTATCGAATGTGATGAGGCTTCGTTGATGGTTTGGGGACAGGAATGAATTGGTCAGTTGTGATGCAATGTACACACCTCTCATACCATTGATTTTCTCAATGTCGGCAAAAGATTCATCTTTGAAATAACTGAAGAAAAAAATGGGGCAAATTGATTGCATATTTAATTATTTGCAATTAATGTGAAATGGACTTTATACATGGCAAAAATATTTGATACTCTCCATAAATGTCCTAAAGTAAACCTCATATCTCTTGTCTGGTGTGACATTATATCATTGGAGTGCGGTGGAGATGGTTTGAAGTCTTTCTGGATTTTGTGCTTCATGCAAACCACAAATATGAATATCCAACTAATAATAATCCTTCTGCTGAAACAACTGGATCCCATCCTCAATCCACAACTTTACGTACTGATGAAATTTCTTTCTAAATGCAAGACTGCAAAAAAAAAGCTAGAGTACAGGGTTGGCGCATTATGCATCTGCATCATGGTTAATCATCCAATGTCAATAAACGACAGTTTTGTTCAGAAACTATTTTAATGTTTGTGAGTGACCATAACCTTCGACAATAAAATCATCAAGTTTCTATCTTACCATAAGGGCAAGCCATTCACAAAGTTTGACTGAGGTACATCGTTTAGACCTAAGGTTTCTGTGGAAATAATTTTCCAAACTTTTATTCACTGAGTAAAAATTTCTGACCTGTTGACCCAAAAATCAATAACATGTTCACTTAGCCCAAGTACAAGCTATCTACAAAATTTTTTGATGTATGTCAGAACTATTGTTATTATGAAGAAAGTCTTCATAAAACATTTTCTGGTTACAGTGACCTTGACCTTTGGCCTTCTGACAACAAAGGATTCTACCTTACACCAAGATCAAGCCATCCACAGAGTTTAATAACCATAGTTGATGGCGAATTTGTTATTCAGGGAAAAAATTCTTTGTTTTGTCAAAATGACCTTGACATTTGACCTTTTTAGTCTGAAATCAATAGGATTCTTCCTTAGCCATTGTGCTGTCAGATCTGGGTCTATGCAGTTTGTTAGGAGTAATAACACAAACAATGTAGACCCAATATGCAAGTATATGATGCAATGGCAGATCAGGGTCTATGTTGTTTGCAGCTGGACTAGACTTATAAACTAGTATCTATGATAGTTGTTCATTAGCGGGTATCCTACCTTACTAAAAACAGCTTCAATCATATATGATCCCCTGTACTCACTGATACTGACTTTGGCTGTCCCTGACCTTATGACATTGACTTTGGCTGTCCCTAACCTTATGACATTGATTTTGGCTGTCCCTGACCATATGACATTGATTTTGGCTGTCCTTGACCTTACAACATTGATTTTGGCTGTTCCTGACCATATGACATTGATTTTGGCTGTCCCTGACCATATGACACTGACTTCGGCTGTCCCTGGCTATATGACATTGACTTGGGCTGTCCCTGACCTTATGACATTAACTTTGGCTGTCCCTAACTTATGACATTGACTATGGCTGTCCCTGACCTTATGACATTGACTTTGGCTCTCCCTGACCATATGACATTGATTATGGCTGTCCCTGGCTTTATGACACTGACTTAGGCTGTCCTTGACCATTTGACATTTACTTTGGCTGTTCCTGGCTTTATGACACTGACTTTGGCTGTCCCTTACCATATGACATAGACTTTGGCCATCCCTGACAGTAACAAGTACAGATTCTTCCTGCAGATGTAAACAGTGCATCCCCACAGCACCATAATTTATCTCAGCCATTAAAGTTTCACGAATTCAGAATTCTTTACCTGAGCCATGAGTCTTTATTGGATCCATTTGGATTGAAGTAGAGAATGTTCTCAAGGGAAAGAGAGAAGCGTGTCCCATTGGCATCAGATACATAGAGATGACTGGCAGACTGGTTGTGGTCCACACATAGAAACACTTGATCTTCAGATGCATCTGCCACATAGAAGTCCTGAAATTATCAAGATATTTGTAATCATATGATGTGAGAAACTGTTCCTATGAAAAATCAGAATTACCATAAGGGAAGTGCACATATTTAATACTTAACATCAGTAATCATTGGGCATGAATTACCAACAGTAATCATTGGACATGAATCACCAACAGAAATCATTTGACATGAATTACCAACAGTAATCACTGGACAAGAATTACCAACAGTAATCACTGGACAAGAATTACCAACAGTAATCATTTGCAATGAATTACCAACAGTAATCACTGGACAAGAATTACCATCAGTAATCACTGGATATGAATTAACATCAGCAATCACTGGGCACAAATTAAATTTCTCCATGCCAGTTTTACCTGGTTTTTAAATGCCATAATCAACATTGGATGTGGACATGCTGCTTAACTACGGGTTTGACCTTGCTTAAAAAAGCTACCTTTATATTAAGAAAACACATAAGCCCTTACAGCGGACAATGTAGACCACAGTATCCAAGCCCCCCAAAACTTCAAAACTAGAGAAAAATTTTACAAATGCTATAATGGCACTGAAGATTAATGATGACATCTATTTACGCATACAAACATGTATACCAAATTTCATTTGTCAACCTCATTTGACTTTTTATAAATTGTTCTAGCAAGTTGCAACAGTTCAAATATGTCTGAAAAAGAAATTTAATAGCATGAAAATCCAATCAGTTCATCTAAATATGAGTACAATTATGCCTTTAAATTACATCTGTCACCTAAAGTGGTTTTATTTCACCGCATTAAAAAGGGTTTTGTTACATAGTGTAAATAAAAAAGGTCACAAAATTTGTATGAAATTTATAGATTTCTGTAATGGCTTGAAAATTAAATCAGAACATTTACTCATTACCATAATAAAGTATGCACAATTTCATTGCTTTACACTAAGTCAAATAATTTTTGTCACTAAAATGGTTTCAGGACATATATACAAGACTAACAGACATTTGGACAGACTGCAGCAAAGCAATATGCCTTCTGCTGCTATTGCAATGGGGGTTAAAAATACTTTTGTAAATACCGAGTAAATAATTTATGTACTAAGTAACTGTCCATGTGACCTAAAATAATGATCATAAATGGTAATGTATGTGCTAATGTTTGCTGGAACACTCAATATGGTAATATGCTAATGTCTGATTAACAGCTGGCAACATGATATTAAACAAGCACCTCAAGTTTTAAAGAAATTATACAACTGTAAATATGTTAATGAGCTGTCCTGATTTTATGACTGCATACAATTTTATGTGGTAGCTGTGATATATCTATGCAATATCAATATGTTATTCTCATATTATTTGTATTACCTTGATATATTTGTGTTCTTTTATGCAGCAGATTTTTACTAATTACATGTATATTTGTGTTAATTGCTGAGTCATAACGCAAACAAGCCTGTTACAGGCTAATTATGTCATTCCTAACAAACAAAGGATCTTATTATTATTATTATTATTATTATTATTATTATTAAATAGATCCTATGAGTTAATACAAATGATATAGAAAAATATAGAAATAATTTTATTACATGGAATAATTTCCTAGATATAACTTGCACTAAGGTCAAGTACTGAAAAGAAGTGTAGGCAATACTGATCATTTGGTCAGGCAATCAAGATGTCACCAATTAGCGGATCATACCAAAAAGATAACTATTGTTCAAAATATTCATATATAATGATATATAATGAGCAAAAAGTGAGCATCTGTAAGAAATTGATGAAATATACTTCCCTGTGATGAGAAAACTTGAAAGGTTTGCTCAAACTGACAACAAAGCATAAAACGGAGGCATTTGTGGGGCCTCTGGTAAGATCATGCTGATTTGCCAGGTGCAAATTAATGAGTGACTGGATTTTGCACTCATCTAAGGGAAGACAACCCTCGTCTGCCTCATGTCTTGGCAAGCAGAGAACTCTCAAGCATTTTTATTGCTAATGCTAAAGCAAGCTAAACGACATAGTAAACATCTTATTTAGCTTGAATGGACTATATTTCCAAGGTAATTGATGCTCTCCATATGTATTATGATTCAGCAATGTATTTTTAAAAAAAAAACAAGGATCAAACGCCAAATGGCTGTTACACACACAGTGGTGAAAAGTGTCATTCCTTTGACTTCCTTCCATAAAATGTGATGTATGATCCCAAAATGGCACACTTTTCTTTTAAAGGTTTTTCTCCACAAAATAAAAGTTAATAATTTTGCTACAAGGTTTGTGGCTGGAATTATTAAAGAAGTCACCAAAATATTCCACTGAATATTCAATTTGTTGGTGTACCAGGAAAAGCTGCCATGAGGAATTTTCTGTCCTGAATCTGGTTCTCAATTCAAGTTAAACTTACCTCTAAGTTAGTGATGTTTTCCTCCATAATTCCTTTTATTCCTCTACAATTTTTCTTTTCAAACCAATTATTCTTTTATTTAATGTTAATTACACAATTCAGCACATTTTTTTCCCAAAAGATATTGGGTCCATTACATTATTAGTACAACTTGAAAAAAATCTCCATTGAACGGTTGGCAGCGACCATCCTCAATGAAAATAAGATTCAAAAGAAAATTACAAAAAAAGATAACTGGACAAGACTTGTAAACTTAAATGACCAAATGTGTTGCTTTAAGAGAGAAAAGTCACCATCTGAAATTTTTTATTGTCTTTTGCAATGTCAGCAAATGCTAGTGCCAAAATAGCTCTAAGCATGCTTGTTTCTTTCAAATCCTAACAAACTAAGAGAAATATGCCGTGACCAACCCAGCCTGACTAATCATTTACCTAAAACTAAGTTACCTCCCTCAACATATAAAATTGATCTGAAATACCTGTGGATCTATACTTTGTTACTAACATTAGTAATATACACTATATCTGGTAATAGATAATTAATGCAATGGCAAATATATGAAGGGTCTGACCTACCTCTAAGATAAACCTGTGTGTGCTTTATAACAAGATCATTGAAATTTATGAACAAAAATGCAGCATAAAAAAGATAATGCAGGATGCTCATACCAAATGCTGAAGCTCATGGGGAAGCTGTGCATTGTAAAATGGTCCTCGCTTATATGACACCCATAGCTGCAGTGTGTAACTGAACTGAGAGCCAATCAGATGCTGAAAAATATGGAAAAAAGATTCAATGAAAACTAATTAATTTTAAAATTATCTTGGGTAAAGGAAGATTCAAAACTTCTGATTTCTTGTTAAAAATTATGTTGATTTCTTGTTAAAATTATGTAGATAATGCAATCATACAAATTGCACCAAGCTTGCATTTCTAAGTATCCAAATGTGATTTCTAAAAGAAGGGTACCATTACTGACACATTATTTACCTATCCAGTATTTAATAGTCCTTTATGTAGGCACCAGAAATGTATGACTGACTCAGGAGATTACTGAATAATGAGTCTCAATGACCGAGACCACTAGTCAAGGTATGCAGTCTCAAACTAAACTTAATGTTCAAAAATCAGCATTTTCTTATTACTATTGCTTGCTTTTAGACCCCAGAATTTAATGATTTTTCTTAACTACCCCTATTCCAAGCCATCCACTAACTTCAGTCAAGAAGCATGCTCTAGAAGAAAAGTTATCTCGCAAAACAATTTATATTTGTACCACTATGACCCTAACCTGTAACCTTTTGATCACAAAGTTTTGAGTCCTCTTTCATACATTAAGTGCAAGACCTTTAAAAACTCTGGCATGGTACTTGGTCTTGAGTTAAAGTTATTATGTGAAAATCATTTTTCTTCTTTCAGTCAAAGTGCTTGAACTTTGACACTCTGACCCCAAAAGACTTTTTGGTCTTTTACACAATGTGCAAGCCATCCACAAATTCTGGTAAAGGCACATGATCAATAACTGCAACTTTTGCACAGAAACCATTTTACCTCTTTCAAACAAACAGATCTTGACCTTTGACCTTTGATCAAAAAATGAATATGTTTTCCTTACTGCAAGCGCATACCATCCACAAAGTTTAATCCATATATGTACTTTAGAACTTCTGTCACTTTGCAGAAACCATTTTTCTTCCATGAGTCAGTGACCTTGAGCTTTGATCTTTTGAACCCAAAATGAATAGGCTTCTTCCTAACACCAAGTGACCTTCACCTTTGACCAGTGAATCCAAAACTGATAGAGTACTGCCTTACACGAAGTGTAATCCACTCACAAAGTTTGGAAAATGCAGATTGTGCTGATTCTTTGTTTAAACCATTGGTCTTCTTTCAATCATGCTGACACTGACCTTTGATGCCAAAATTTATAGGGTTCTTCCTTACCCCAAGTGCAAGGCATTCACAAATTTTGGTAACTGTAGATGGTGACAATTCAGATTATTGTGCAAAAAACACAACCAGTAACAGGCAAACAGATGTAACATTATATGTTCTGCCTTGTGGTAGGTATATGAATTTTCAGATTCTTCCAAGTCATGTTTAGAAAAAGGTGACAATTTAGTTTCCTGTTGTCAGAAAAAAAACTGCATCTTAAAAAAAATGTTACTTTTGCTACAAACAGTTATCATCTTTTTCAATTTTGGGAAAAATATTTTCACACTTTTGTTAGATGTCAAAGTATAATCTCGAAAGATAAAACAGAGGATACACCCACCCACCTCTACACCCACACATCAGAGGGTTGTTCCCAGGATTTTTAGGAGGCATTCTGGACCAATCAGCTAAAATCTTCAATTGCTAAAATGGTCATCAATCAACAATGCCACCAAGGCATGGAAAAAACACTGGATAGATGGATGGATTGATAAATCAAGGGATGGACAAGCAGATACAGAAACAGATTTAAATATTTGATATGAGAAACAACATACGAAACTAAGTATACACTTACTACTTTCTTGGTGGCAAACATGTAGTTATCTTTCACCTCAAAGTCCAATACATGAGAGATAACTTCACGTGTGCTAGTAAAGAAGTCACATGTGACCAACACATTACTCTCTCCATCAATACCAAGTCGCTCTAAATACAAACAATCTTCACTGCCATACTGCCTGTCCTCCCTGTAAGGAAAAGCATAAAACCTGACAATAAAATGGTGCTGATTTACATTCATACATACAGATATTAAATACCCCTTATACAATGTTGTTGATGTACAGTTTATTCATAATAATAATAAATACCCCTTATACAATGTTGTTGATGTACAGTTTATTCATAATGATAATAAATACCCCTTATACAATGTTGTTGATGTACAGTTTATTCATAATGATAATAAATAACCTAATACAATATTGCTTATGTCATTATGGATATCTATATTTTTTGTAACTCCTGGTACATGATTTTTTCTAATTTTTGTAATTTTTATTTATGGCTGTAATTTGTAGTGATTATCTGTAACTGGATTTTTTATGTGCATAGGGTCTATTTTAATATGTTCAAGAACATAACATCACATAGGATCTATAAATAGATGCTTATGTATGTGTTGACACTTACTAATTATAAAATTATTAGTAAATACATTTAAGAGATTCAGCCTTTTTCCCACTGAACTAATAAGTCAGGTGGTATCTTACAACAACTGAGTTAATTCATATTGGATGAGTTACGTCACATAAATAGGTATTTTGAATATTAGATAAGATCTGTCA